>OZ029915.1:44425962-44838462 GCA_964023275.1 Norana najaformis
CAAACATCCTTGTAACTTCAGCCGTGACTCAGAAGATAAAGGAATTCACTCCAGATGGAAGTCTCGTTCGTGAGGTCACCGTCAGAAATATTTCGAGGCCACGCCAAAGCATTAAAGTGGCCTCTAACCGCTACGCCGTATGCCATGGCTATGGTCCTCCACCAGAACTGCATCGTGTCTGTCTCGTGGACCAGAACGGAGGTATAATCAAATGCTACGGTGGAGTTCGAGGTTCAGGAGTAGGTCAGCTGAACATACCTGGGCGACTTGAGTTGAACAAGAAGAAATGCATCTTGGTTGCAGACACTGGAAACAAGAGAGTGGTGCTGCTGAACCAGGACCTCGAATACGTCCGAGATCTGATTAATGAGGACCTCGAAGGTCCTCGCCGTCTGTATCTCGATGAAAATCAAAGCCTGCTGTATGTGGCCGATAACACAGTCGATGCCAGTGGAATTGCAATCAGCGGCCGAGTCCTTAAGTTCAAGATTTAATTCAATCATACGCGAATGGTTTTAACTATTGTGAAAATATTTAGATTCCTGTTAGCAATGAAGTTAAATGTTCTTGCTTTACTGTGGCTAATGTTAATTGAAAAGTAATCTTCATATACTCTTACTTATCTATCTTTCCACAGATTCACCTAGAACTCAGCAGCTGACAACATCCTAAATATGAAGCAACAAAGAAAATACGTTACTGAGTTACACATTAGCATATTATTTTCGACACTTTTACTAAAAAAAGAACTGCCGGAAGGACTAATAATGATGAACAATAAGTCACTTGCTCTAATTAATGTGACGTTATTAAGGATCTGACTCAACTTTGATTTATTAATAAATATTAGAGTAGGCCTATCCTAGAAGTAGTTTGATGATATGCTTATAAGTCAATATGCCTTATTAAAGTTTTTAAAAACGAAGGCAATGTTTGTTTTGTCATTTTAATATTTTGACAAAATAAATTAACAGTCGGCATATTGAAAAAAACATGTCACAGATTTTTTAGTTAGTATTGTGAGGACAATTACATTAACTGCGTAAAACGGCCTTTAAAACTTAAACTATCGAGTATTTAGGTCAATATAAGCTGTTGGATATAAATGACGGGGTGATGGGATGATTGTGCTGCCGAAACTCAATATATATATGTTGATATATAGTTGTGTATCGATTCAAAGTTTCATTTAGTATTTCTGGAAAGATAGTTGGCTTATACTAGCGAAGGATAACGGATGTAGTATGATGACAAAGAATCGACCATAGGCAGCTATGGACCAAATATACTAGGCATACTGCCTTACAGAGCTTAAATACTTGCCGGTGAAGGTGGGGGTGGTGTTGATGATGATGATCATTACTTGTGTACTTAATAGTGAATAGGGTGAATTCAGTTAATACTGAAAAGGTTCAATGCAAATCACCACAGATGGTTGTGAAGGATCATCCACATGGTCGCTTTCTTGCATAACACACATATATAGAAGTAATGTGGAGAATTCTTCGCTGTATGGATGTATTTAAGCTATACACACATAATTATATTGGTTAAAACTTCGATTCACACACTGGTTTGGAACATATTGTGATTGAGAATTAACAATTTAGAATTAACAGCGTGTCTTGTCTTGCGAAGATAGTCCTTGTCCATTCGAAGAGGTTGCATGTATGCACCATATACGGAACAGCTATTTTCTCGTGTTTGTCATCTGTGACAAACAGATGACAAACATGACATCGACAGCTGTAGATAGCTGCGTTTATACGCACAGCATCATGAGAGGTAAGAAATGCAGCATTAGGAGGTAGCCTATACATGATTTTCGCAAAATACTTGTTTAAAATGGTGTCCAGCTTCGAGATACATATGACTGACTCGCTTTGTTGGCTGGCTGGGAAGTATCGCTAGTTATAAAGAGGCTAAGAATGCAGGCCTAGTTAACAAGGCTGGAGAAAGATTCCTTTCCATGATGATTCCAAGAAACTTGACATTTTCTAGCTACACACTTTCTGATACTAAGTACCAATAAACGGCAATAACTAAGAGTATGAATGCATGCGAGTAATTGTTGCAGTTAAACATTCGCTGAAAAGCATTAGGCCTACTGCTTACACCGTGCCAAAGGCCTATACATTAAAAATAACAAGTCATGGTTTCTTTGAATATGTGACTACTACCGTCTGCACTCTGTAGGCCTAGCGTAGGCCTACAGAGGGCGGACGGTATAGGCCTTTGGCACGATGTAAAATGGGTCATGATTCTTGGAAGACAGAGCCAAAATAAATAATGGTCGAATTGCCCAACTTGACATAATATAATACAATGCAATGTTATCACAATCGTAATGTAGCGAGGTTTGTGACAATGTAATTTGATGTGCCAGCTTGTACATCCTAAATCTAATTAGACCTGTATGACGTCACTTTTCTTAAATGGGACAGATCACAAATGACATTATTGACTTTATATTTCAACCCAGAATGTTACAGAACGGGTGTACGTGAATAATATAAACCTTGACGTCTAAACACCCTTGACGGGTGTACGTGAATAATATAAACCTTGACGTCTAAACAATAGTTTTAGAGCATTTCATATGCCCTTTACACTTACATGTTTGATTTAAACAATAAAATCGTTATCGTGATATCCGGATTTCTTTAGCGTCCAAAAATCTAAGTCGTGGGAACCAGTTTATTCACAGGCGCTTAGTTGTATGGTCAGGTTCGGTGCTAAGTCCAGATCAAAGGTCAAGCAGTTAGACTACTACGGTAGATGGTGTTTGAACTTAGAGCGGCTAGAAGGATGAAGAACAATGAAATATTGAGGCCATATTATGATCCCCTATATGACAGTAATCACAGTATACGATCTGTCCATATAGACCTAAAGCTAATCGCAGACCACTTGCAAATTTCGATCACAGTACATACCATCACATCACTTCACATTCCATTACAGTGGTAGTAGCGTGAGCAGAAAACATAAGACATGTATTGTTAATTTATACTAAATTAATTTGAGACAGAAACTGACAGAACAATTTTACAATTGTACTTAACAGTAAATTAAATACTAACTATTAAAATAAAATATTAAAATTAAATTAATGAGATTCGTACGTATCTCGTGTCTCTTCACGCTGTAAGAGCTTACACACGTACAGTGCAATGTGTCGTAAATCTTAGCCATCTCCGTGAAGCCATACTCGTGAGCCATAAAGTAGTAAACAAACCAACATGTGAATAATTAGAGATCCGTGATGTGAGGGTAAATATATATGCATAAATTCGTCGAAGAGGCCTATAATAATTTAGGAAATCCTCTATAGCTAGAGGCCTAATTAGGCGACACATCCGTTTTCTCGAGAACAAATTATGTGATGTAAAACCCCTGAGATAAAAACAACATGCAGTAATCTAGCACTCCGCAGTGGGGTGTATGCCTACAGTAGGTTCGCTCAGATACAAAGAATATGTGAACGTTACAGAAGTCGAGTGAAGAGATCAGATTACACTAGATTATTAAGAATTCTCTGATGTGGATCGGCTGAACTTCGAACATTTTGCAGAGTAACTTTTCCAAAGTATTCAAAGTGTATCTGCATTTATTACTATCATGGTTGTCGTTATTAACATCACATCAGCATCATCGTCGTCGTCGTCATCTTTGTCGTTTTCATCATTATCTTCCTCAACAACGAAAAACAAATCAAGCAAACCTTAATTTTGACTCTAATTGAATTTCCTCTTAGATCCTTTTCAGACCTGACGACTGAACCAAAGATGCTCAAGTGCCTTCTGATACTGCAGCTGATGGTGGCTTTGGGTGTCTTCGCACTACCCCGTCAATTCCGTAAGTAAACTACCTTTTTAAAATCACTATTATTCTACCAATTAATCCTAAATGATATAGCTCAAGGGTGCAAATAAAATCACACATATCTATGTAAATCTTAATAAATATAATATGAAATATACATTTATATAAATAAATATTCATTCATTCACTCATTTTTCCCAACGGCAACACAATAAGATGGAGTAGGCTATACCAAAAATGTTTCTGAGATACAAAGGGTAGACCTACAAGTAACCAAAGTCCCACTTAGTATGGGTCATCTGTGCAATATCAAATCAGTTTTAAATGACGAATGAGCATATATATGTGTGTGTGTGTGTGCTTATTAAGTTATGCATTATACAAATCTATATATTTATAATATAAGGCTTAAATTTAATAATGTAAGGCTAAATGTGCACCTTTTCCACTGCCCTATTGAACTGCTTTTTTCTTTCCAGCATCCTCGTTACGGATGGGGTGAGGATGCGGCATACACTAAGCCTTTGACTTCTATTTCTTCCCTTATATTCTTTGTTACTTCTTAAGTTTCAAGTATTTTAATCTATTAGAAGTGTAATCAGCTTTCTACCAGTCTTAGATCCGAACATAAGCTCTGATCTCCAGGAACCTGTTGAAGCAGTATCGTTGTTCAATGTTAATATAACGGAGGCCCAAGAAATAGCGCTCAAGTAAAAATGTTGTATTGTATTGTATTTCTTGGGTATATACTTATATTTTTGCATTATTCAGACATAGATATGAAGCACACGGAGGTTGATGTGTGTGGGTTTAGACAATATCCCCATTTGATTCAGCGTTCTCCGGAGGGCAGACCTGTCTACGGAGTCCAGCCGATTGGTGCGGAAATCTACGTTATTCGAGACTCAACTTCTTACATCGAAGACTACCGCAGACAGACCTTTAAATTGATAAGAAAATGGAGTATTGAAAACCTTCAAGGTCCGTACGATATGGTTCAGTCACGATACGGTCAAGCTTCAGCGTCTCTTTTCATAGCCGACTGGTTCAATGCAGTCAATCTGACCGTAGTCAAAGTACCCTCTGGACCCGTGACACAGTGGTCTTTTAAGGAGAATGATCTGACCACTTTGGGTCTCACTGGGTCCAGTCTCTACACCGGAGCAAACATCCTCGTAACTTCAGCCGTGAGTCAGAAGATAAAAGAATTCACTCCGGACGGAGGTCTGGTTCGTGAGGTCACCATCCAAAATATTTCGAGGCCACGCCAGAGCATTAAAGTGGCTAATAACCGCTACGCCGTCTGCCATGGCTATGGTCCTCCTCCCGAACTGCATCGTGTCTGTCTCGTGAACGAGACAGGACATACAATCAAATGCCACGGTGGAGACAAAGGTTCCGGAAAATGTCTGCTAAACGTACCTGCACGACTTGAACTGAACAAGAAGAACTGCATCCTGGTTGCAGACAGTGGAAACAAGAGAGTGGTGCTGCTGAGCCAGGACCTCGAATACGTCCGAGATCTGATTAATGAGAACCTCGAAGGTCCTTACCGTCTGTATCTCGATGAGAAGCAAAGCCTGCTGTATGTGGCCGATAACAAGGTCAATGCCAGTGGAATTGCAATCAGCGGCCGAGTCCTTGTGTTCAAGATTTGACAACTATGACTTATGGGTTGCGCATTATTGTTCGTAATCGTTCAATCCAAAGATACTTCAGCCTTAGCTGTTTTAACTTTCACTCGGCCATATAACTATATGTGTATTTAGACTCAAACAAGTAAACTTGAAAGCGTTCAGTTTGATCAAAAAAATTGTCCTATTTTAAAGGCGTATTTTGACAGATGCGCTAGACGAACATGTCGTTCTTAAAAAACAGAAACACAAATAAAGCTATGAAGCAGCCTAATGGCGAGGTTTTAAAAAAAATCTATACATAATATGCATAGCCTACATAACCATATGATACATACCACATCATATTCAAAACCCTTTTACTCCAGAAATCACGAAGTTAAGCAAAATTGGCCACTGACATTGGAAAAAGCAAATGATCCTTAGCCTGCATACAAAAATGCAGGCACGCAGCAGTCTTATACTGTTCAATGCTGGAAATGATTTATATAGTTCACTGTAGAGAATTCTGTTCGCCACTTTTTGCCTTAAAAGTGTGTAATGGTTTGATGACATTTAATCACACGACACTTCATCACACATCCCTTTTTAATCACACGACACTTCATCACACATCCCGATATATCTTTGGAGAAGTAGGTTCCACACCAGCAGTACCTTAAAGAAGAAGAGGCTTCTGCTTGTGCATATAATTTTATATACCCAACATAAATGTCCACAACATTGGCGGTTGGAAAAAAGCTTGTAGACCGTAATGCCAAGCTTCAACAGAATTAGTTGTTTTTGCAACTCTGCCTGCTTTTTTGGAAAAATGGCAGGCCCGTTTGCTGGATGCGTTCCTGGGCGACAGCGACCTGAAATGTATGTATGTATGTTCAAAGTAAGATGGCAGTTCAGGATCCTTTTCATGTTGAGGCATGATATCCGCTAAGATATCAAATGCTTCTGTCACGTCATCCTTGTGTACCGTTGACGGGGCAGGTAAGCAGCGTATGGCCGTACGTAACTCGTCGCTTGTTTCATATCCACTTTTTAATCATAGCTTCTGAGCTTGCGCATTATACTCTGAGTCAGATCAAAGTAACACTCCATTATTGTATGATATGATTTTATAGAAGACTTCTCGAAATTAACGAGTAGGCTTATACGTTCAGAATCGGAAATCAGAATAAAGTTTTTAATCTGGTTCAGAATTCGTGTATATATGTAGCACGTTGCTTCCTCTACACCAGGCAGTAAACTGAGGCAGAAGTTCTTCCTGGGATTAGTTCAAAATGGGTTGTGTACAATTGAAAAAAAAATTGATCAACCATTTTAAATGTCCTATCAACTACCCAAAACTTGGACCATTCAGTAAAGGATTTCGGAATGTTCAATGTTATATCCATTGGCGGCGGTGGTAACGGTATAGAATTTTTAGACGAACTTGATGATTCACGCCGTCTTAGCTCTATAGTGAAATAGCTCTATAGTCTTTATAGCCTATAGTCTTATATTGTCTCTACAGTCTTATAGTCTTAGCTCTATAGTCTTTAAAAAGTCCGTTCTAAAGATGCACTCTCCGGCCATCAAACGTTCTCACTAAGTTGACAACTAAAGGCACCGATGACTTCTGTTGTCGTCACTGAGACTTCACTCATCTTGTCTTTTATTGCCGCGACAGCCTTTCGTGCTAAAACCGATTCCATGTTGCCTTCGTGAGTATGCTCTGGATTACAGTTTCCTACGATCTGATTACCAGCTGTTATCAGTTGTGCTTGTTATTCAGATTTCTGATATGCCTAACTAAGCCAATTGTAGTGACTGCAAATAAGAGACATTTTACCATTTACCAGTAGTTCTAAATGGCATGCGTGAGTTTTATTCGGGCATTTTAAGAACAGACGTCTGCAAATACAGTATTCTCAATATTTTACAAAATGGAGGAATGGAAATAACACGAAACGGAAATTAATAATAATTTCCTAAATTTCTTATAGCAACATTTTCCTAATTTTTTATCGCGCTTGACATAATATTGCTCTTAGTTTTAGTACATACCGACTTGATTAATTAAAGACGTATTAAAGATCATGGTGAGTAAGTGTCGTGAGTGTGATTAAGTGTCGATAATGAAGCGTCGCGTGATGAATTGTTGCATGATTAATTGTCCGTAGACCGTGTGAATATGTTACACGTAATTCTAACATAGACAGACCATACAGAGGTTTCCATTTGTAGATATCAAGTTATTCGAGGCAGCTAAGGCTTTTATAGCCGTACGCTACATCAATAGATTCGTAGTTCAGAGACTCCCACTTTGTTGGCTTAAGAGCGGTCTTCATGACAGGCAATAGCAGGTTTCGTGTAACAAAACCTATATTCACCATTTACGGAGTTCCGCAAGGCTCAATTAAGGCCTCCAGTTTGTTTGATATACATAAACGACCTTCCGAACTCATCTAATTCACTTCATTTTATACTATGCCTATATGCCGATGATAAGAACGTTTTCTTATCTTATAAATCGCTGGACTTTTTTGAATGAGTCTATCAGTTGAGAACTTATATCAGTTGCTGACTGATTTCGAGCAAATAGATTGTCTTTGAATTCAAGTGAGACCAGCTTCATACTATATAGATCGCATAGGAAAAAGATATTCGTAAACCATTCTTGGCTATACGTATCGACAATCAACTAATTTTATAAGTGAATTTGTGGAAATTTCTTGGAATTTATACTGACTCAAACTCGCCTAATGCGGAAAGAGCTTATATCTCATATATAAAAAAATTGCTAAATGCACTTATATATTATCTCGTATTCAAATATGTCCTACTCAACAAAGTTTACTCAAACTGTATTCGTCGTTGATTTATCCATAGGTCTACTTGTCCTACTGTAACCTTTTATGAGCCTATAATTATCCCTAAAATGTCTATCACTTTTACAACGTCGTGTCCTTAGAATTGTGGCCAAAACTTTGCATGGATTGGATACTGAAATTGTTTCGTTGTAATTGTAATTGTAATTGTTAAGCTAAACATCTTAAAAATAAACTCCATTAATAGGCTTTGAATTTCTGTGTTCATGCACAAATGTAAACATAAGATAATTGTCTTCCG
Organism: Norana najaformis; assembly: GCA_964023275.1. Classification (NCBI taxonomy): domain Eukaryota; kingdom Metazoa; phylum Annelida; class Clitellata; order Crassiclitellata; family Hormogastridae; genus Norana; species Norana najaformis. The sequence continues at coordinate 44,434,527 of OZ029915.1, forward strand.
TCTCGGTGGCTACTTCCAAAATATTTTCGATCATCACTCACACTTCACTTAGAGCTCAAGGAAATTATTTTGGCAGTTTTCTTTGTGTTAATATTCGGTTATTTAATATGTGCTGGTCCTTCCGTTTGGAACGAGTTACCAGTGAACATTCGTATGCTTAGCCAAATTTGAAATTGTTTTAGAAGCAGGTGTGAGACTTTTAAACAGCTATTTGACTGATAATTGGATCGTTTGCTACTATTTTTTAGATTCTCATGAAACTCTGCTGTCATTTGGAACTATAGCCTATAGAGTCAATTTTCAGTTTCATCTTATGTACGATTTGTACAGAGCTTAGTTCAGTTTGCTTATGAATAGAAAAGTGTTACATTTCAATTTCCATCTCGTCTCATCTATGACAATAGGCGACCCTAATTACTCTCGTCCTTTCTGGGTTTGCCTTTTGTGTCTCGGCAAATTGTGCACCATTTGTAAAACGTGATATGCTGTATTCGGGATAAATAAATAAGTTGTTGTTGTTGATGTTGATGATGATAATGATGATTATGATGATGATGATAGTGTGCCTATCCTATAGTATTCGTCTGTATCTAAACGATTAATGGGGCTACGTTGCTTGGGTTCTACATGTGCGTGAAAGCTCGCCAGTGGGGACTTTTCTAGTTATTTCATCATTATTTGCTTACAGACAAACTTGTTGTTCTTAATGAACTTTAACATCATTAGTCTAGTGAAGGCAGCGCTTTTAAGAGGTAATTAAAGGCGCTATAAAATATTCGGTTACATTACATTACCATTAACCACAGACGCTCAGATACAAAGAATAGGTGAACGTTACAGATATAAAGTATAGATACAAAGTAGATACATAATAGGCCTATTGTATTAGGCCTATGCTGCATCTTGAGATATACAGTAGGTCTAGATGCATCTACAAACACATAGCCTATGGATGCTTGGAAAAATGGAAGTACACTAACATTACTGTGTCTAGTTCGAATCCAAACCACTGTTACAGCGCCGTTATCATAATGCATTAAACATCAGTGGATGGTCACTGCAGGTGAAATCTTAGTAAAAATCATAACCCGTTAGAGCAGCCCCATCGAAATCCAATGAACCAGAGAAACCATAAGTCAAGCTGCGGTGAATAAGTAAGTTGAAACAGATGAGACGCCAGTTTAGTTATGAACGACATTAAAGAACAGACAAAACACACAGAACTAGGCAGCGACATCTGATAGGCCTTTGGGCTAATTGTTTCATCTCCTTTGATATAGCGCCAGTGGCCCGGGAAGTGTTTAAATGTTGTGTGAGCCAACCTCAGTCAGGAACAGACCTAAGGTGGATAAAATTAATTTGTTAAGTAATATCGGAATATATATTACTGTATTTATTTTTTATAGTATTAACGTGTGTTCACTGGCATAAGCAGATATCTCAGTTGTCCAAAAAAGCTGTGTGAGCATGCTCCTGTCTCGGCGTCAGAGCCAAAATTTGTGTGAGCATCGGCGCCTTTGGCGCCATGGCTCCCGAGCCCCTGTATAGCGATGTTTTTTTATAAATTATGTATGCATATGAGCTACATAATTAACAAAAACAAACAACTACAGGATATTGCATAGAAAATTGTATGCTATATGATGTGCTTTTATTTCTATACAATATCAGTATATATAGGCATATGGGTTGCGCAAAGACTTAGTTGGTATACAGGCGTTAGCCTAAATTAAGATTTATGGACTGAAAGTACCATAGGCCTATATTATAGGCATATAGCTATGCAATTGTTTAGTTAGCTATACAGCCTAAATTCAGCACAGCTAATAATAGGGCCTATACAAGGAGATCGGTACTTCAGGAATCATGGCCTTATAGTTACTGTAGGCCTGCAGTATTAGGCTGAGTTGTACAGTTGTGAGGTCCTTATCATGAGGGGTTGAGGCGTTTGCAGATTTGAGCGGGCTGTCTGTCTGTCCGTCTGTCCGTCTGTCTCTTTGTATGCATAGAAACAGCAGTAAAGTGTTTCAATTACAAATTATACTAAACGTCAGAGAACTTGTGTAACTGCATGAGAAGCCGGATGGATTAACCAAAAGCGTATAACCTGGCCTGAACAATGCAACCGAAATTATTTGATGATGCACCGTGTATAGCGTCTATGGAAATATACACCGCTACCTATTTCAAGATGGCCTCATTAAATTCACAGATTGAATCGTCGATGACAATACTTTAATGAGCTATAGTCAACAGTAAGATTAAGATTCCAGCCTAAACTGTAGGCCTGTAAAAACAATTGTGCTGATAGGTTCATAGGCCGTCTAATTAATTACGTAGGTAGTTGTGTGTGTGTGTGTGTGTGTGTCTGGGCACGGTGCATATTGATAACTCCATAAGACGCTACAGAAATTAAGCTGCTGTCCTGAAGCCACTTATTAAGAAGTCCGTTCGTCTGACACGACGTAAAGGAGGATAAGCCTTCTATGTTCTGGGGACACGGATAGTATTACCAGCGTTTGTATTATCACCATCAGCATTGACTATCATCTTCTTTTTCTTCTTCTTCTCCTTAATCATCATCATCATCATCATCATCAACAACAACAACAACATAATATAGTTGTCGCCATTGTCTTGTCGTCATCGTCGCCGTTGTCGTACTAGTCCTCATCCTCGTCTTTAAATTGCAGAAAATAGCTGAGTGTCTTCGTGCCAATCATTGGCATACGTTACATATGTCTCATGTATTGGCAGGTAACTTAAATTTTCTTCCCAGTCTTATTCGTTTCATTTTCCGTGTATTTAGTCCGTCTCATATCTCTTCCAACCTTCCCTTTTAAGTCCCTTCCTCGTTCATGGCCCATTGATTCTTCGTTACCCGATGAAAATATCGCAAGCTTAAACCATGGCGTGCTGAGTGTCTTAATTGTATGGGCGAGGTTGCGTTAGGCCTATGTTGGAACTTGCGCCTGAGAAAGTGAGGAAGTAATGGCATAGGCGCCTTGTCTTAACGCACTCCTAATTCGGACAGAACATGGCTGGCTCATTAAGCTTGAGCAGGGATCTTAAACCCTGTTCGTGAAATCAAGAACAACTTGTCGTTTGTTACTGGCGTGGATTTCTTGGATCAACACTGATTTCACGATTTGCTGTCCACTGTCTATTATTTATTTATTTATTTAAACCACTTATCACGCCCGCAGTGTCAGTACACCTGAATCTGAGGTTCGAAAATAGACTAGAGTTTGCCTTATGGACCCAGCTGCCCTTTATCTAGAGCAAATACCTCAAGCTGAGTGGTTTGATGATAGAAATTATGCTGATATAACCTCTACACAAGCAGAAGCGTTGGCTTAGGTCGCCTCCGAAGCATAAGCATTGAATATACTCGTAATAGTATTGTACGCGGCGAGGTCTAATGCACTAGGCATCAAACGATGACGCACCAAAACTAAGTCGCTATCAGGTCGGTATCCAGAAGATCAGTCCACTAAAACATAGAGGCAACCTATGGTGTATAAGCAATTTTACAAAGGTAAGAAAAGTTTTATCGGTTAATAATCATGCAGTTGCTGGTTCGACACCGTGTAACGACCCTAGGCAATTTCTTTGCGCAAACGTGCCTCTGTCACCAAGCAGGATAGTTTGGTACCAACACAAGCTGGGAAGTAGTAAACGGCAAGTCCTGCGATGCACTGGCCCTGTCCATTGCCCGTTCAAAGGCCTACGGAAAGGAAATGCTTCCTCTAAGTCCCACTATGGAATACGGGACCTTTGCTTACTTACTTACTATGTATGAGTCGTTTTGCAGGTATATCGGAATAATTTATAGGCAGGTGTCGTGTTTTCAGACCTTCTTAACAGATGAGTAATCATACAGTTATTTCCCAATTTCAAAGCACATTTCATCAAAACAGATTATGTTCCACCCAAACAGCTTACGCATTCTGACTCTGAATCGAATCTGACCCGACCTGCCTAAGGGATTTTCTCTTGAGTAGGCGCCTACTTATGAGTAAGCTGGTTGCCAAGACTTAGTAATTAGCTTTTGGTCCCTGAGGAACTGCGGAGTTTACGATTACGATTAGGCTCAAGATTGCATAGACAAGGCATTGAGTGAGGACAGTTTTCTTTGGCCCGAACTCAGCACTGAGTCACAATTGGCTGACCCCAACTTTGGCTCAACAATTGACTTTTGATTTCATCTGCAACCATGAGCGCATTGTCCTTTGTGACACGGTGGCAGTGCGCAGATTCGAACCTCTACTTAGGCGGTCACGGTGTGTAGGAATGCGTTCTTTGAGCGAGTCCTAGTTAGCGCCATCGCTGACGCATGTCTTTATCTACTGGAGCTATTTAAATGTAAAAAATTATAAGAAGAAAGGTCAGCACAACTTTGCTAAATAAAAACCGATTCCTTACATCGAACCCGGATACATCGTGTGTCTCAGCGTCAGTTACTAAGAAGGTGTTTGTCCAACCAGTCTTCTTGCTCGCTGTCTGACCGCCCATCGACAGTGCACAGACGATGGCCTCATCTTATAGCTGAGTTTATAGAGGGCGCTATGTTTCTGTTCTGGCGAGGAAATGAACCTCTGACCATCTTTGATGACAGTCCAGAATCTGAACCAGTTGACTGTCACACTTATGCGAACCTGCCTCGCCCATCTAACAGCGATGGCTGCGTTAGTTTGCGTGTCTTAATGCATACGTTGGTGTATCTGTATTTATGTGTATACGGATAATAATAATAATAATAATAATAATAATAAGACAATTTCTATAGCGCCGTAACACGGCCGAGGCCGAAGAAAAGGGCGCTGTACATAAGTTCAGGCGACAATAGAAAATTAACTACAGTCATACGATAATTTAAATAGAAACGTTTTAAGCCCTTTCTTAAAGTTATCCAAAGATGGAGCATTCTTCACGTGGTCGGGAAGGCTATTCCACGCAGTGGGTCCGGCAATCGAGAAAGAGCTTTCGCCAAACCGCGTGGAAGACCTTGGGACCTGCAGTAGGTTCCTCGACGAGGACCTCAGCCGACATCTGTTCTCATTGTCTCCGACTCGAATACGAAATTCAGAGATGTAGTCTGGCATGAGGCCATTCAGTGCTTTGTAGGTGTAGGATGTTGTAGTATACTGATCATTAGTCTACATAATATAAATACATCCAAGAGATATCTATACATATATGTGTGTAGATTATACATATGCACTGTATGGGAGCTGTGCAATAGGCTATATATGTGCTACCGATACAAAGAATCTTGTTCGTGTCTATGCGCATATCTAGAAAGGACATGCTTGGATGAACAGCAGACGCTACAGGTGAGCTGATAGACTCCTCCCATTCAGCCGCAGCACATCACAGCCTAAAGGCTGTGCATATATTTTGTAGTATCGGTGAGGCGTGCAGGTAAGTGATGTAAACAAGTATGCGACACAGGCCTATATGCATAGGCCTACAGGGAGAAATTTTAGGTCATTTAGGCGTTGTAAGTAATGATTCGATGACGCATGTAGGTTACACGCCAGCTGCGCCAATCGAAACGGAACTGTAGCTCTGTTATGTTCATGTAGGGCGCTTCCCATGCGTGTGTGATACATGGTCGACTGCTGAAGTTTCTCGTCTGATTTGCGAGAGACTATTTCAGCGAGATGGCTGCGGTGCTGGAAGAGGGAAGGCAGTTCGGCGTTGGCGACTTCGTTCTCCTCGACCGCGTTGATCTCGAGTCTTTCATGTCCAACCTAAAGCTGAGGTAAGCAATCCGTCGCCCTGGATCTCAGATCTCCTCAGACCGGTGACACTACGTATGCATGCGAGACGAAGCCGCACCCTTTCATACTGCTGCAGACCACGCCGACTGCGCTAGGCTACGACTTCCTGTTAGCAGTGCAATGATATAAAAACAGTCTGACAGACAAAAAAGTCATGGGGTCATGTGCTTACGCTAATTGTTCCCAAATAACATATACCAACTTAAGGAAGGTAAATCCCAATAACGGCTTTGAAGATAACTGCACGTAATACGACTAGCATATACCTTGCTCTCCTCCCCATTTTCTTACACATCCACCTATGCTGTTTTCCGGTGAGCATATAGAAGGTCTATGTAGTGTTGCCGATGCGTCTAGCCGTCTTATCTTAAGCCGCACATATGTTTAGAGAACAGATAGAGAGATGTTTCATTATCTCTGAGATATAAATGATATTACTGATGCACTGTTTCAAAGCAAATACATGTAAGATGCAGATAATGCTGGTGATGGCGATTTGGATAAATGTGATGTGATATGTGCATAGGTTGCGTTGCAGTGTCAAGGTCAAGGTCCAAGAGCCAGACAGACAGACAGACAGACAGACAGACAGACAGACAGACGGCTACGACGCATGTTTTTTTCGGATTGGGGCTGAGAGAGACAAAAGGGGAAGAGGAAGAATTAGGATAGGATTTGTGGAAGAGGAATGTTTACGAAGAAGGCGGTGCTAGTGAGCTATGTGAGCATTGTATGTCTTTTAAATTATAGGTTCGAAAAGGGAAAAATCTACACATATATCGGCGATGTGGTCGTCTCCGTCAATCCATACAAGAATCCCGGAATCTACGGCAAGGAATACATCGATGCATACAAAGGGCGCGAGATCTATGAACGACCCCCGCATATATTTTCCTTGGCTGATGGCGCCTACCGAGCGATGAAACGCCGTGCACAGGACACATGCATCGTCATCTCAGGTCAGGGCGCTATATAATTAGCACACGATATTAGATATCTACAGGTCATTGCCTGCTTAGTAACAGAGTCCTGCTTCTCAGCAGTCATTCCTTGGTATCTTGATTATAGTGCTATGTGTTAACACATTACTAGCAGCAATGTCGTAGTTGAAGATATGGGGAGAATATGGCATGATCCCCATAAGGGCTCCATATGCCATAACTATGGGTCCATACGTAGGACATAATTATGGATCCCATGTGGAAATATTGTCTAATTCTCATCATATTTTCAACGTATAATATTGTTGTTGTAGACGATATCAGACAAAAGGTCATTGTCTGTTAAGTATTAAAGCTCTGCTTATTTGTAGTCAAGCCGTAAAGTATCTCTATAGTAACGCGGTCACATAATCAGAGTAAGATTTTCTTAAGAGGCTCGAGAGAAGTTTGCAATAGATCTATACACCAGTTTTTTTATAATTACTAATAATAAACTCTGTTCTTGAATTTTGAGCATAAACAAAACAACTGCATATGACAATAGATACCATCTAAAAATAATTGCATTGGGGCTAAATACATAGACCATTAAAATGTTGCGGTTGGAAGCCTTTTACAGCAACAGCCACCCTTGAAAATTTTACCCTGGGGAAACCGTGAAGTTTTTTGAAGTAGCTGTTTGCACGGAGATATAAGTAAGTCATATGTTGTATTACACAAGTACATCTGCCTTGAGCAAACATTACTTTTTAAATGCAAACATTACTCTTTAAATGCACGCGTTGAAAGCTACAGCGGCAAAGATACATGATCAGAGAAACAGAAAGATATAAGCACAAAGTGAAAACAGCCTTAGCTAAGTCATCAACGCTGAGCCTAAACGTATAGACGCGCTTATGTAATTAGGATCAGTTTTCTAGCAGTATGCTTAATTCTAGATTACTAAAGCCAGTTGCGATATCTACTATATATCCTATAACTCAAGTCTGTTTGCATTTGAAACGTCTATCTATAGTCAAGAAAAGCACAAAACCAGGCGACATGTCGACCTAAGAATTAGGCCAGTATTTGCGATTCTTAGAAGAAATGGTCGGAAGCAAAAATTCTGATTTATAGAATGTAGTTGAAAAGGGTAGACAGAGAGTGTCACAAAAAGCCAAACAAACGACGCGAGTTCTTTTCAATTTTCTATTCAAAATTCTTAAAACTAATTTTTTACCAGCTGTCAATATATAATATACAGCCTTGACTCGTCTCTCTCTCTCTCTCTCTCTCTCTCTCTCTCTCTCTCTCTCTCTCTCTCTCTCTCTCTCTCAATGTCCTTCTTTTTATGATCTTGTTGTACTTTGGCTTCACCTTTCTTCCTTCCAGAACTGTCTCTCTCATGCCCTGTCCAAATTATTCACAACTATACGTGATCTGTAGTCAATCGATTGTGACAGGGAGTGATTGACACTGATTGAAATGCAGTGAATTAAAATTTCTAATTGCAGGAAGATGCCTCAGGCAGGCCTGAATACACCTTCACGACTTTGTTGAAAATAATGGAGGAAACATCTACCTGTAATTGGCACAGTTGATAGGCAGTGAAGCCGAAACAAACATCTAACAAACAAGCACAGTGTTAAATGTACACAGCAGTGTTTAAGTGCATGTATTTTGGCTGTATTAACACCAGAAAATACAGTTCTTGCTGGAACTCTAAGAGCCTTAGTTGTTTGGAATTTGACAGTCATTGTGTACCGCCAACTATTGTCTTATTATGCCCTGCTGCATATAGTTCTGGGTTATAGGCGTGGTATTCGTTACAAGATTCCGTCATTGTGCACCAAACAGACGTCCGGTGACAGATTGCGAAATAAAGCATTGATCTATCGATTAGTCTTCGCAGTCTGGGTTGCATATGCAGTTTATCAGAACAAAGACAAATGTTTGTGGCATGGGAAATTGGCTTGAAATGAATTCAAAATCGGATGCGATGATTTACTGACAATAAAAGAACTTTCTTGGTTAAACTCAAATACATACGGTACCATATAGATTCTAAATCAGCGTAGGCATACATATTGAATACGTTGCTTACACAAATAAACATCTTTGGCAGACTTGAAATATCCAGGCCTCTGCTATCTATAACAAACATCCATGTCGTTTTACAGTTCTTCCAAATACATGTAGGCTAACTAACTTTGCTCACAGACTTGATCTAGATGTATAAGGAAGTGAAGAGAGAAAAGAGTTTAGGCGAAGTTGACGCCGTTGAAAATAAGGAAAGAACCCGAATATTTCTTTTACACAGCATGGTTTCAAATGTTTTCCTTCCAAATTAGCTGCATTTTTAATTTAAATTTTGTTTTCATGAAAGACACCAGTAATAAAATTAGTTGGTTGATTCAAGGCATGTGATAAACGTATGCCCCATAAACATGGTGGACTGAAATTTTGACTAAATGTGTACCACTAAATCTGAATCACCACTCGAGATATGCTCTCTACAGATCCCGAATCCGACGCTGGAATAAGTAACAAGTGGATCAGGCTGGTCAGGTAATAAGTAAAATGTGGCGCAATATCATTAAGGTGAAGCTTAAATTTATCAGGAATTTCTGTCAATTTTGTAGGAGAGAGCGGGGCAGGTAAGACGGAAGCGTCCAAGATCATCATGAAGTACATGGCTGCCGTAACAAATGTCGGCGGACAAGAGGAAATTGAAAGGTAGGAATATAACACCGGTTGAATAGGCCTATAATATTGGCCTATTGAGTTGATATTTTCGTTTATCTACTACTTACATTGTTGGCAAAAATTATAGGGCTTATAAAACTAGAACTATTCTTGGTGAACGGGCTGTTTCGATTGCTGGAATTAGATTTTGGAACTCTCCTCCTGTATCTGTTCGTTCTTAATCGCTTGTGTCATTTACTTCTCAACTTAGACGTACAGTACCTATTTCAAATAGCTCATCTCCTTCAGCTGCATCTCTGTTCTATTAGTTGACCTTCAGGGTATTGATCTGACAGCGGCTTGGTTTCGATGCTCCATCAGTTGATGCCTTGTGCATTAGACATATACGCGGTTGAAGTTAATAATTAATAAAATTAATAATGATTATTATTAATAAGCCAATTTTATGATGGATGCAGCAGTTATAGTTAGCCATATAACAATAAAAGAATCGCTAAACAAATGAGGCCGTGTTTCAACGCATTCGTTTTGTTATTAAGTAGATTGTAGACCTATTCAATATAATTATAGGCCTAATTACTGTGGGCTGTCATGGTAGGCCCCTATATGGAATCTCTTCCTTTGCAGCTGTATACCGGGAATACCGCGAACACTTTTCTACAAACACTCAAGGACTATTCTCCTTCGCCGGATTCGGTCGCGCTATAAAATGCCCTGATGAATGAATGAATGAATGAATGCAAAAAGAATAAACGAATGAACAAATGCGAATTATTGGCTGAGTTGTTGGTGTGAACTGTTTTCCCACCAGATAACGAATAACAACGAATAACTTTTCTACTTCTCCATTCCCGGTGGTCATGCTTAGACACACCCTCATACTGTTAGTGTCGCTCTAGGAAGCCACTGAGGCGATCAACATGAACGTGATGCGGTGATGCATATTTGATGCTTTCAAACAGTTTTTTTCAGTCTGTGTCAGTCTATTTCCCTATTATTTATTTGTAGCCTGAGCATGTCCGCTTTTGCCTATCATTTCATTTTGATAGATTAATTAATCAAATTGATCTAATTATTTGGTAACTTCTATAGCACTAAAAGGCGTTATACTAAGTCTCTATAGAGGCATACGTACATACATCCGTGGAAATTATAGACCTGTAATATATTACGAAGCCTGCATCAAGCGAATATGCCGTAGAGTCGCCTATAATGCGCGGATGGTGGATATTTTGTTATATGTTTCATGTTTTCGGGTCATATGCCCCTATCCTTGTCATTTGCCCCTATTTTTATGACTTCGTGCGCCCTAAACTCTTTTCGATCATGTTCATTCATAAATTTCTTTATGACAAGAACGAAACTTGCTGCATATTTTGATAACCTATCTTTGATGAATAAAAGTTAATGGTCAAAAGATAGACAAGGGCTTATTAGTTAGGTACGTATACATAGAACTATATACATATATACATATTATATATATATATCATATGTGTCATATATATATGCATATTATTAGGCACTCCTGCTTGCGCATGTTAATTGACGTGTGTGATGTTGACATGCAGAAATACAAAACCAGCCCTTTGGAGTTTGTTTAATCCTAGCCTAATATAAACTGATGCAATTCATTAGTGTACTGAGCAACTACTTAAGTTGTTGAGAAACTCTTAGTCACTCGGCGCACGATCTATTCATAATTATGCATCAATAAGAAACAAAGTTTGGCGAATGGTCCAAGAAAGATGACTGTCTATCGAAATCAAGTACTATGTTGAATCTGATTTGGCACTGTACGTCGGTTTTGTATGAATCCAAGACCTAATCAAGACGATCAAGGGCGATATATAATTATAGGTACAATTGTTACAGTAAATTTTAAGTAGACAAAATATGCTATCATGCTCAACAGTTGGCTATCACGTTATGCTGTTTTGCATATAGATAACAAGTTGGCCCTTCAACCTTTGGTCCGGTATACGAATCCAATATTCTTTCTGAAGCCATGAAACCCGGAAAGGAAAGGTTGCGTCTTTGTTGAATGGCTGTTATTTCTTTCGCGCCTTAGCCGATATACCCTTCAACCATTGCTGGACTACACCTATGAGAACTAATGTTGGTTCTTCTTCTTCAGTGTTCTGTCCTTAGGCAGGTCCAAAAATATACAACGACGCCACTCTTCTCTGTTCTGTGCCCTATCCGTCACTTCTTTGTAGCCCCAGCTTCTTTCTTTATCCATCATCCGGTCCAACAGCATATTCCTTGGTCTTCCTGGAACCTTCTTTCCCTCAATTCTTCCTTCAATCACTGTCCTCAGAAGAGAATTTCCACGTAGTTTGTGACCAATCCAGTTCATTTGTCTCCTCCTTATTGTATTGACCAGTGTCCTTTCCTCCTGTACCAAGCGCAGTACCTCCTCATTTGTTTTATAATCCTTCCAGCTGATTTTGCCCAGTCTTCTCCATATCTACATTTCAAATGCCTAGAGTTTCTCAGTTTCTGCCTTTCCAGCAGTAAATAAACAATGTTGATAAGGACGTGAAATGAATGAACGATAACTTTACTTTACTTTACTGTTTTACATTGCATCGTGTAAATATGTAGATGCAGTAAATGCTTTACTTGAAGGATAAAGAACATTCTGCTGCAGTCGAACTGCATCCTAGAAGCCTTTGGAAATGCCAAGACAAACCGAAACGACAATTCGAGTCGTTTCGGAAAGTACATGGACATCAATTTTGACTTCAAAGGCGATCCAATCGGTGGTCATATCAACAACTATCTCTTAGAGAAGGTACGTTGAGCTTCTTATATCGCATTTATAAAGTAAGTCCAGGCCTACACAGGTAAAAAATTCTATAAGACAGCTAACTAGAGGCTGGGCCAGGTTTTCTTATAGTCACCAAGTAGTAGACTCTGGTACCGGCTTCGGTTGGGGGTCAAATGTCCTTGTGCTGTTGCAGGAAAGTTGGAAAGGTGTTCTCATAGTAGCTGAACATTGAAAATTGTTTATTGAATCACCAACAATCCACACAATTACAAGTTTCACCGAAACTATTACAAGTGCTGGCATCAAAGGGCAATCCAGAAGGGACAAATGTCCTGCTATAATATGGATTGCCCTTTCACATGATTGACATACAGGCGATTAATGCAGCACGGCATATAAGCCCAAAACTGATTCAAATTCAAGTTTAATTTTATACAAAATAAACCCAAACAGTGCAGTGCAAAGCGAAACAGTGATAAATCATGTGAACAATTCAAATCTGTGAGGACAGTAAGTGGCGTTTCAAGTGTGTCTTAAAGAGACCAAGGCCAGGAACTTGAGAGAGGTCAGGTGGAAGAGTATTCCATAATTTAGGGGCAGAACATTTTATAAAGAACATCATTACATTAGTACGAGCTCGGGTATGATTAATTCCATCCTGGAATTCCCTCCTTAAGACCATGGGTTCACTGCCCGTTGGTGTTGATCGCACGCCTCGACTTGTTTGGCTATTCAGCTGTTATCAATACTGCATATATTATCCTCATCGTTGCTGTACATCTATGCACCGTGTGCACGGCTTGATGTAATATCTAGACAGCAGCTCACGTGTACTAAAAAGACACGGATCCAAGAGAGGATCAACACAGCAAAGTTTGGGTCGGGTCCTGCGTATGCCTAATATACAAGGCATCAATCGATGCTTTCTTCTACGCAAAACTGTCTGTACTGAAGCTAACTCAAATACATGCCAACCTTCATGTTACTTTTACAGATGATTAATGTACGGTATTTCTATTTAGTCTCGTGTGGTTCATCAGCAACCAGGAGAACGAAATTTTCATTCATTTTACCAGGTTAGACAACTTTGAAACTATAATGTTAGGATTCAAGTTGTCAAAGCAAGGAACAACTTGTTTTAAATGTATTTTGATCAAGTCTTCGGTCAACGTCACAGTTTTAGCTACAAGTCACATATTTTCGAATCAAGAGCCAATACTTTAAGATCAAGACTGGATGTTTTAAATTCCTCAATAACATCGGCATGATTTACTTTTCAACATTTGCATAAAATTAGGAAATTATCTTCTGTATGTAGCCGTATTAAGCATTTTTGCACTAATTGTCAGCTCCACTGAATTGCATCTCCACGGGTACAAAAGTGCGTTTCAAATAGCCTACTTCTTCAATGATTACCCTATAGATGTGTATGATTCCATTTGTTCAGATAGGCCTATAATGAAGCAAATTAATTTGTTAAATCATTCTATAAATACTGGTTAACTCTAGAGCCTCACTTGTGAAGACTTTTTAAATATTTCCATTGTAGTTATTATGCGGAACTTCTGATGGCAAATTGTCTGAATACAAACTCCCAAGAGACGGAAAGAACTTCCAGTACTTGAACCAGAAAGGAGACACGGAGGCAAGTTCATCTAACTCCATCGATCATACTGAGTGACCCCAATCACCAAGCTCTGCTGCACATTGTTTTTGGCTGCTTTTGATGAAAACAAAAAGATTGATGGTTAGGCCTACGGGCGGATCACCAGATCGATCGCTGGATTACTAGATCGATTAGGCCTAGTCACGCGCATTCAGCAGACACTAGGTAGTCTGCTGCAAGCAATACAATTTTAATATATTTTAACATTAGTGTGGGTGTTCCTGTTGAAACTAACTGATTAAATACTGTATGCGAAAAATTAAGAACCCAGTTTATTAAAAGCAACTACTCACGATAATAGCAACCATGCCTAAGGTAATTATATAGTTGGCTGAAGAGAGTTCAACTCTTCCTTTCCGCCACCTATTGCCTAAAATGTGAGTAATATATTTGCACATAATTTTAACAGTTTCAAATTTAAGCTTATTTCTTTGTTTAAATAAAGTTACATTGCACACACTTCAATAATAACTCAGTGAAAAAATAAACACACACGCAGACCTATTATTTTTATGGTAGAAACTTGAGTACAGTGCTTTAGTAAACAAAGTTGTAACAGTAAAATATACACAAATGGTAGGCATATAGGAAGTAGGAGGTTGGGAGATTTATGCTGGTGACCGGAGAAGAAAATACGACGATTTACACAGACAACAGAGGCAGAGAGGACGCAGTGAACAATGTGGCCAAGATAGACAGAATCCTAAATCTCGAGAAAGTGGAGATTTTAGAATTGACTTCTTAAATTCAGAATAAGCCGGTTTAAGAACGACAGTCAACCAACAATATAGCCAAAACGTATCGGAAGTAATTATATAGTTCACTTACCAGAGTGCACATAAGGAAGCTCACAAGAGAGAGTTCACTTCTACCTTAGCGCCACGTAATGCTTAAATTGTGTATAATTTGTTACATATAATTCTCACAGGTGGGTTGAGCTGAGAAAGCGTAGTTATACTTGGTGTATGGCAACATTTTCTCAACTTAACCAATGACTAGTACGTTTGAAGCAAACTGCATGAAGATGCATGAAGAACAATAAACGATGAACTCACTTGTCTATGGACGAAAAACAACAGATTGAGAACTCACTTGTCTAATCACTGTTGTATAAATTGTGTTTTGGCAGATACGTTCCCATAGAGCGACCTGGGTTCTCAACGATGACGGTCAGAGCAATCACTCTGCGGTATTTAAAAACTTTCAATTCCTTATATGTAACAAACACCTAACCTAAATTTTGTATCGTTAATCAAATTTAATTGGTTTTTGCATAACTTCTGCTGATGCTAAATAAAATCTTAACGAATCTAAGACTTATTTCAGTAGGCTCCTAATAATTTTATAGAGTTGTTGGTTGGAATTATGAAACTCGGTTTTATGTTAGGTTCTGTGTTCTTTGAAACTCTGATGACTGCAAGTATTCAGTGTAACTAACGACGATCGTTGAATGATTCGCTTTCCTTTGTAATTAGGTTGGTTCTGCAAATGATAAATCCGATTTCAAGCTGGTGAATGATGCCTTTAAAAATATTGGCCTGGAGAGACAGGTCGATACCGTGTGGAAGATCATTGCAGCTATTCTTCATCTGGTAATGCTCATTCCATCAATGGCCATTTGGTTTTGTTGAAAGGCTATTTCGCCATGTAGTTAAGCAAATCTAAGCTGGCCGGCTTGTGCTTTGATAACACTGGTCAACATAGAAATCGTTACTGACTGGAAAAGGCCCTAATGTGTAGCATCTTGGTGTGCTGAACACGAATATAACCATAAAATTTTTTATTGGCTCTCGTTTTGAAAATATTTCATATAGTTCATTTTTTATGTTTCACCATGTAAATTTATGCAGTAGGACTGCGACAATATCCTAAATAAGTCTAGAATGATGTAATATTCCACCTCATTGCATAATCCCATCATGGACACATCATGCACAGTTGATTACGTCATTTTCTGATGCAATGTAAAACTACAGCCAGTCGGCTGCTGACGTAAGATGACGTCAGCAGTGTACTATATAAAGCGAGTCGGAATGGTTGAGCATTTACAATATTACAGACTTTGTGCGAGACAGTTTAAGTTACTGTTTTATAAAACTATTATTACTTTATCCATTTAGATACAATACAGAACAGTAATGCCTCGGAAGTGCGTAAATACTGTGGACAACTTTTGTTACATTTGTGGGGAAGTGACATTTGCCAACCAGAAGAAAAGTATCACTTATCAAGTCAAGAAGGCATATCATGCTTACTTCGAATGCAAGGTTGGTGACCAAGACAAGCCATGGGCCCCGCATATATGCTGTGCTACATGTACAACACACCTTTCACAGTGGTTGAATGGCAAAAGACCATCAATGCCGTTTGCAGTTCCCATGGTGTGGAGAGAGCAAAGCAACCACGTAGATGACTGTTACTTCTGCTTGGTTCCTCCTCTTTCCGGTGGAATAACGAAGCAAAAGAAGTCGACAATAGTCTACCCAAACATTCCGTCAGCATTGAGACCAGTTCCACATGGTGATGGACTTCCTATTCCAGAACCTCCAGCAGAATATATTTTCCTTGATTCATCTGATGAGGACAAGGGTGAGCCGACATGTTCTTCTCCTGGTCCGTCAGCGTGCAGTGATCCCGATTTTCACTGTGGTGCATCATCAACCCCACACAGAATAACACAGGAAGAACTAAATGACCTTGTTCGTGATTTGGACTTATCCAAAAACAAGGCAGAATTGCTAGGATCAAGACTCCAACAATGGAATCTTCTAGAAGAAGATGTCACAATTACTTCATATAGAAAGCGCCATCAGCAGTTGGAACCTTTCTTTATGAAGGAAGGTAATCTGGTATTCTGTTCCAATATTGACGACCTCATGAATGACTTACAGATCACTCATGACCCACAAGAATGGAGACTCTTTGTAGACTCTTCAACACTGAGTCTTAAGGCTGTGCTTTTGCACAATGGAAACCGTCTTCCATCTATTCCATTAGCGCATGCTGTCCACTTGAAAGAGACATACGATAACCTAAAACAGCTACTGCATTCCATTGACTATAACAGGTACAAATGGCACCTGTGTGGTGATTTGAAGGTAGTTGCCATTTTAATGGGACTGCAGCAAGGATATACAAAATATATGTGTTTCTTGTGTGAGTGGGATAGCCGAGCAAGAGAGTTGCACTACGTGCGGAAGGAATGGACTCCCAGACAAAACATGGCAGTTGGACAGAAGAATATCCAGCACCCAGCTCTGGTCGAGGCTCACAAAATCCTACTACCACCCCTTAACATCAAACTAGGTTTGGTGAAGAACTTCGTGAAAGCCATGGACCGCACTTCGCCAGCTTTCCGATACCTGCATGAAAAATTCCCTCGACTCAGCGAAGCAAAGATTAAAGAGGGAGTTTTTGTGGGTCCTCAGATTAGAGAACTCTTCAAAGATGACCGCTTCAACAACTTGCTGGAGGGTGATGCGAAACAAGCATGGAATGCTTTTCGTCTAGTGTCTACAGACTTTCTGGGGAATGTTAGGGCAGAAAACTACAAGGAACTAGTAGAAGACATGCTCAAGCAGTACCAGAAATTTCGCTGCAATATGTCTCTGAAGATGCATTTCCTTCATTCCCATCTGGATTTCTTCCCTGACAACTGTGGTATGGTTAGTGACGAACATGGCGAACGTTTTCATCAAGATATCGCAACAATGGAGCAAAGGTACCAGGGAAAATGGTCCACTACAATGTTGGCTGACTACTGCTGGACACTCCGCAGAGATGCTCCCGAACAGCTGTACAAGAGACAGGCAAACAAATCTAAGAACTAGTCTATGACCTGGTTTTTACAAATATTAACTGTAAGTGTATCACTATTGGCATGCATTGTGCGATATAAAATTACTTCATTTCAGATTACAAAAAAACTAGAGCCAATTCGGCATTTTCACTGTCATATTCGTGTTCAGCACATACAAATTGATAAGAACTGACTAATTTCATTTCAGTAACATGACTTTTGTAAAAATTTGTTGTCCAGTGTAAGTGACCGTCCATGAATACCACGCCATCTGGCACCCAGCCAGCCATCTATTATCATTTATTGGCCGCTAATTGAGTGCCAACGCATGTTCGGAGGTTAATAAGGTGCCCTGTCATTGGATTAATGCCCTTCAGTCGAGAGATCTTTTGACATTGGGACCACGCTTCTAAGAAGTTGCTACAGAGGTTCGTTAACATGTGCTCGATCATTGCATTTATGTTTTTGCTTAAGGGTCAACGTTTGGTAAATTCCTGTTCGTTCAGAAAATCAGTGATACAGATGATGGTAACGGTGATATTTATCCTGAACATGGTGTCATCTGTCAACTGTAAATGGGTTTCCGTGTTTACAGGAGCCCGCCAGTAGTGAATTTTCTAGTGTTCTGAGCAGTGTTAACCAAACGATTTACTTTTTGCTCTTAACGACAAGAATATTTAGGCTAACGTGGGCAGCACGTTTGTGAGGTCTCTAAAGGTGCTATGTTATATGTTTAGGTAACTAACTAAGTAACTGGCTGAGTGACTGGCTGGCTGGTTGGCTGGCTGACTGACTGACTGCCTGACTATTCCTGTGTATTTTCAATGTTGAAATGGTTTTATGAAGGGTAATCTGGACTTTGTGACGGAGAGGGATGATGCTCAGATTAAAGATCAGCGCCTGTTGAGCACCATAGCTTCACTGCTCAGTGTAGACAGCAGTGAGGCCGAAAAGGCCTTGTGCTCACGCGTCGTAGCTGCTCGAGGTGAAGTCGTGGAGAAGGGTCACACTCTGGAGCAGGCTCGTCACGGAAGAGACGCCTTTTCCAAGGTATTTCAGTCTCATTTAGCTAACAGTAGTCAGGTCATATTCTTACTGTTAACGATGACTCGATCTCGTGTGTCTATCACTCAATGAAGATGGTGATAGTGGTAACAGTGGGGTTTGAGCGGAGGTAAGGATCATTATCAGCAGCATCATCATCGTCATCTTTATCATCGTCATCATCATCTCATCACTATCATCATCATCAACAACAACAACAAAACAAAAACGGCAACAAAAACAACTTCTCTTTCTCAACTTCCTCGTTCTCGTCCTCCTCCTTATCGTCATCAGTATCATCATCACCACCATAATCATCATCATCACTACGATAATGACGACGAAGACGATTACAGTTATGTTATCGAGATCATTCTGAGGAAGACTTAGTGGGTGTAAGTTGATCTGCAAAGATTAGGGTAATCTTCAGTCATAGAAAACATTTAAAGTTTCGTTGTTGAAAGTAGCCTGCACGTCGTTTTCAGGCCATCTACGACAGACTGTTTTCATGGATTGTCGGCTGCATCAACAGCACGATTGCCATGAAGAAAGATAAGAAGCTCGGAAAAACGACCATCATAGGCGTTCTAGACATCTACGGATTTGAACTGTTTGAGAACAACAGGTGAATGTAGAATAGCTTCTTCTTTCCATACGATCAGTTCAATATGAAGAACAGATTTTTCTTTCCATACGATCAACTCAATGTGAAAAATAGATTTTTCTTTCCATATGATCAGTTCCATATGCTTAATTCTTCACTTACGTAGTGTGCTTACGCTTCGACAAATGAAGCTGACCTCAGTTAACCTGTGATACGCTTAATTAAGGCGTGAAATGAATATGCCCAAACTTAAACATATACATTCTGTTATTAAATAGGCTATCAGTTATTATTACAACTGTATTGGTTAAGCGCCAGTATCTAATGACACCGCATCAATCGACGGCGCTGAGCAATTGTGCGTAAAGTGTTTGCTTAAGGTCTCTGTAATGTAGAGTCTCAGAAGTTCGTGCCTCCCTCTCAGACGGTTTGCAAGGTGAACAATCAAACAAATATGCTCATAATGTTTTCAGATTAAAAAATATTCAAGAAGCGTTCTTTATGATAGTAGTTGACGGATAGCTAATGTACAATCACATTGACGTCAATGGCTTTTGCAGCCTTACAGTGTTGCGACACAGTTGAAGCAAAATAACTAGTTACTCAATTGCACTGTTAAGGACCGCTTCATCGTTGGTACTTGGCAACTTCTTCCTAAACTTTATTCTAAACAATGCTTAGCCTTCACAGAATATGAATTGCATAAACTAAAAGCATGACCAAAAATCGTCGAACTTATTTTAGCTTCGAACAGTTTTGCATCAACTATTGCAACGAGAAACTGCAGCAGTTGTTCATTGAGCTGGTTCTTAAGCAAGAACAAGAAGAATACACTCGTGAGGAAATAACATGGACACGCGTAAGCTACTATTGACTTCTGTACTTGATCATAATTATAGGAACACATGTGCATGCAAACAACTGGTTGACTGCAAAGTTTGGGTCCAGTCGCTCTCTCCATGAAGCTCCAAAATTCTTTAACTCGGGTGACTTACGATGAGGTAGGCCCTAAGGTAGATGTCAAAGACCCAAAAAATCAGAATGTGTTGATAAACTATGGATACTACTACTTCTACTAAACAGGATTACTAAAATGCTCCTCCGTAATGAATCGGCATCTGATGTGATCCACCCTTTACAGATATCGGCAGTCGTTCAGGTCTGTCTGTTTAACTTTTGCAACTGGTTTTTGTCCATTTTTTATCTTCGAACTGTATATGTGACGTTGTAATTAAGCGCCTGTAGTCTTCACTTTTCTCATATTATTTCTGATGTTTTTAGTTTAACTTGAGAAGCTCTAGGTGTGCATTTGAGTTTTCTTGACAGATTGACTTGAATTCTTTCAGATTGATTACTTCAATAACAAAATTATCTGCGATCTGGTTGAGGCGCAACACCAAGGAATCATTGCAATTCTTGACGAAGCTTGCATGACCGTTGGAAAAGTCACTGACCAATTGTTTCTTGAAGCTATGAGTGACAAATTGAAGGGACACAAACATTTCTCAAGTCGCAAGGTAAGTTCTTCATAAACTACTGTTTCGTCTTTTGAGTCCTCAGAATTGGGATTGGATTGATTAGGCCAACTCCTGAACCATGTTTTAGGCTGAACAATTGTTGACATTTTGACAATAAATATGTTAGAATATTTGCACAAAATATGTAATAACATCTTAAATTGTTAATTGTAATAAATTGTCTAATTATTATTTTAAAATTTATTTAGTGATGCTGATCGGCCTCATAAGATGGTTTTGTTTATAGGCCAACGTACAATTCACACAAAACGAGTCTGCATAGAGTTTGTGAAAGAACGCAGTGTAATATGAAGACTGAGCTTAAATGTGAATATTGAGCATGCTAAATTGTATTTTGAAACCTTTAGTTGCAATGATACTCTGTTACATAGCTGAATCCGAGCGATAAGTCTCTGGAATCTGGTCGTGACTTCCTGATTGTACATTACGCTGGAAATGTAACTTATTCCGTTGTCGGATTCATTGATAAAAACAAAGACACCTTGTTCCAAGACTTCAAGAGACTTTTGTTCAACAGGTATAGACGTCCATTTAATTACAGTTTTATAGTCTATGTTTTGCTGATGTTTCATACAGTATTATTGTGTTTATATTTGCTGACTGTAAAGCCTATTTATACAGAAATATCCTAACTATCACAAGACCAATCCTGTAAAATAAAAATCACATCTTACTACCTTTAGGCGTTATTGGCACTTCTTATATTTCAAAAAGACAAAATTAAGAGCTAATATGAAACTGTAATTTAAAACAGAGTTTTCTGAGTTTTAGCTGATGATAAATGCACGTTTCTCCATCCGAACGATGTTGATTTGGATTTCTTCCAGGATTTTGATTCCTGTTGCTCTGTGAATTTCTGCCGACATCAAATTACGTAATTGCACAATTAAACCATCCACAAAATGGCTATGAATCTGATTAGTCTGCTTCATTGTGAATGAATTATTTATTAACTAATTTCTAAGCTCAAACGACGCCATCCAGAAAATGTGGCCTGAGGGATCAAAAAGCGTGGAGGCTGTGACTAAGCGTCCTCCTACAGCAGGAACGAATTTCAAGAACTCCATTATAGCTCTGGTTAACAACCTCGTCTCAAAGGTGAGCGTCACTATACGTATTCTAATCAAACTAACGACTTACCGCCTCAAAGGTAAGAGTCACTATAAGTATTCTAATCAAACTAACGACTTATATATCACCGTTACCATAACGTCCAAGGCATCAATCGATGGACGATTCAAGTGAAACCGTAGTCAATATTGTAATTAGTCGGAGAAGCCTGGTTGAAGTTCGATAGGTCATGGAAACCAGAAGTCAGGCTATTGTGACTGATTTTACTGACAGCCTATACATTTGAGACCCTGAAGTTTTACTCACCATATGATGTAGATTTAAATATCTACATAAACATCCAAAAACTTCAGACTTCTTCAAAATGCATAATTGACATTCGTAGAATAGTCCAGATTACGTTGACAGAGGGCCTACTGAAAAGTTTTATTATCTAAAGCAATAAAATTGATGGAATTATTTTTTGTTCGATAACCATTTCACCTTTTAATGAACGGAGGTTATAAAATAATTATGGTTCTTCGTAAACTCATGATTTCTGGAAAGAAACGCTTAGCCAACTATAGGCCCATATAAAAATTATACATAATAAGTTGTCGTGGTATAGTTGATAGCCGCTGCCTGATTGTCTCATCGATTCGCCGTTTATCGTTTTTTACACTTGCTTAACAGGAGCCGTTTTACGTGCGATGCATCAAACCAAATGAAGCGAAATCTCCCAGCCAGTTTGACTTCGAGCGATGTAAGCACCAGGTCATGTACCTCGGTCTTCTCGAGAATGTACGGGTGCGCAGGGCTGGCTTTGCATACCGAATGCCCTACAAGAGATTCATTAACAGGTGAGTCTCATGCGAAAAACTCATCCGTGATCTTCATTTTCAACTCATAATAATGAGAAACGTATGGTTTTTACGAATATTTGAATGTTTTTAAAGGCAGCTATATCAACAAACACAAGAGTAAACGGTCACTCATTTAAATTTGTTTAATTTATTAAATTTTATTCGTGGTGGTGGTGGTCGGGGTTTAGATTTAGGCTAATTTTAATCTAGTCAAATTTAGGCCAGATCAAATCAGCAGAACAATTTTGATAACAGTTGGGTTATTAGCAATTGCAAATTAATCATATATTCACAAAATATACAACTTTATGGCAATGTTCATTTGTGGGAGACTCCAGTTAAGCTACAAATATCGGATTAAAATTTCGCGTAAAATCTGAAGTAGACGCTAAAAGTATTCTGCTTTTGTAGGTATAAACTGATCTCAAAAACGACTTTTCCAAAGTTTCGTGGAGGTTCTGACAAGGATGGAACTCGAACTCTAATCAAAGAGGAAAACTTTGCGAAAGATGTCGAATATGGAAAGACAAAGATTTTCATCCGCCATCCACAGACTCTGTTCGCTCTTGAACGAAAGAGAGAACAATTTCTGCCAGGAATCTGTGATATTATTCAGCGGGTAGGCCTACATTGGCCTAATCAACGCTTCACCAAAATTTTACTTTTGTAGATAAAATTTCTGGTGTAAGGTTGAAATTTGTTGGTTCTTCTGTATCTGTATTTCTTCTGTATTTATTCATCCTAATTCTTCACCTTCTGTCTTAGACTACTTTCATCCAATAACTCTTGCAAAGTTTCGCAAACTTATCTTTTCATCACCTAACAAAAGCTGTCTCCTTGACACAATTCCTGCATCTCTTCTAATACAGTGCTTTGCTTCCTTGGTCCAACTATTTCATCAACTATCAGGTGCTCATTGCCGTCTTTTGCTGCTCATGACATAGTTCATTCTCTGCTAAAGAAACCTTATCTCGGCCTTCGGTTCTCTGATGGAAACTTAATGGGGTCAGCAACATAGCATGATGCGCAGTTAGTCAAACACTTGTTTGGGGGTAGTGCCAGTCCCAAGCCTGGATAAAGGAGGAGGGCGACGGCAACGGCCTTTGATGTCATAAGCTGTCGTTAAACTGCGGAACTACTACTTGTTACAAGCTCTCTAATCTTGAGCCTCTGAAGCGAGTCATGTAAGCTTAGTACAGCTGCGCGTGTGATGTGGGCGAACGTTTATTTCAGCAGTCAGATGAGCAGCAGCGTTGATGCCCACCTGAGCGCAAATGATAGGCCAAGTGCTTAGCCAGCAAAGGCGACAGTACAATCGATTCAGTTTCGGCTGAGCAACTGCGCCGAACAGGATATCAATAGGCGTAGTCTATGCCTTGAATTTTTACTTTATTCAATGAATCAGTTGTACCACTGCCGCAATGCACCAGCTTCAACTGATGGGTGCTTTGAAATAAACCCGTGCATACGTACAGGCAGCCATATGGGCATGATCTTCATGGCTGCCTATATAGTATTATCGGCAGCTTGTGAAGGTTTTTGTGTAAGCCTAAGCATACTTGAATGAAATCTGGGATACGCATATTTGTCTAAGTTGTCTTTGACCATTCGCTAAGAAAGAATGAAAATTATGGCCTACAGAAAACAGAAATCAATCTGAGATATTAGATGGGTTGTACAATGATAAAAAATAGAACCCAGTTCAAAAACATAGCAGTCCTCTATGTTTATGGCAAAAACTGTTAGGCTTATATGGTTTTTTGCGTTTTGTTACTGGGAAAAATTTAAGACTTAGAGGCTACAACAAAAAGCGCGAAAGCTTGTATTATAATACGAATATATCTTAATACAGGGTAAGCCAATCCTTGACTATTAGCAAGCGATGGTCTCTTGCCCCGAGGACAGATTATTGCACTAACCTATATATTTAAAAACTGGGCTGTTTTGAAAGGATCTTGCAAGTCGATTAATGTATTTTGTAGGCTTGGCGACGATACAAGTTGCGCTACTACCTGTGGACGATACGCCAGTATGTATTGCTGAAAGCATATTTTGGGCTCCTTTATGTCAACCATTAATTAAGGCTAAGATTCGTATTTAATCATTGTAGGCCTGTTTGCCTTCCTAGGCATAAATGTAGTTATTAATTGAACATATTAATGGATCATCGTTATTGTGCAATGTTATCCAGATTAGGCCTAGAGTAAACAGTAACAGTTGTTCAACAATATTGCACAACCATGGCTATGAAGTGTTAGCCACTTTAGGCTAGCCTAGATGCAGCTATGACTTTCCTGCACCTAAGTAAGCCAGCATTCGCTAACACTTCATACCCATGGATGTCTCCCTCTCGGGGTTCGCTCAAATGGACTTCTCGGCTTCTCTGCTCCTATTCTTGTATTATTAAGTTTTACGCAGAACCAAAGGTAGAGTCCTTAACTGAGCTTACAACTTTTCAAAGATATGGTTAATTATTGTAGTTCTCTTGAAAAATGCTTAAATAGATTAACTGCTTTGAACTTGTTCTGCAGAAATACACAGGGAACGGGGGGCTATGGACGAAAACTCGTCTGGCCTCCACCGCCACAAGTTCTCATAAGCACGGTGGAATTGCTGAAGAAAATCCATAAAAGGTCTTCAGTTTCATTATG
Organism: Norana najaformis; assembly: GCA_964023275.1. NCBI lineage: Eukaryota > Metazoa > Annelida > Clitellata > Crassiclitellata > Hormogastridae > Norana > Norana najaformis. The sequence continues at coordinate 44,459,927 of OZ029915.1, forward strand.
GTTTCTTCTATTACATATAGCTCGGTTAAGGTTACATGACCGTCAGCAGTTATTAACCTAACAATTTGGACAATGACATTTTAAAACCCGCATCCATAGCAACTTTCATTTCAAGCTATGAGTTACAGCTATTCTGATCGGCAAATTATTCCATTTCACCCTCAACTAGCAAAGATGGCCAGTTTGACAATTCATCTACTTCCACCATTCAGCAATCCTGAGAATTTATATTGTAGCATTAATGGGCTTAATCAACTCGGAACTGAAGAAGTCCAATCTTTCTAATCTAATTTGCATAACCGCATCTGCTTGTGGTTGGCAACGCTGCATGGGGAAAGATCCATAGGATAGCAGCGAATAGTATTTGGAAAATGTGGGCTTACTTTTATTGGGGGATAGACTGAGCCAGTACGGGAAGTTCCCCCAAACTCTCCCTACAAATTGCACCCTGTGTATCTCAGCCACAGGTAAAATGCACCAGCCAACTCGGATTAAAATTTACTGAAAATGTGCTAAAAGAATCTAATCTCCTAATCGTATTCAGTATAGTCTAGCCTACATTATATAGTCTAACGGAGTCGAATTGAAACGAACATAACTTAACCCAACATATCCTAATCTAACCCAGTTTAACCTAACACAACATAACCTATTGTGGGTTATAAAACATTCTAAAGGTTAATCGATTTGCATTGGTTCAGATGGAGTGCATATATGATGCTGAAATCGATTAAGACTGATGATCGATCGTCATTTGAACTGAAGGTCTTCGCAGCGGATGTACTGCGATCCAAGCGAAGAGACTGGGGAGCGAAACGCAAGTGGGAGAGAAACTATTTGATCAATGTAAGTGAGGTCATTTCTAATTAACACGAACAGGGAAAATTAATGAAAGCAGCTTATGTATAGCGCCTTTATGAGGCACTTATAAGGCGCTAGAAAAATGCTTGTTTGCATATATAAGCTACACTCAGGGATCTAAATATTTAAACTGTGCATAGATTATTCTTGGATCATTGTTATTGTGCAAAGTTATCCAGATTGAACCTAGAGTAAAAAGTGACAACTGTTCAACATAATTGCACAACCATGGCTATGAACCATGGCTTAAGATTCTAAATTCATCCATGTGACAATTGCATGACCGGCACAGGTACTTAGAGAGGGATGAGAGAGAGAGAGAGAGAGAGAGAGAGAGAGAGAGAGAGAGAGAGAGAGAGAGAGAGACAGAGACAGAGACAGAGACAGAGACAGAGACAGAGACAGAGAGACAGAGAGACAGAGAGACAGAGAGACAGAGAGAGACAGAGAGAGACAGAGAGAGACAGAGAGAGACAGAGAGAGACAGAGAGAGACAGAGAGAGACAGAGAGAGACAGAGAGAGACAGAGAGAGACAGAGAGAGACAGAGAGAGACAGAGAGAGACAGAGAGAGACAGAGAGAGACAGAGAGAGACAGAGAGAGACAGAGAGAGACAGAGAGAGACAGAGAGAGACAGAGAATACGGGGAAGCAGGAGGTTCATGTCTACTTGTGAGACGAGTAGCTCTTGTGTGTAAGTCTCGATCGTTTTGACCATGGACGATGTTTTTGGTTTTTGTTCAAAATGACCTTTAACACCACCATATTCGGTCGTTGTTGTCGCTCGGAATCAATGTTACCTTCTTATTGTTTTTTTTGCATTAAACCTTTAAAAATGTTCAAGTTTAGCCTCTAGTTTAGGCTAAAAAGAAAAGTCATCCCATGCGAACAGTGGCAGTGCCATAAGTTGGAGTTTTGGGAATGAAACTGCACCTCTCAATGTATCCCAGTGATATATAATAAGAAATCATTTATGTATGATACATACGTTCACTTCTTTTCTTCCCAAATAGATATCATAACTAAAGGGTAATGGTAACCCCTCAGATATTTCACTTGCATAGTCTCTTTTCTGATTGTAAACTCCTATTTTAGGCCAATACCTAAATGTAATATAAGATTTAGATTTGATATGAATTCTGATTCCAGCCGCAAGAGAACAGAAATGCGGCTGATGCAGACCGTGCACTCAATGAAGCCAAGACCACGGATCACTTCAACCAAATCCTGTTCGCCTGTTTTGTGAAAAAGGTCAGAAAAGTTTGCTGACGTAACATAATTTATTGCAACTGTAACACTCTAAGAACCAGCTATTGAGTGGAGAGTATGAGCTAGTGATGGTTCGATTTAACCGATACCGAATCGGTATCGCGATATTCAAGTAAAACTTAAACTGGCACTCAATTCGGTGTTCAAGCTACTGAAAAATATCGAAAACCGAAGATAAAACACCAACAAAACCGGATGAAATTGAGGGTCTGAGACAGCCAGCGCCGAAGACGCGAATACCCTAAGGAGTGAGGGTTGGAGGAATGTCATATATGTAAGCTCCCAGGGCGGACTGGAGCAGTGCCCTGGAAATAAACGCAGAAATAAAACACGACAGGAATCGAATACGTGAAATATGCATGAAAGATACTCTTCATCATATGATACATCTGTCCATCGGCAGATGTGGGTAGGCCTACAGCTAAAATCTCATTGGATATACAAGAATCCCAAGGTTTATGGTTTTGGCCTCAGAGGTCTGGACCTCAGGACCCTCTCCCGCCCAGGTACGCCAATGATGTTGATAGCACCCGCTGGCCTGAACAGTCATATCAGCAAGGCGTCCGCACCGTCTACGTGCATTAAAGCATGGCAGATCGAATCCAGATTGCGGTTATGTTTAGTAGGTTTCTACCTAGTGCCAGGACAGTCAGAATAAGTGCTTCACTTACCGGTATTGTGCATTTTTTTCAGACAAACCGTTTTGCCAAATGCGCCGATCGTGCGATCTGCATCACGGATAAGTTCATCTATAAGCTAGATCCAAAGAAGAAATTCAAGCCAATGACAAAAGGAATTCCTTTTGAAGAGGTGACCATCTCATACATATTTAACACAACCTTAACATTGACTGCAGTCTTACTAGCATAAGAATCCACACTGACAGCAGTAATTAAGCAGTTACGGTAGCCTTAAGTGTTCATTTCAAACGACATCTTAGCGTGATCCATCCAATCTGCCGCCTTTCATACCTGGCAACCTAAACACAACCCACAGTAGGCCTAGCAGCTCCTCTGTGCCCTTCTCTCTTTGGTCTTCTAGCAACCGGACTTGTTCTTCACATGATAACTTTGGATAACCCCTCTGTCTTGACTCAGCGCTCTTGAATAGGCTGGTGCCCTGCGTTTAGCTTTTAAGTAGCGCTTTAGAAACTTTCGAGATTACGATTACTACGTCGTTGGCCACTGAGCTGGCAGATACTTAAAGTTGAACTCGACACGAGGAGTTACTGCAGCGTCTTTATTAGGACTGCATCAGATTCTATCACAGTTTCACACCAGATTCTACCACAGTTGGTTAAAATCTGGAAACTTTTATAAACTAAAACTGATTTTTGTGCGCCCAAGTGATGCGCGACAGTCTTACTGAGGTAAGAATTCATGGATTCCCCGCCAGCTAGGAAAGATATTTCAAGATTTCTGTATTACAAGTACCCCCTAGCAAAAACTCGACTATAAAATAAGTACACTGATCATTGGCTTACAGTTATGGTAGGAGGATCAGATGGCAAAGAGAGGATTGGCCACCGCTCGCGTATGCCGAGGCTAAGCAAATGAGTCGCTAACAGCTCATACCCGTGGCTGCCTCAGAGCTGCTCTGCACTATGTGAAATGAATAACTGCCAAATGTTGCTGTCTGTAGGTGACTGGGGTTAGCATTGGTCCGGGACCTGACCAACTGCTCATCATTCACCTGCAAAATGGCAATGACCTGGTCATTTCGCTGACATCCATTAACAAAGAAGATCACGTCGGCGAAGCAGTTGGGGCTCTCAATAAGCGGTACAACACGTAAGTCTAATTATACTTTAATTATATGTTTAATCAGTTAATAATGACAACACTTAATAGTACTATTTACTCCAATTACACCACAAATAGTACTATCACTAAGAAATTACTACAGTTGACTGTTACTTATTTAAAGCAAGTGTTCTACTGTCTTCAAGTAATTAAAAGTAAATAATTGCGAACTATCGTCAAGGACTGAAGGCCGCCGCGCATGTGAATAATTTGGTATTCATCGCTTGGCTTTTAAGTAGCACTCTATAAACTTAGAGTTTGTGATGATGCCTATTAGGCCTATGATACAAAAAGTGACTTGATGCCTTAGTTTACCTTCTAGTAATCGAATCCTTTATTGATTTAGATAATTTACTGAAAAATGCTAAAGGAAAATTAGAATTTATTAGGCTTATAGTTTTATGTGTAGGTCTACTTTCAACCCTGCCAGCATGCCCACATACATTTGATGGGACCCATATGGGCCTATATATCAAAATGTGGATCCCAAATGGGCAAAAGCTGGCAGGGAACCGGAGACGTTATACATAGTTTACAAAATATGCTTCTTAGTCTCGCTTGGAAAATGAAACAAGTTCGTTTTGTTTGATAACATCAACAGATGCTTTAAGAAAAACATAGACGTCCGCGTCGGAACAAAACATCAGGCGATGCTAGGGAAGAGTCCACGGCAGATTACCATTGAGACAGGACAAGGAGGATCAGAGACATTTGTGAAACGAGGAAATGAAATTGCCCTGCTTTGTCCATAGTTTGCAGATTCCAAGATGGTCTCTTTCCAAATCGGTACATTCCAACAACTTATTTTAATTAGCCACAAGAAATTCGAAGTTTAGGCGTTATGAAATTGGTTGCTTTTCCCAGACGAGGCCTGAAACATCTATCTGATAGGCATGCCAGTATCAGTGACTGGATTGTCTTCAGTCGAGATTCAAATGTCTTTCACAGTAAATATGAGGTCAGTATTGGTGCTAAATAACGTTCAGAACCATGTAAATGTGTACACGTTTTTCTATAGCAACAGTATGGCCCTGACCCTGCTCATTTTTAAAATGAATTTATTGGGTGAGATCCCTCACCACCACTGCCCGTTTGAATGGGCGCCACGCCAGTGAACATTGAACTGAGAAAGACAAATGTAATGTAATAGTATGTAATTTACTGATCACCAAAACTAAAGATATCTGGTTTCCAGTACATACAAAAGGTACAGAGGCCAAAGCAGTAAATTAATCACAGAGCAACACCATGAGCAGTTCTCGATTCAAATACCATGATCTCTTTTTCTCAAATCAGACCTGTAATGATACCAGTTTAGGATTTGTTAAAATGTTCCAATATGTGTTCAATTGGTTACTTGCCATAAGTTTGTCGTCAATCACTAAAGTGAGGCATAATGAATTTGTTTCTGTATTTTGTGTCATGTAGCATGGCTTGTAGAAAAGGTGGAGTTTTCACTTGTTTTGCAGAAACGGATGATTAAAATGAAGTGCCAAGATTCTTTGTAAATATTCTGTTGCAATACCTATATATTAAGTTCATCTACTCTATTAGGCAACTGTCTATGTGTTTGTTAATTTCTTCGTTCGATACACCGCTAAACTCCCGGGCACAGATGGGGCAGTTGACGCTGTTGCTTGTCTTCACTGAAGATTTTCCTTTTAGAAATGACGTCATTATACTCGACTGTTTGGCTTTCTTTGAAACTGGTAAACTACCACTTGCAGATCGTTTCACTGTACCACGTGTTGTCTTCAATGAAGTCTTTGTTTTACTTTCAACACTATTTGTAATTTTGTCTGTATCTTCACTGTTATTATCTTCACTCTTATCTTTTTCGCTGTTCTGTGTTGCTTCTTCATTTTGCATTGTTGAGCCGAGTATGTCTTCTGGATCGTCAGATGACATTGTCTTGTCCTGTGACTGGCTCAATGCCAGTTCTAGTTTGTTTGAGGATTTTGGCTTGAAGAACTGAGTGATCGTGACAGGAGGAGCAGTCGCCTTCTGCTGACATTTGGACACGACAGCTGAGACTGGTTCTACAGTTACTGACAAAATTGAAGGCGCTCCGGCCATTTTTCTGTCTAATTTAACTTCTTCTCCAACAGTTCCATTAGACATTTGGCTATTCTGTAGACAGTTTATAAACAAGTCACATAATTCAACCTGACTATTCTATAAACAAAGGTCATAAATCAGGAAGTGACTCCAAAGTGGCAAAAGCTAAGAGAATCAGACAAGTTGCAAAGACTTAGGAATTACGATGTATTTAGAGCTGTTCTAATAAGTGTAATAAGTAAATGAATTCGTAAGTATACAAGTACAAGCAAAGTAACTAAGTCAAAATACAAGTACTCTTGGTACAGGTACAAAGTAAAGATCATATTAATTATGTAAAGGCCTGTGATGGTGAGGTTTGAAAGGAAATGATCAACCAGGCAGCAGATGGGCAGTGATGATGACGATATGTGTAGCATGGACAACTCTCGGATTGTCAAACAAGTGGAGGCATATGACTGACCCAAACAAGTAGTAAGCCCAAGGATCTATGGAAGGAAAGGAAAGAGGAGCTGAGAGATCCTACAAAGAGAACATTTAAACTGACCGTTGCTTGATAGAGGAATTCTCGGCTGACCAATTCATCAGCAGCTGCTTTCTCTGCAACTGGAATGAGGATTTGAGGATAACGAACACCAATGATTCTCTGTCCGCTGTCCAGCTGCGCTCTCACTACGCGAACAGAACTCTCAGCTTTCCTGTCAGAAAATCACAACTGTCAGCTTCTTCTATTATTCAGCGAATCAGACAGGACAGACACCTTGCTAAGAGCAAAAGGCAGATATCACTTGATTATGATGTTCAGCACGAATAAAGATCATGAAAGTGCATTTCATCAACCCTTTTGACTCTAAGAGTTTTAAGCAAGAGTTGTCAAAAGTTACCGAAAAGTTATTATGACTGATTTGTCTTCTCCAATCCTAGCAGCCCTGTTTAGTGTGGCTACCATGCTTTCTGATCGTCTAAATTCTATAGCAGTGCAAGCAAAACACCCACAAATTCAGTATTTTCTCCTGAACAATAAGATAGATTAGCATAATCAGTTTCTTCACAATCTCCCTGTTGTTGAAACAGTCCATGAAAAGGATTTTCAACATCATGGCTCCTCTTACAAGAATGTTGAATCAACAGTAACAGTGTCATTCCATGATTACCATCAGTACCACAATGTGCTACACAATTCACCTACTAATTATTCTAATGCACATTATCTTAATGCACTCCTGTACGTTGTCCCCCTACTTCATACCACGACATGCTGAATCATTACAAGCACAAGTGAAAAGATCTGCTTACGTAAGCTGTAGTTTGGCTGCATACTTGGCAAGTGTCAACTCCAAAAGTGCCATCAAACTCGTTGTTCCTCCACTGAGCAGATGCACTTTGTAGCAACGCATTCCAACTAACAGTAAATCAATTCATAAATCAGTTAAGACAATATAAGGCAAATTAATTAATTAATTATATAAGGCAAATTAATTATGCACGCAAAATTTAAACACATTAGAGAAAGTTCTGAATAAGGCATAAGCTCAGAAATACTGGATAATTAAAATTTCTGATGCTGGAAATTTAACCCAACACAACAGAGCAACAGGTGAGGGCTTTGCCATGAAATTAAATTGTCAACTTAACAAAAACACGAATAGACATTTAAAGAAGGGCCATTTTATGTATCATTTCAGATTTGCAAAGCAAACACATTATAACTGGTTTCTTAAAGATTGATTTTGGCATTTCATAGTCTAAACAACACCTAAAAGGCATTACAGTCAAGCTGTAAACAACAGTCACATGCCACAAGTAGGCATTTACAACCACTACTGTTGCAAAGCAATGTCAGAATGCTTACAGTAATGCCTTCAAGGGAATAGATAACAATAATTTATTATAATTACAAACTATTATAGTAAACTATTTTATTATCTATTAATTATTACTGGTAACTAATATTACTTTTCCATGAGAATTTAGTACATTTTCAGTGCTAAATTCTGATTAGTAACTACAACTTGTACAGTATCCATTTAAAACAGGACAGATTATGTACAAATGCACAAACATTTCCTAAATATTTTTGTTCAGAAAGAAATTAAAACTGTCTCTTAAAATAATCAGAAGAACGTACCATTGCACGTGTTGACAGAGCGACATTTTGGTCCGTGAATGCAGACGTTCATGCTTGATTCATACTGGTGTTTCCAGCCGACTTCTACAATCAAACATTTAAAAATTCAGCAACTAAAAAATAAAAATTTTCGCCTGACAACAAAATTAAATATTCTTCCATTTATGTCGTTTGAAATGCACTACCATGGAACATAATCGGAAATTTCTATAGCATCAGTGAAGAGTTATTTTTTATATATACAGAACACTTATATAGCGCCCCTTCAAGAAAACTACTCGGAAGCGCTCCCAAACCAACCTCGGCGAAAGAGAACAGTCTTAAGAGAAGAATAGAAGATAGAAGTAAAATCCCGGGGCAGAAGACGTAGAGTAACAGGAAGTCCATTCCAGAGGGTTGGGCCAGCAACAGAGATAGCACGACGCTGCATGGTCGAGGTGCGAGTGCAAGGCACTAGTAGATTACCACTAGCAGCGGAGCGAAGAGAAGCACTTCCCAAATTGGACCGGACAGGTAGGCAAAGCTCCCTCAAGTAAAAGGGGGCAATATCCAACAAGGAGTTCCAAACAAAGATGATGACCCTATAGTGGATGCGCTGACTCGCAGGAAGCCAAAAGTGGAGAGAGAGAGTGGCCAAAACTTCAGTTGCTGTTCACATTACCATCGCAGAAAGCTATATTCACTACACTTCTCAGGATTCGGCCCATCAAAGGGCATCTGGGCTACGTAAATATTGGTACCTGGGCTGAGAATGCAATATCCAATGCCCAGCCAAAGAAGCAAATGATTTAAGCAGATTGCTGTATTATTCATGGACTCAGGTTCCCAGCTTAATAATGCACAGTTGTCTGTTTCCTGCAAAGTCATGGCCTGTTGGGTGAGAGGGGCTAAGCAGGCAACAGTTCTTAATCAGTAAGAATTTAGAATAACAAATTCCTGCAGCCTCTAAGAGTCAATAGAAATCAATGCGTGTCATATGCATTGGTAGGCTGAAAGATATCGCAATTGGTAGGGTGACTGCTTAACTAACTCTAAATTTAGCCCAAGTGCATATATAAAGAATGAGATGCAGCCTGCTCAACAATTGGTTTCTTATGTACTGACGGAGTGATGGGTGATGGGAGTGGACTCGAATACCAGGGCTGTAGTTTACCAAAATTGTTACACCTCTAATAAGGATGGCACGCTAAACTGTCCATGTTAATGTAGGTTTTAATTAATAGAGGTCTAGATAAACATCAGTACTCATAAATTTTGTATGAGCAAGACTGGTGACTGAATTATACAGGCTACAGGTTCATGTTTGCAGAACAGCCTTCTGACTTTCATACAACACCATTACAGTTTTTAAAACTACTTAAACTCATACTATTGCTTCTACAATTCAGCATGTGCACAGACACTGGACTCTGTTAATACCCCAAAAATGGCCCACTACTAACCAAGCTCTGATTACTGATGTAACGTTATAGTAATGCTTCACCAATGCAACAAAAGCAGTTAATTATTCTAACCTGCTTTAGCTATGCTAACAGGCGTATATTTACGGAGCAAGTCAGTCAGCTCTTCATCGAAAAATGACACACCAGTACTTGGTCTATGTGATAAATCAAAACAAAAAAGGAAGTTAAAGACACGTGGAACATAATCAGAGCAAAAGAGTAACAATGGTAAAGAATGTGCTTCTTTTTTCTCCCAAACAAAATTTAATTTTTAACAAATTGATATAAATTCACAACGGTAAATATGAAATGAGATTCCTAAAACTCTTAAACCACATGCACATTATAGTTGTAACTGGTTTAAATCTAAGGATACAGTAGGAGTTTTTGTCACAGTTTCATAATATGGCAGAAATGCAAAACAAAACAAACGCAATAAACAAAAGCAAATAACTCAGATAAATTAACTGAAAAATTAAAGGCCAGTTACACTAATGGAAGGCAACTTTTTATTTGATTTTTCTAACACATACATAAATTTCAATATTACAGAAAGTCATATTACAAATTTCTTATCTATTTCTATATGCACATCCAGGACATGTAAAAAAGCAAGAACATTTGCTATGTAAGTGTTGAACAGCGATATCTCACAGATCAGAGGCCTAAAACCTTGAAGAAACTAGTTTAACTTGACAGCAAAGAGCACAAAAAACCTGGCAATTTTGAAAAGATGGGAAGATCCTTCTTTTGGTGTTGCTAAGACATAGAAATGTCTGTTCCTGACCTCCCTCTGAGAACAGTAGAAGCCACTGTGCTTCCCTGGATGACCTTCGAACCTTGCCTTCGCTTTCTCCCAGCTCATACCACGATCAACAAGCAGTGTTACCAATCTGCAAATATCAACAACAATTCATTGTAATGCATGGTCAGCATTATAAAAAGTAAACCCTGTATGAAGAAGTTCATGTAGCATCAGGGAACAATCAGCACAAAGCATTACAGAAGTGCTATTTTCATGTATGTAGCGCAAAAAAATAAAGCATCATGTAACTTTTAAATGTAATACAACCAATTACATTACCTAACTTTATCTCACAGAACTGCCTACTTATAAACAGTGCTACGTTAAATCTTGTGAGGGGAGAAGTGAGTTCTATGATGAAAAAAACAGCTTACGATCAAATACAACAAATTTAAAGGTAACCAGCAAAGTAATAACGAGTAATACAGATGAATAAATTAACAGCTTTACAGTTAAAAGAAAAAGCGAAGAAGAAACTGACACAATGAAAAAGAAGTGAAAGTTGTCAAAATTAGATGTGAATCACTGGACAATTTACCGCGTGGGATTATTCTGTGATGATTTTGTCTTGAAAACTTCAGGTGAATCACCAACCACCTGAACTGAAGACGCTACTATGTCAACCAGACCTTCGTTATATCTAACCACAAACGACACAAAACCACTTCATAATCAGAACAAGATAAGTAAATCTTAAAGATTTTTTAAAATTGAAAACCTCATTTTTTTAATGTGCCATTCATGTCTTCAACATTTTTCAATTTACAAATCATTAAATGTCAATTTAATTTTCAAATTTAAATTTATCGTTAAATTTTATTTGATTACGGCATTTCAGCATCCCCCTCTGACAGCCACAGCCATCAGGCTAATGTCTGACCCATATCTGGCCACCAGTTGTCAATAATGACACAAAGTGGACCAGCTAGGAACACAATGAACATGGCTGTGTAGGCCGTTTTACATGTGGCCTAGTTTACATGCTACTTAGATGGCAATGACTGCATGTAATGTAATGTAACAAACATTTATAAAGTGCCTTTCAAGCATCTCTCAAAAGCAATGGTCGAGTGGGTATCTAAATGATCTAAACAAGAGCGTCTTAAGGTGAACAAAAAATGGATGTTGAGTGCATGTAAACATGTCCAACCTGTACACGTAAGCTGATGTAAAATAACACATACTGCTTCTCAAACATGGGCGTATTTTAAGCCACACACATATTTTATTGTACCTATTACTTTTCTAAATAAAAATTAGCAAAGATATTCCTCTTCTAATTTTAAATAAAAAAATTAACCATTTGCAAGTCCTTTAGTTAAAGTCTCAACCACCAAAAGATGATGAAAAGAAACTTGTAGAAACAGTGTACCTTCCTTCTCGTTTTGCTCCAGCAATTTGAACATTGAGGCAATTCATAAAATACTTAAAAATCTACAAAAAACATCAGCAAACATCATAGTATGAAAATATTTAAAACTGGTTATACCTCGTTCCCAGTTTAAAAATAGCAATGTGTTTCAGTTATGGCAATTTGCCAGTTCAGATTTTGTCCCACACCAACACTGACTAAGCAGTTCTCACAGCCCAGCTCCATCAAATGAGTTTAAAGTGTCAGTGAAAGATGCATGTTATGCTCTAGCCAGAAGATACAGTAGATGCTTCAGCAGGGGTCAAAGGTCCTTGTGTGTCAGCATGAATGTCAGAAAAGTGTTTGTAATAGCTTGTTAATTACCAGATGGTAGTGGCAGTGTGGTTCCAGCGTTTTGCCACATTTTAAAGCACGTGCTAGCCATTAAAGATTTAAGAATCACAACAGAAAATGGGAATGACTTTCTTATGTACAGTAAAGCCATTCAAAGCCCAACCACTGCAAAAGCACAACGCTGCACTGTCGAGGTGCATGCAAACGTCATTTCCAAACATCATCCAGGCACATTTAAACTAGCCAACAGAATCTAAGTGAACAGCTGATAAAGATTAAAATCACACACCATGTTCTGATGATCAACATCAAGGCCAAGAATCCGGTTGAGAAATTTTCCTACGTCTCCTGCTTCCTTCTCTTTGACCCTGAATGCAGATGTAAGTGTTTCTGGCTCAACAACATCCATTTTGTTAAGACATTCCTGGAAACAAAACGAACATGCAAAGAAAAACAACTACAACCATAGACAATGCAAAAGATATCACTGTCATCACTATCTTATCTTTCCTATCTTCCCCCACATAAGCACCACCCAAATCTCCACTTAATGTTGGGGATATACAGCACTGGCAGGTACAGTGAAGTTAAGCACAACTAATCCCAGTTAGTAATTATTCGACCAGCCATGCCATGCCACTGATGCTCACTGAGCATTCCGTCCTTTTGGGTTGGTAAATGAGTTCCAACGCAAGTTGTGAGATTAAATAAGGTGTCCAGTTAAGGGACTGTTGTAGTTGTTACTGTACCAAATGATCCATTGACCAAGAGCATCACGCTTCTGAATTTCTTCAGAGGCACATAAACGAGTCCTTTAACCGTATACCCAATCACCTTTACCTGTTTACCCAACCGCTCTACACAAGCAAGCAAGGGCACCTTCCAATTCCTGAGTACAAATGCTGCACACATCCTATCAACAACCTTTTCCAAATACAACAGGGTCAAATGTCATTCACCAAAACACAAATGTGAAATCCATTTCATGGCTTGATTCCTTTCCTCATCAACCCACACATATATTAAAATACATGGCAGAAAGTTAAGAATAAGGGAAAGTTTAGAAATAATTAAAGCCAAAAATGGGTTGCTCTCAGAAAATTTGAACCTACAGGAATCTGACAGTGGAATTTGAATCCAACACACTGCAGGAAAAGACAAAATGTTTACTACACGGCAAAATTGCAATTACATCAAAAGTGACTTTTACAGCAGTGGCACTACAAAAAACTCGTCAAATTAAATACTAAGCAATTAAAAGGTAAGGTAAGAAACCATAAAGTAAGGTAAGGTCGACGCAGATGCAGACAATTATTTAAGAGAAGAATAAGTGAACTTACAAGCATTTTGTTATGAAAGTCTGCCGGTTCAACTGAGCCATTTACAATGTCAGATAATTTAACGCCAGGCAACAAAATCCTCTACAACACAGAGAAAAAGCACAAAACACTCTTAGCAAACGACAATCTTACTTAGCTGCTAAAACCTTAACATATTACTCACAGAAATAATCAGGTTCACCATTACACTTGTTATCACCACTTATTTATTGCCACGTCATAAATTATTGTTCAAGCTTTCCAACATTAATGGAAATTAACAACCTAGGAAGCACGACTGAAGTCACTCTGAACAAAGGCAGCAGATTATCAGCGCAAGGAGAGATGATAAACATCTACAATTTGCCGAAGATATAGACCTTACAGAGGAAATTTGTGAGGTATTGCCAAACAGTGTCTGTTTACTGAACCAGACAGGGAAGAATGCCAACTTCAAATAAATACAGTCAAGATAAAACAGTGAAAAATGAAAATCACCGAGAAAAAACCTCAGTTGACCAAAAATGTAGTAATGTAAAACAGTTTGCTGATCTGGCGATGACTGCAACAAAGACATAAGAGATGTCTAACCAAAACAAATGGAGTAATGACAGGACAAGAGGAAGACCTTGCAAAGAATGGCTCAATGACATAGGAGAATGGCTGTAAACAAAGGTCCACAACTTGACTCTGGCAGCACACAACAGAGAAGCATGGAGGGAATTGATTAAATGCAGTGGACATCTCAAAGCTTTCAGCCCATGGACAGAGATGATGATGATGATGGTTCAGAATGTTTAATGTTGTTAAGCTTCAAAGTGCACCCAGGTGTTATTGTAAGAGGTATTAAAAAAATTTCAGTAATAATGTATTGTACCATAAAACTTAAAATACATGTAGCATCTGGTACCTGACAGATGGCATTGTACATAACACGTAATGATGAACGACCATAGGGCGTATCGTAATTGAATTCTCCTAAGTCGGCACCAGTAGCAGCTCTTCTGTCACCTTTTGTAAGAGCTCCTAAATGAAAATCATAAAGAGATCACCCTCCACTGTTTACTTACTGTCAGCCTACCAACTGTTAGTGGTAGACACTTCAAATGTGTCTAAACTAATATACCAGCACAGCATAAACCTAGCATTCAGCCCACAGGCATTCAAACTCTGCTCACTTGTCTAATCAGAGGACTTTACAAAACTGTTATCATTACACACAAGGCACGATTGATTGGCCACTATGAAGTAAAACTGAATTCCATAATCATAACCCTTTGGAAAGCTCTAGTCAAGGCCTGAGAGTTTCAATTATTACCAAACACATTCAAATTATTGTACTCAAGTATCTGTGTCACTACTGTGCAAAACCCTCCACAAATTATTCACCACTTTCATCGTTTACATTTACAGAAACAACACAGGAGTTTGCAAAGAAGCCAGTGCAGAGTAAGAATCACATTAGCAGAGAAATAAGACTTTTGAAAAGGCTGCATATTGTGTTTTCGGTCACTCGAGCTCAAAATTAAGACATTTCTTGCTAACAACAAACCCAGTGACTGGAGCCTTCTTGCAACAGCGGATGCAAACCTATATTCACCACCAATGTTCGTCGTCACCAGTTTATACAATGGACCACTGAATAAGAACAACAATTTAAAACTATTCAAATTACTAATTTGATTTAAATTATTAAGCAAGCACAGATTTGCAAACTACTTCTGTGCTTTGAGGGATAAATGAATAATAACATGTGTAAAGAAGCAGATGTGCCACATGAATGTATGTAGTAACCACTGCTTTGCTTAAGATTATTTGTAAGTGTGAACATGTCTAAAAGACATGACAGGCTGTGTTATTGCAATGAAGATGGAAGCTGAACACGTTGTTTCCTCCATGTCTAACATTCATTTTGTCCTAACTATTCCTTTATCCAGTATCAGTGTTTATGCTGGAAAATCAGCAGACAGAAGCCGATTTGTTATAACAGAATCTGCAACATAACTATAAGCACTTTAACAAGGCTTTCCTGTATGATTTTACAACAACGTGTAGATAAGGATATAATCATATAAGAGCCTAGATAAGTGCATAGATGAGTGAGTACTTAAGGTATTTATCTAGTTTTTCACAGAGTGGCTAGACTACTGGCAAAGTTCAGCCAATGAAAACAGCGAGTCATGTTTTTTCTCACCTAGTTTGATTGGACCGATGAGAGCGACCCAGTTGCTGGACGGCCTTGTCGGCACTCCAAGGCAGCTCGATTGTCAGATGCACACGACGCCTCTGATTGGCTGCTCGGCTGTCCGCATGAAGAGAAATTCCTAAAAAACACAAGAACCCATGCAACATAAAAGCATAAAACAATGGACTTAAGAGGACTCTTAAATAAATTGCAATTAATACAAAGGCTGTCGCTAACATACTTTTTTGTGGTAATACGTAACAACAACAACAACAAACAAACAAACAACAACAACACAGGAACTAAGAAGAAAGCAAACGAGAACTAACCAGTGCTGGCAGCATCCGAGATAATTGCGATCAGCTTTTGACCAGACATGAAATTGTTTCTCTAAAATAAACAACATCCATTTACAGAAAGAAATGCTATAAAAATCTGACGAAATTATCATAAGCGGATGCAAGCCTTACAAAAGGAGCAGTTGGACAACATTAAAAAAATCAGCCAAATCAAAAATTTTATGTAATAATACATGATCATGATCATCATTATGATCATGATCATCAACAAATCATCATCATCATCACCAGCTCAGTGTGGTTCAATGATCAATGGATAGAAGGACAAAGGCTAAATAAAGATATGAGTGACTAACATTAACCAACCTCTGTAACATTGAGACTTTCAAGGCCACAGCTTTCTGCATCAGAAGCCCTGACTTGAAGTGTTGGCTGTTCATTGTGTGACGATCGCACAATGCGCCAACGTCTTCCTGTCATTTCAGCCACGCTGTGTGGTCCACCTAACTTGTCAATAATCTCATCAAGAGAACTAAGAACAGAAGCATTCAATAAGTATTTTGACAGATTTCCATTAAAATTTTATATTTAAAAACATCTAAATAATGCCTTTCAGGTAATCAATGAGTCAAGCATACAATATTTTAAATGCATGTATATGAACAGCAAGCAATATTGAAACCAGATCAACTGCCTATGTTGTTAATGTAAAAACTTCATGTTGTGTGACATTAATGAAATTTGAATAATGCCTCTGGAAAAAATCCAAGGCAGCACAAAGTTACCACAGAAACAAAGTGATCTTACCATTTGCAATGGTATCCCTCTGAATGAATCAGTCAATTGAAAAGCTCATCATCATTGCCAATGAGTTCCTTCCAACTTACTGCATTTTGAAGTGGAAGTTCAAAAACGGAGGAACAATGCAATAACTTAGAGGTAATACATAATTCATATAGACCTCTTCAGACATCTACAAGCCAAGGCTGAAGAGAACAGTTTAACTGAGCCTCAGATGAATATAAACAATTTTGCATCACCCCATCCATGGAGAATATGGAATCGAGGCCGATAATGCAAGATTACTATGCAAAGCAGAAAAGTATCCTCCAAAACAGCCATTCAGTTGTATACTGTATGCAGCACAGAGATCTTTGCAGTAGCACACTGGATCAGTAATTAATTGTGGATGCGCAACTGCCGAGTATACAGCACGGAAAGGTCCGGGCAAGTTGTCACCAAATACCTGTCCTGCAGATTCTGATTTACTAATCTTCATGCAAAACAACAAGTGCAATATGTAAATAATTTACCACAAATAAAATACAGCATCAAATTCCTGTACTGCTCTTAAATTCTTGAAAAACTGTACCTGTCTGGAAGCTGAATCTTGTTGATGAAACCAATCAGAGCATCCTTTGCTTTGCAGGACCATTCATCGGCCACAGGAGGTGAGGAAACCAGAACAGACGACTTCTGCAAGAAACACAGATTCAAAGAGTAAGTATCTAAAACGCAGGAAACATCTAAAATAATTCCACAAGTAATAACAAAGCTTTCTTGATCTCATCTAGTCATTTCTACAGTATTATTCTTTGTGTATTTAATTTGACTAAGTGCTGGAGAATAAGCCAATGTTTCTTGCACAGCTTTTGTGTTACACTAAAAAGTGGTATATACTTTGCATCTATCAAACACGGTTCAATTGATAGAGCTAGTGCTACATCTGGGCAAAAATCCTGATCAGATGAACTGGATTTCTCTTTGAAAGTTGGTAAAATTATCCATAAAGTATCAAATCTATGCATTAGGGAACTAATATAATAAGATTTTTGTTTATTTCATTAAAACACATTGATTTAAAATTATCTTTCTGACATATTCTACACAAAAAACAAAATCGCAAATAAAAGTAAAACTGCTACCAATACTTACTTCTATTTCTATCAGTGTTGGAAAATGTTGTTCCAGGAACTGTTTCAAAATCTCACGGCAAAGTGAAACAAAACCTCCTGAATAAGCACCTTCCTTTTTATTCAGTTCATTTTGCAAACTTGCCTATCACGTAACAGATATAAACAAAAATTAAAGCAAAGTCCTGAAGTTAGAACAACTTTTGAGGCAAGCGAATTTTCCATCACAATCCTCAATTCTTCTATTTTTGTCATGTTCTTGGAAGATAGTAGTTTCACTTTATCCAGAAAAGAAAAAGGAAAGGAATTCAACTTTTATTCAATAAGTCACTAACAAGATGTTAGTTTATTAACTCATACACAACTAAACTTACCCAACTAAATTTTACTGCAAGAGAAGACTCGTTTTACTAATAACCAGAAGAGAATGCAATTACGCCTACTTTATTGAAAAATTAATGAAAATGAATTTACTGACTTATTGCACAACAGTGCTTTACAAAACTAAATTTAAATGTGTTTTAAATTACAATGAGCATTCTCATTCCTTAAGCAGAGTGAATAACAACTCATGCCTACTGAAATGATAAATATAATAAATGTCATAAATATGACAAATACGATAAATGTCATAAATATGATAAATGACATAAATAAGATAAACGTTAAGTCTGATACCTCTCCTGTTGTCTGAAGGCCTATAACCACACAGCATCCAGCCTCCAGAGAAGACTGTGCTTCCTTAATGATTGTAGGAACTTTAATTCCAAGGCTAAAGTTACAAAACAGATAACTGTAGTTTCATACGTAACTGAAAGCAGCAGAATGGTATTATTACTAGCTAATCTTGCTAAACTCAAACATCATTCAGTAAGGGGCAAGCAAGGGCACCTTCCAGAAGGTTCTTGGAAGGCACTGTACAAATGTCCAGATATCTATACCTGATACATAAATGCAAAAGAAAACAAAAACTTATCAATTAAAAATTATAAGCTAAATTTAATGCTGAGACACAGTTAACCTTATGGCTGAGATTATCTCTATTATTATTATCAACACAAATATTATATATATATATATATGTACAATTTCTCAAATATTGCCACACACATTATATATATATATATATATATATATATATATATATATATATATATATATATATATATATATATGACAATCTCTGAGAAATGGGATTTCGGATCACACGAAGTAAATGACCCTACAACTGATCTTGACTCACAATTTAAACCTCGCATGAAATGCACACAGAAGATCAAACCAACAACCACAGAAGCAAATAGGCTGCAACCAGAAAAGCAAAAATTATGTAATAACATAACAAATATTCACTTGAAGCTGCATGAGAATAACTGAAGATAATGAAGCAATGCAATGACTGTTCACGAAAAACTAACCACAGCTGCTTGAAAAATCGCTGATGTGCTCCCCAAAAAGTTGCCCATATCCGGCTGTTGGTTGAATGTGTTCGCTGCAAAGCCACCTGAAGAGCCTTGTGGGTTTCACTCCTAACATGCAACAAATAGGCAAATGCAGCAGTTAGGAAAATGACAGAAAGTGTACATCTTGTAAATATCATGCATCTATCATGCAGAGTCTCACATAACTGTGAACCAAGTTTGAAGATGCTTTCCCAGCTTAAAACAGCAAATAAAAACAATTATGAGATTGATGATGACAGTGATGTTGATGATGACAACAGTAACAAGTAGTCCCATGACAATGGTATCACACTTTTGCATCTTATGTGAACTTGATGTCGATTTACACCAGTGTAGGTTGGTAAAAAACTGCTAGGAATCATTTATGCAATTGGGAATTCATATAGCATAACTTAAAAGGAAACTTTTCATTGGTGCTCAAATGTCTTGCTTTGCAAGGACAATATTTAAGGTATGCTTTAACTGCTTGGAAAATGCTCAGTTCCCATCTTACAGTATCAGCAAGAAGTAGTTAACAACAGAAGTGACGCAGTTGTTAACTACTTTTAAAGTAGTTACTAATTACTAGTTAAACTACTTCAAAATTAGTTAAAAACTAGTTGATGAGAAACTACTTTCAAAATAGTTAGTGCCCATCACTCATTCCAGCTGCAGAAGCACTCGCATCTCCTATCAGAAAAATTTAGTTGATAAATGAGGTAAAGCTGAGTTCTGGTAAACACCTAGGTGCTTCTTAAGATGCAGGGCCCACAAACGTATTCACAGATAAACATAATGTAGTGTAATTAAAATTTAAATAGCACATAAATGTAGGCAACTCACCATACGTGTGCTGCAACATTATACATCTTCTTCTGTTCTTTTGTCAGAGAGACTTCTAATGTAACAAACTGAAACATCAGAAAAGCTCGGCATCAGTTCATCTTGCATTGGAAAATGCTTTGTTCCTACACTATCTTAACTTTAATTGTTTCAATAATTGAAAATAATAAATTTTACACAGTAGTTCCAGTATTTACACAAATAATGGAGAAGGGCCAATAATTAAATTTAACTGCAGCAGTGAAGCATGCAGTATAATCTGGAAAAAACACCAAAAAACCAAAACACAATCAGACATTAAAACCAACAAATTTTTTTTAACTTAACACCAGCAACAACAATTACATAATATTATATTATTACCAATGTAATACCCTAGACCAGAATGTGAATCTGTTTGCTGGTTAGAACATTTATTTGTCAAGCAACACCTTTTCAAGAAAACTCCTTAGGGGTACTCTCAACCTGAAAACATCAGTGTACAGACGAGGGTATGGAGGAAGTGTGGCCACAAGGAAGATGGGAAGGACGGGTGATGGAAAACAATGCAAGAAAAAATGGTTCACTTAAACAATTTGGTTTATCAAAATAGTCACCCAATGTCTAGAGTCTGTTAATTTTTTGCAAGCCTTCACTGAGCTAACATTATAATATTATTGTTTAGCAGCCTAGCAACATTCTTGCATTTTAATCAACAGCACAGAATATACCGAGAGCATAAATTAATGCAATTTAACAAACTGTAATCTTTGTATCAACTCATTTGAAAGAAGCTGTTTTAAAGCGCTTAACCTAATGTAACCTTTGTATCAACCTATTTGAAAGAAGATCTTTCATGGTGCTTAAGCGTGCATACCTCGGCTTGCTTGAAGCTGAGACTTCGACACAGATAGACCCCAGAACTTTTCATATCCATTGCCAACATTTCAGCCACACCTATTATGACATAAAATTTGTATAGCGGTGAAACAACTTCAATAAAAACAATAAAAAACTTACTATTAACAAATAAATATTTAATCATTCACTAATAAATACTGTTATACAATTAAAATTAGGAAAAGAATGCCTCAATGAATGGACTAAAGTTTGGGAAAAAATAGAAAGTGCAAGAGAACAAAGTCAACAAACCAAGTCCTTTCTTCTGAACAGTTTCAAGGAAGACTTCAAATGACCTGAATGCAGCTCCTTCACCCCATAATCCAAGCCTCTGCATAAAAGCCTACAAGAAAATAATCCAATTATCTGTATTCTTAGCTTTGCATACAAATACAGGCATATATAACACAAGAGACATGCCCAAACTTGAATTCATGGTTACAAATCATATGATTCATGCTAAAAATGATGTAAAACTACATGGAACTGCATTCATCAGTTCTAAAATGAAATAGTGTTACATCAGAAACTTCTTACAATGCTATCTTTTAAATGATTCATCAACAAACACCTTTTAACAAGCATTATAACAAGTTCATTTTCTCTAGACGAATTAATTTTGGTCTCAATGTCTCAACTGCATTTTATAAGAACTTGTGTCATAACGATGTGTGTACATACCATTTCAGTATGGTAAATTCCAAAGCTTTGCAGTTTAAAGTAACTATAGTAAATATTTGCCAATACTATTTCAAACAGCAAATCAAAATACCATTATTCATTTTTAGTAAAAAATTTGGGCCCAAAACTTAACACTTTGAAGCAATGTAATGAGACACTAGAACAGAAGGCTGTATGTCCCCAGATAGCCAGACAAAAGTAGGACAAAACTTTGCTAAGAAGTAGATGTATTAATGTTATTATTATTGTAAATGAAACATTTATATTGCACTCATTAATAATTTTAACCTCAAAGCATGGTTAGAAGTGCCTTTTTTCACAAAATTTGAAGAGAAAATGAAGGATAGTGGAGGCGAATTCTGCAGAGATGAACCAGCATTCACAAAAGTAAGGAAACTGCAAAACCTCCATCAGCTGACTGTAAGTTAATAATGGTTCCAATCATCATCAAAGAAAGACTGATCACCAAAAATCGCCATTATGCAGATTCATCATTTCACACAAGACATAGTAACCATACCATGTTCTTTACGTCGGAAACACCAGTTGCACTGCAGTATACAACACGTGCCTTTGGAAGCTGCCTAAAAATAAATATTCACAGGTTTTGTTGTGGAACCCTTACCAACATCCAAAGTTCAGAAAAGAATATTTCTTACTTTAATTCTGAAACTTTCCAAATGCCAATGTTCAAAAATAAGTCATGTTTTACAAGGCCATACGGTCGCTATATAAACCCATGTACATTTACATTACATTCAAAGAATAAATAAAGCACTAAGGTCTAGGTGGCAGCTTATAAACTACAAAATCATATGCTGTGTCATTTTATCCCAAAATACACCAATGCCTAATTCTGTTAAGTTTAAATTTTACTCTTAACAGCACTTATTATGGTCAGAAAGAAATAGTAAAATTATACTTTAAATTTTTTTAATGTTTAAGAAATAGTAAAATTATACTAGTAAATTTAATACTTTTGTAAGTTTGTGACAGCAACTGCAACTTTAGTACTGGCTTGTTCATTTCCCTGAAGAAATACAAAATAAATACTGTCCATTAAAATAATTCAACTACTATTTACAGTAAATGCTTAATCTGTAAATATTGGTAACTAGTGCTAAAATGCCAATTCACTAAGATATAAGAAGCAAAAACATTCATTACAATAGAGTTGGTCTGACTAAGTGTCATTTTTCTATATATGACAAGTGTTTGATGTTGAGATATGCACAGTATAATTAAATAGTTGGCTATTACTATGATATTATGGTAGTTGGTGACACTTTGGCATCTAATCTAATGACCTCCATAGTGCCATTATCATAATGCCCAAGGCATCAGATGATGGTCACTTCAAGTCAAAACTGCAATCTAAAATCAAAAACCATTGGAGAAGACAGGTCAAATTCCCACAGGTCAGAGAAACCAGAAGTTAGGCTACGGTTGGTAAGCAATTTTGAAACAGACGAGTCTTAAGTTTAGACCTGAATGACAACAAGCAAAAGGCATTAAGTACTAGGAAAAAATGGTCAGAACATGTAAAGTGACATCAAGATGCACAAGACATCTAGCAGTGTAAGAATAACAGCAATATATATAAGAGCACTGTAGAATTTTCTTCATATGATTCGATCAGATACAAAGAAATGAGATCAGTATTACTCAAAAAAAACAAAATATTTCAGTTATCATAAATAGCACATCTAAATCTAACAAACACTCTGTAAAACTTGTGTTAAACTACTCGAAATGAACAATTTCCAGGAAAATAATTATAGAATGATTTTTTAGTTACCGGCACAAAGTGTTTGGCTTTGTGGCATTCATCAAATATTAGGCAACCATCAAAATCTGGCCCACCACACCAATTCACCAACTGCTGCTGACGGCTCTGTCTTGCTGAACTGAAAACTCCTAATATCAAATAAAAACTATTTTTCATTTATAATTATTTTTTACCCAAAATCTTTGGTAGATAGTTACGTGTGCAGTGCTTCTGAGAGGCATTTCAAAGATACCATATTAAGAGTCTTGATACATACACAAATATATACATATGTTATACAAACATATATACAGACAAACATACGTTATACATACATACAAGCACGCTGTTGGTGTTTACAACGCCAACATCAAAGACCAAGCAAAAATCCAATAAACCACAAAAGAGATTAAATTAAAATAAACAGATATAAAAATGCTAGGTTACTTATTTTGTAAATTTGGTTGCTTTTGTTTTCTGTCTGCTTCAATTTGTTTCCCTGCACTGGACTCATCCCATCTATCATCTTTACCAGTGAAGATGACAGATGGAATATAACCATCATTAGATAACCTTTTGCACTATTACGATGGCAATAATGAAGTCGTTACATGACCCGCAGATTTGACATGTCATTAGATGTTAAAGTTTGTGGAAAATGCAAACTTGTTAAAGTCATAAACCACTGCAAACATGATAAGCTTTTTGTAACATTTCAGGTGAAAACACAGCTTAACTAAACAGCACACTTATTCTGCATAGATGAGCCTACACAACGAACCTCCTTTGCCGACAGTAGACACAAGAGTGGAATATGTACAGAACATAACCCCATCTTTAAAATCTGAAGCCAAACCAAGTGCTCTAAACAAAGCAGAAACAACATCTTCAAAAACCTTACCAACAAACAAACCATAAACCAAAACCAAAAGACTATCATAATATGCAAGTTTAACGAAAAACGTCAAATTGTGCAAAATTTAGTAAGAACTTAGTAAAAATGCAAAATGCTACTGACGTCATGCGTTACACAAGCCAGCTATACTAATATTCAACTTGACACTGAAATATTAAGTTCCATAAAGCTCAAGGTCATTATGGGCTAAATCTTACAAAAAGGCAAGTCCATTCAAATAAGCACAAAACAGTTACCTATTATATTAATTAATTTAGACTTTCTGGAACTGTAAACATATTGTGACATAAACAGGAAATTTGGTTTAAAGAAACCACTGCACCTGGATCAGAAACTTACTTTGTCATTTTATCTAACTGTTGACAGCCTTCAATCACCTTTATGTAACAGCCAATATCTTCCAGATCACTAGAAACAAAAGCATAAGAATTTTGAAGTTTTAAACAAAAAACCTGCAATTACAGTGAATTTCATAAATCAAATTTCCAAATGAAAAAACTAACCAGATATGCAATGTAATGTTGCACACAACCATACAGCCTACATCAAGTAAAAATAACTTACTATGAGTCTTATAATGGTAAAATCAATGCATAATATGACAAATTAAATTCACTCTGTGCATGTGCAATTGCCATGTTTTGAAAGGTGCTATATAAATAACCAGATAGATGCATACATGCATACAATGCATACATATGCACATACTTACACAAACACACACAAATACGTACATGCAATCGCTACTTTGCATATAAAATCATATCGAGCATCAACCATTAGGCAAAATACCTGTGACTGAACTCAAGAAAGAACTCACCGTTTAGCATCAACAATAAGGTCACTCGAAATACTAAACCAGACATGTCTGGTTCGGCCACGGCAATAGTTATCAAGAAGTATGCCTGCAATCTGTGAAATGAAATAATTAAACAGAACTTTAGAAAAGAACAAAAAACAGTGACTATAAGCTTCAGCCATTTATTCTCTAGTTTCTAGTGCACCACGCGATAATAACGGTATATCCTGTTTAGCAAAGTCCTTAATGATCAAATTAGTCGTAGTTTATCAATTCAACTACGTCATAATGGCCAATGACAAGTGACTCTGTTATCAAACATGGCATTTCTTCTCTATGCAAAATATTAGTCAGTATAATTTTTTATGTTTTGCTTTTTGTGATGCAGAACAAATCAAATTCAGCTAACAATAAATCCATAATGGCCTTTAGAAATATAACAGAAATTATTTGTTTAATAGTGTACCTTATCTTTCTTTATGTTACATAGTGACAGAATTATCAAGCTCCATTAATACAGCATTAAGACATAACTAAGGTCACCGGATTTACCTAATTCAATCAAAGAACAATGTTACAAAGAGGCTGAACTATCATTACTCAATTAACGCTCAACAAAAATTGAGGTTCTCATTCTCAACCGAGTCATTATACCAGAATTTGTGTCATAAAGAAGGGCTTCTAATGAGATTCAAGTGTACTCTTAATTAAATAAGTGACGAGTGAGGCAGTGACCAGTTCTAAACAGAACCATCGACCACAATCAAATTGCATGACATCACTTCCTACGACAGTAATGAACTTCACCTGACGCCCTTTGCCAACACCAGCAGAATCGCCAATGAAGAATCCTGCTCGACTTCCATCGCCAAGCATTACTTGATGACGCTGACACTAACAGATCAATTCCACACAAACAGCAAAACATTTTTGAATTCCACGTAGATGAAACTGTTAGGAATGATAAATTTGTGCTTAAACGATTAGTAATTTGTGCTTGGGTGTTTAGACTAATAAAATGCAATCAATATCAGGACTAAAATGGGGGTAAAAAGCATATAAATAAATATTGGCAGAACCAAGTGTTCAGTATAACCATGGATAGAGTAGCAATATTTTTAATAAAAAATTTTTAATAAAAAATTTACTGTTATACACCACTCACTCATGAAGTACATTTTAAGTGTAATGTACATCCACTACAACTGGTGGACCTGCTTTGCCCTTATCACCTCCTCATTAAGAGTGCAATGTATTCTACTGAAACGTTGAATGGAGGAGAAACAGACTACTAGTATCTGCTTTAGAGCTTGGCTAGCCCCAAACAATCTTTACTTACAGTATACATGATGCCTTCAAGCTGCAGACTGCTAAGTTTTCCATCAGTTATTGTGGCCTGAGGAATGCTGTCAGACAGAGGGTATGCACAGGGAGGTGGCTCAATTGCCTAAAATTTATATAAGAATATAATGTACCAATCAAATATATACTTGCAGCAATAACAAAGATTTAACATTCAATAATGAGCTTCAACATAGCAGGTATCACTTGACACTGTGTAGTAGCTGGATTAGCAAGTAGTTCGCAAGATACTTCACAGAAGCACATAAATATCTAATAATTTACACAAAGGGTGTGTTCTTAGGTCTATGCTGAGTGCAGATTCAATCTACTCTGAATGACTCAAAAACACCTGCCCTATGTCCCTTAATATACTCAGAGAATACGCAGAGTATATTCAGTAATTACTGCAGTGGACATGGAACATGCCCATTGCATAGCAAAAACACTGCAGGTAACAATTACAATAATAAGAATAAAAATCACCTGGAATCGTCTGAAATACATACACTCAGTGACCCTGATTCAACAATATCTCCAGGATGTGGAAGACAACCAGGAATAATTTCTCGAAATTTGTAACCAGAGAAAACTTCATCACTGAAACAAGCATTCAACAACCAAAAACTTAGAAATGCTATCTCGACATCCGTATCCCTGATGATAAAGGGTGTATCCTGTTATAAAATCTGACAATTACATAGATCCACTTAAAAGAACATCCTCGGTGGTATTCCACCAAACAATACCAAAATACCATTGGACAAAATGGCTTTCGACAATTTGCATTTATAATGAGGGCAGGAAATATTTCATGAGTTCCTTATTCCATGGCTTCACTTTCTCTGCATTACCTTCCTATTCAGCAAAGGATTTGTTTCAAACTGAGGCTTACAGTTATAAAACTTAGAAAACTGGCCATCCACAATATTAAAATCAGTCCTTATTCCACGACTGTTAATACTCAACCAGGTCATCTGTTTGTCTTTCTCTGGCGATATCTAAGACTAAAACTGTTCTTGGAAAACAAGTTTTTTTGGTTGCTGGACATAGATTTTGGAACTCTCTTCCTGTATCTCTTTGTTCTCATCATCATCAATAACCGTGGGCTCAATGCCCGTAGGTGTCCGATGCCCGTTTCACAATGTGTCTCCACTCGATTCTGTTTTGAGCCGCATGTCCCAGTCTCTGCAAGTCTGCGCCACACCACTCCTCAATGTCATCCACCCACTCTCGATGTGGTCTGCCTCTTTTGTTCGTACCTTCCATAATTCCAAACATCAGACTTAATATTTCTGTCATCCTTCATTCTACAGATATGCCCAAACAATCCAAGTTTTCGCTGAATAACCTTCTGCAGTAGATTCTCGGTTATAGCCACTCTTTGTTCTGCTCAGTTTAAAAATGTCTTTAACTACATTAAATGATTCATTTATTTTGAGAAAATTAAAGTAATGTTCAAACCTGATGGCTTCTTCCACTCCTTCTTCAGCCATTCTGCCAAATTCTTCATCCACAGTATCCAATAAGACTGCCATCTTAACCCTAAATAAATACAAAATGTTGTAATGAATACCAAAATAAGACTAGTCCCTCTGATGAGTTTAGCACTTGTGATGAGTTTCTCCTGATGTGTCACAACATATATTTGTGATTTTACAATTACAAAATATGCCTGAATTTTAAAATCTGACTGAAAAAAAATCCTGGTAGGTCAATGGAAAGTCATTAATTTCAATTTACAAAAATTAGGAAGAGAGAACTAAGTGATTTGTTCCATTTTGTCAAATTTTCATTCTTTTGGCAGCTTCATGATGTTGATACAACACTACCAGGCCCACTGAGTTAAGCAATGCTAAGCCTGGTTAGTAATTATTAAATTAAATTAATAATTAATTAATTAAATTATTACACTTATTATACACAGAAGGTCAGTAAATCTGAAACTGGGCATGAGATAAGCATGCAAGAAAAACCTATCCAGGGTTGTTACACTAAATTCACTCAGCAAAAATGCAAATCTGCGATCATTGGATTACAAATCCAGCACACTGCTGAACAGACCACCATGCTGCACAAGGGTGACCTGTGGGATACCACACCAGTGGGTGCCCACTCAACCCTCCATCCTGTTGGGGTTGGTTAATCAATCTGCATCTCAGCTGACAGATCTTTAGACTTTGGGAACATGTTTCACGGGAGTTCCTACACGGGCGTGTGTAAACAAGCGCATTATTTTTACCTTTTTGTGGTTAACTGGCCACAAGCCCAATACACATGCATATACATAAAAAAATTGGCAATTTGAGCTGTTGCTCATCAGTGTGCGAAATTAGATTTTATTATAGGTTCAACTACACATTTTGAAGTAAATCTGTGTAGGGCCGTGTCTTAGATCACAAAACTGAACAAAACCCCAATTGTTACGTTACATCTCATATGTATCATAAACATTCTGCTCGCACTACTAATAGACAATTTAGTATTATAATTTGTGGACCGTCATTCTGGAATTCTCTGCCAACTGTTCTTACTAGCTTGCCAACTTTATACTATTTCAAAACTAGTCTAAAATCTCATATACACAATGCACTTAGTTAAGTATTGTTTGGTGCTTAGTTAAGTTTTTTGTTTGTATCTATGCACTGACATTGATCATATTAATTACTTTATATTTTAGATTACTAATTGTTTTACTCAGTATTATGCTGTCACCTATTTGTAATCCATGATGTAAATAGGTGACCTTCGTAGCGGAACTATTTGTTCCTTTTAGGTCAGCCCATTGGCACCACTGTATGTGACAGACTATGATTGTATTTGTTAATTATTTTGGTTGTCAATAAAAATCTCTCTCTCGCTCTCTCTCTCTTTGTAAAGAGTCATAACCCTCAGCATTCGAACCATACAGGCCTAGCTAAGGTATCAACCACAGACATCATGAATATTATTATTCATGGTGTCTAATATCAACAAGCATGAACGATAATAGAGGTAGTCGCCTATTTATTTCACAGAGATAATCACTCCAGAAAAAAACATTATAGAAATTATAAATCACAAAAACACTACTCGAATGTAAAGTGTGTAGTGCAAAATGTGTTCAAAATTAGGCCTACTAATTAAAATTTAACAGATGCACAGCTACTTGGTTCTATAGTAGCGCCGAAATGAAGGCCTATAAATATTTTTCCATCAACCAGCTAACAATCCGCGCGTTTATTGGACAAGTAAGTAAGATGAAGGCTCTCAGTTCTAAATGTAAATATACACGGTTTTATACAGCGACCGTGTGGCGTCGAATCTGCTTATTTGCAATGAATTTATCGGGTGAGGTCCTTCACCACCGCTGCCCGTTTGAAAGATTTAAATCTCTGAAATAAACCACGATTCTAAGAAGGCGGCCACCGAGATTTCGTACAGCTCGGCAGCGAATTGATTTATATGCATGGCACAGAGGTGATAAAATGCATGCCGCTTTGTATCATTTGCATATGGCTTTCAAAAATATTAGGACAACCATTTTAATTTTCAGTGGTAGGCTTACTAGGTGGTTGTTGTTGGGTGGGGAGCAGTAGGCACACTGGCTCTTGGATCTTGACCTGGAACCGAACCCTTCCTTCCTATCGATTTTGTTTTGACTGAGCGCTTGTGAATAACCTGGTTCCCACGACTTAGCTTTCATTGGTCGCCGTAGAAATCTCTCGTTTACGATACGAATACTGCTGGAGTTTGTCCTATCGTCGAGTAGCGCTATTTAAATGGCATTTATCAGCGCCACACAAAAGTGACATCGATCAGGAAATAAGATAACATAACATTTACCATAAATGACACAGCATAAGGTTTAAGTGGTTCAGAAGATATTTTAATCTGTTTTAGAAACGCTGCAAATTTGTCTGATAGCTACGTTCGTTTATGCTTTAAAAGAGTAAATCTGAACACCAAAGATCAAAGATGTCGATCAAGAGGCGCTCTGGGCACGAGCCCCAGCTATGGTTTGAGAAGGGGGCCCAGCTATTGTGCAGTATTTGAGCTGTAAAATCGGTAAAGGCAGTAGGCAGGTGATTAAGAAGAACACTGACACACGCATATCTGAATGTATAATTATAATTATAGAACATAGAGCCATCGCCACAGGTATTCCTATAGCATTTCATATTGGCAGTGCAAACAGCATGTGTCTTCAGTTTTAAAAAATTCTCTAGTTTAATAATAGGCCTATATAAATAATAAATATGTAGCATGAGCATTTTGTTAAATATTGCCACTGTTAGTCACGCAACACCTTGCTTAATTTATCTGATGGGTAAAAATTAGGTGTAATATCGTCTTATAGCCTACTGAGAAGTTAGTTTTTGAGACTAGTGATATTAACTCCCATTCCTATGCAGTACGTATCGGTGAAAGGTACACAGTTGAAATACTGGCAACCATTACATTGTTTCACGTCAATCAGATAAAAGACGACAGTCAGAATGGCTGCCACCGTGGCTGCCCAGACGAAGCATAACACCCGAGTAATGATGACGCAATAGTTCGGCACTTCGCAATAACAGAACTTCTTGAAGGGCCGGAAGCCAACTGCCAGCAGTAGACCGACGGCGTATCCTCCGAGGTGAGCCCAGTTGTCGACCTGAGGCACGATGATTCCGACGAAGAAGAGGAGGAAAAGGCAGACGAAGATCATGGCCAGCTGGGCGCGAGGCTTTTCCTCGGCGTTCCATCTCACGATCTCAACTGACATAGCCGCCAACACCCCGAACTGCGATCCAGATGGCCCGGCCTTCAAAATAAACGTACATTTATGAAACGAGTTTATTATTCTATTACAAATATATTTTGCAAATGAGAACGGACATCAATGCTTAAAAACTAGGCATGACACTAGTTTAAACTGTACAGACGTATAAAATTTAATTGTAGGCCCAGTCATAGTTGTACAAGCTTTCAAAAAAATAATAAATTCTATCAATTATTAATTAATTTAACTCTTACGCAGACAATTGATATTGTAATACTCCTTAGAAGTAGCTCGCTACTTATTATGCTATACAAATTGTCGTCATTACTAGTAGGCCAACAATTACAAAAATTAAAAATGAAAGTTTATTTCTGAAGTCCAATTTCACCGTAGTGTACTAGTCAATTACACTGACCTCTACATAGTAAGGGATGAATATGGCACTGAGGATGGAGCCAGAGTATCCGCTGCCAACATAGATGAAAGCCATCGCTAACGTACCAGTGTATCTTTCCAGGTCGAACTGAATGATCCATTGGAATAACTGCGTTATGACCAGAGCCAGCAATCTGTGGAAAACAAGAAAAACGAACAATGAAACTCGAGAAATCAAGTGGGGCTAGTCATTTCCCCAAATCGAGGTCTGCAACTTCCCATCTGGCTAAATTCTTTCCTCCCCTTTCTTCTGTATATATATATATATATATATATATATATATATATATATATATATATATATATATATATATATATATATATATATATATATATATATATATATATATATATATATATATATATATATATATATAATACAGGATAACCATGCGATGTCAAAATCGTCATAAACTGTTGGAATTCGCTGATCAAATCAAGGATAGAAATTGTAAAGGACTCGGTTTAATAAAAGTATCTAAGCGTAATATGACAAATATGTAGTTACTCGTATATAATTGACTTCACAGAGCTCAGATCTTCTGTAATATGTTCTTTTTTATTATGCACTCTAATATATAATACCTAATACATACCCGCACATTGAGACCATAGCTTACAGCCCGCGTGACATCCTTAAAGGAACACGAAACTATAATGACGGGACAAAGTCGACTGACGAGTTGAACTGAAAGAGGAGACCTGATTGAGAAAATACATGCGTATGCTTGTTGTTGAGGCTGATCGAAGAAATGACTGTATTGTGGTCTGTAGCTAATGTTTTTGTGACGGTATAACAGAGCTGTACAAGTTAGAATTTTGTCCTGGACGTGAATATTGCACCCCAGAATTCATTGAACTTTATCCAGAACCCATATTTACGTATGCAACCCGGAGTAAGGGCCTTATAGGATCTTACCCAGGATGTATGCATAGCGATGTAAAAAATCGGTAGAACTGATCAGGTTTCTCAGGATTGGTGAATCGAATCATTCCGCACACTTCTTTTAAACATGAAACCTGCACATACAACAGAGAAGTAGGGTCTAAGTATCCACGGATACGCTGTCTATGTAGCTTTATACGATCCAAACTTTTCAAGAGCTTCACAAATGAGTAGCCTACGAATTATATAACGGACTGAAGGCATGCTCCGTATCTATGGCATTATGAAAACACATTGAAAGCATTACTCCGATATATAGAGGCATAGGGCCATGTAGTCTACAGCAACAGATATAACGCTGTTAGTGAGTAATGATTAAATTATTTATGATGTTTGATGAATTGTAATGATTAATGATTTATAATAATTAACGAAAACATTCTTGGCAAATGCCTACACATGTTTAAAAGCCGCAGTCACACAATAGTGATTTAAAAACGGTGACTCAAGAGCAGTGATTTAAAAGCGGTGACTCAAGAGCAGTGATTTAAAAGCGGTGACTCAAGAGCAGTGATTTAAAAGCGGTGATTTTAAACCTCTACTTCCCTAAATACATACATACACACACATACATATATACATGCATACATACATACATGCATACATACATACATACATACATGTACACACATACATAAATACATACACACATACATACATACATGCATACATACATGCATGCTAATATGTTACATAGGCCTTCATCTAGCGCATGCGTGTGCTACTGTGTAGCATTATATCTGCTATGCGTTCGCCTATTCATGTGAAACAATCGACATGCCATTAGATGATTAGAGCATAAGCTACCTGTGAGCAGAGCGATGCGTTTTCATGAAAGTAACCTCTCCGGAAGTTGCAGTACTCTCGCGTTGCCATGACACATTCTCCCTGAACGCCGACACAACATGGCCGACCGACCACTTCGCACATCATGTGGTAGTCCTTGGAGCCGGAAGGTGCCTTCGACGAATTCTTGCAGATCTAAGTGAGATATATTCCTTCTTATATTATCAGCATACCACGACCGGCATAGTATAACTAAATTGCACCCTATATTGTGTGCTGTAGCTGTTTTTTTCCAGACTGACTCCTGCTGGGTTTTCTTGCGACAGAAGCGACATCTGCTTCACGCATTACTGCAGTCATAGCATAGGCCATATTGTTTTTGCTTTCAGATTAGACCATCTTTCGGCTATGCCGTTTATACATTCTATTTTACTAATCTGTGAGTTGAATAAGAATAAAGTGCAGTGTAGTAATTCTTACTGGCCATTTAGTGATGTCCTTCGGCCACGCATAGCTGCCACTTAACTCAGGATCACGGCAATACCTGTCAGAACAAGAAAAGCAACGCTACTGAAAATTCTGTTTAAAGCACCAAGCAAGCGCCACATTGCGAATCGGCTGCTATAAGAGACCGTGCCTTGTGAAGGAACATTTTTTGATGGAACACTTTCTGCCTGTCTGATTCCTGGATCTTGACCTGGAACCGAACCCTTTCTGCCTATCGCTTTTGTTTGCCCGTGAATAAACTGGTTCGCGCGACTTGGCGTTCGTTGGGTGCTCTAGAAATCTCGAGCTTATGGTTACGATTTTAAATGCATATCTAGCACTTGGTACTGTCGTTAAGACTGCACATTACCTGCCTAAATCTTTTAGATGCAACTGTAAATATTATGCGTTAGAAAATGCCAACTACATATAAATATAGGCCTATTTCTTGAGCAGTTTTAACTTTCTAAAGCATCAGAAATCTCGAACAAACTGCTCTGTTACTTAACGCTAAAGTCATGGGTTTATATGGCGAACGTTCAGATGCTGCAGGTTTAATGTGTTGATAAAATGCGCTTACGAAGTTAGGTAGTATTTAGAAAGAAATGGTTTCAGAAAACGAAATATTGAAATTAAGATAAACATGCTGAGTAGGTTTAGCATCGTCTTATGGGAAACGGATTAAATAGATTTATTTATCTCATTTCGTATGTTTTGCTTAATGCATACAATTGATGTACACTGAGTCTTAACGACGGGATATGGATCTAATTAGTAGGCCTATAAAAGCACACTGTTCATGCATTTTCCTACTTTGGTTCTTCACCGCAAACGGTGCTCTGGTTCCAAGTCGATATATAATTCTGTAAAAGAATAACACAAAATCAGAGATAGACCTTTTTATACTCTGCCCACAACTCTCATTCTTCATATTTGTCTCCCTTTTTGTCTTTGGTAAACCCGTGTAAGAGTATCTGTGCCCATGGATGGTGCAGCGCCATGCCGTTCTGTCCCTGTTTTGTCCTAGGTCCTATATCATTCTGTGTTGTCATATCCTGTCCCACGTACAGTACCCTGTCTTATTTTGCCTTAGAACTTTCCGACACGATTATTGTAGCTTTATATACATACAGTACGCTGCAGTTATACTATGCCTAAGTTTATTATAATTATACGCTGTAACTTTGAGACATAAGCCTAAAATTAATATCTGTTGTATATCTCGTACGTTGTATCAGTAATCTGAATATAAAATGGATGGCGAAGATAATAATGAATCTATTGCTTACGGAACATTCAGACTTCGTGGTCTGGACACATCCGGAGCCATCATTGTTGACACAGCATCCGGTGGTTGATTCGATCTTTCTGTCCTCCTCCAGAAGGGCCGCAACGTTCTTATCCGGCCGGATACAGGGCACGAATTTCGCCCCCAAATGGATCAAGTCCGCCTGTTTAATCAGAAAAGCATTTCTACATTCACTGCAGGTAACAGAACTGCGGCTACCGAAACTGATCGCCCACTATCCTGTAAGGTACAGGAACATTAGGCAATCTTTGTTTTATTGCATGGGTCCATCAAGAAAATTCCTTAGCGGAGATGTCGATAGATATTTAGGCTGAAGTGCAAACGCCGCACAAGCAACGCAACCACAGGTAGATCTTAATCGTATTCGTAATCTCGAGATTTCTACAGAGCCCAACGAAAGCCAAATCGCGGGAACCAGCTTATTCACAGGCGCTCAGTCAAGACAAAATCGATAGGTCTATATGCCATAAGCTGGCTTCATTTGCCATGGCGAAACTCCTTTAATATGGTAGCGCCCAACCTATATGAGTCTATATAACCACGTGACGTTTACTGCAATATTTTGTGACAGATGCTGAGCAGAGTTTCACTTTGAAATGTATCAGTCGTTTGCAAAAGGATTTTGACACTGATTCGAAGGAAAGTGATTCATATTCGCTTTCGATGGTTGCTGTACACGTCAGCTACACCATACACAGTTTATAGTTAGGCCCCCTACAGGTTATTATGTTGCTTAGTCAGCAAAAGGAAATCCTACAAGCGAGAGTAATAGGAAGATCGGTAATAGGAAGATCGTAATTATTATGTATAGAAAATGGGCCAGCCACTTGGCTGACCCATTTTCTATACATAAAAATTACGTAGTAATAATTTTATATACATAATAATTACATAGGCTTAATAATTCAAAATTACTAACCTCTCGAGGTCCAATCCACAGATTCGATCGTTCTCTGTATGAGACACGCTGAATGCTCAAATCTGTCATTAAAACCTGCAATGATCCAGTTTCATAAAATGCAATCGAATCGGACATAAAAATAGCTAGACAAGAAGAGCATAAAATGACCTATGAGCGAACAGAAGTTGTCGAATTTTAAGCTAGGTACAGATGAGAAAGCACTGAAGGGAACCTACACACACACATATATATATAAGGGGAGAGACAGAGAGAGAGCAAGGACTGTCCTGATGCTGATCGATGGCCGATGCAGAGGGGTTTGCGAATTAGAAGAGATGTAAGAACCTTTGAGAGATTCGCCACAGGCGTTATAAAATACCTTGATACATCGTCATCAGATCAGATCTTATCTTATTTGGTCATATGTATGGACCTAATTAGATTTGATTAGACTAGAATAGATAAGGCTCAAGGTTAATAACTGCGGGCCAAAAACAGCATGCCAAAAACCACATGAAAATATCCCCCAGTTCACATTTATTAATTCTGCATAGCAGAATGTTCCTGACTTTATGCTTTATGAGTAATTTTTATCAGTAGTTCCTTTATGTACTTTCACATTTTACATTCGCTTCATATATATATATATATATATATATATATATATATATATATATATATATATATATATATATATATATATATATATATATATATATATATATATATATATATATATATATATATATATATATATATATATATATATATATATATATATATATATATATATATATATTATATATATATATATATATATATATATATATATATATATATATATATATATATATATATATATATATATATATATATATATATATATATATATATATATATATATATATATATATATATATATATATATATATATATATATATATATATATATATATATATATATATATATGTGTGTGTGTGGCTGGTTAATTTCTTTGAGGTTATTGTCCAAGGGGTTATTGCCCCTTGGGTTTATTCTAGGCGGTTATTGCCAAGGGGTTATTGGTCGGGAGTCATTGCCCGGGGGGTTATTCATGGCCTGAAACCGCTACAGATTAGATGAAGGTTTACCTCTGCCTCTTGTTCTTTCCAGTCGACATGAACTGGAGCGATGCCATACGATGCGACCATAATGATGTAGATGATCAGTTGTATGATCGTAATCCATACGGTGAAAAAGGGACGACTGCGACAATAGCAAACAATTATGAATGATTATTATTATTATTGTTGTTGTTGTTGTTGTTGTTATTTTTATTATTATCGTCATCATCATCATCATCAGCAGCAGCAGCAGCAACATTTTCATAATTATTATTATTGTTGTTGTTCTTGCTATTATTACTATTACTATTACTACCATTATCATTATCATTATTATTATACTAACTATATAATTATTATTTGATAGAAAGGAGCCCTCGTAGTTCGACAGTATTATTAAGGGCTTACCCGACAACCTTTTGCGTGGGGCTGGTGGTTGAGAATCCGAAGCATTTCCTGGTGAGCTTCATCCCGACTGAAGCTCTGTCCGAATTGTCCCAAATTCCTTGAACGAACTCCACAAACTCTCCATCCGTGTCGTCACCGCCTTCCTCTGCCTCAGCAACCTCGGCCTCGTCGACAGCATTTTTGTGACCAACTATTTCAGACGCATCTCTTAAATCCGGCGCTTCAGCCCTCAGCTCTTCCTCCTCCTCTTCCTCTACCTCCTTTTCCATGTCTCTTTCTTCCTCCTTTACCTTGCCTCCTTCATCCTCTTCTCTGAGTCTCTCTCCATCCTCCGCATCGCCATCCTCATCCCGTCCGATCGCCGGTACCTTTAATAATGACTGCAATTCCGCTTTGTGCCGTATCCTCAACTTTTGTAATTTCGGTGGAACTGGATGAAGTTCATCCTGTTTGGCGATCACTTCATCCACTCGATTGTTTCTGTCGCGCCTCTCTCTGACTTCCTGGCCCTCAGGTTTCTCACGACCCTCGGAAACGGGTTCGACTACTTCAGATGGAGAGGATTGAGATCGCTTTTGCTGGTTTTGTTGTCTCTTTCGAAGGTAAGAACGAGTTTTTATGACCCAAGGACCTGCAGCTGGAACGCTGTCTTCTCCGCTTTTGTATCTGCAAACACATAATAGTTTCTTTACAACTTAAATTAGATTAATCAAGGGCGTATTCAGGAATCGAGGGGCAATCTGATTTAATTTGTAGACAACGCCAATGAATTGTCCTCTAACTGGTTTGGACGAAGGTAGTATCCTAAGACAAGGTCAGCAAAAATCTTTGGAAAAATGTAATAAATGTAAAACATAATAAAACAGTAATGAAAATTCCAGGGAAAGTAGGATAGAGTCTAATGGTGATAATGACTTAATGACTACGTAGCAAAGGTAGGTTCTTCACATCGGCCTAGAGTTGAAAACTGTATGTAGTAGATAGTAATCATATAAAATGACAAAATCTAATGTCTAAGAGTAGCACAGTAGAAATGACCATCTCAATAGGTAAAATTAATGTCTGATTACACTAAACATTACTGTGGCTGAATGAAATTATTGACATCGGTCTGTAGCTCACTTTTGATTCTTATAATAAGCAATTCGATAAAGGTGAAATCTTTTACCTTAAGTGGGAATGTATATGTACGGCATTTATTATAGCCTATATTATTATTATAATAGGCGCAATAAAAATCACTGAGTCTCACTACTTTTATTAGTAGTAATACTACTACTGCTACTACTACCACAACAACAACTACCACTACCACCGCCACCACTACTACTACTTTATTTTATTATTCTGCTAAGCTATAGTGCGCCAGATTTAACTCTTATGAGCCTATATATTTGTGTCCTATAATGACTTTAAGCAGAGGCGTAGCAACAGATTGTGCGGGTTGTGTTAAGCACAAGGACCCACGAGGCCCGGTTGCTCCATTACTTGAAGCAAAACAGTCAAAGTTGATACAACGAAAGTTTCGATAAGTCAGGCGTGGAAACTGGGGGAGAGTGGGTGACGTTGGAGTGGAGGTCCCATCGCATTCAGTTTGCACAAGGGCCCTCGGAAGGCTAGCTACGCCACTGACTTAAGTTGTCATGATATCGATCGACATTCATACTTGGTAGACTTTCGAGGCGATTGATATGGCGCAACTGTAGCACGATTGCGACCGAAGATGGTTTCGGTGCGAGATCGAGAAGGAAGTTCATCGAATCTACTGTGTTGGTCGGTGGGACTCGAGAGAAGAGCGCGCCGTTTCGGTAGCTCGACAAGAGGTCGAAGGTCGGAACTGGTGCCACCGGCCTGGTCGAAGAACTCATCGAAGTCATGGTCTAACGAAGGGTCTACGCCTCGTCTCTGCAAGTCAGAAGCAGCCAAGTTTAGTTGTCCCAGAAGATTTGCCCCAGAGGACGCAGGTCACACAATAAATCTAAATGTAAATCTCAAAATTCTTAGCGTAACACAATAACTGCGTCAGGGAGACCAGCTTGTTAACGGGTGCTAATTAGCTAATTAATCAAAGCAACTTCGCAAGAGCCATGCAGATTTCTTTGATCAGTTACCTTACCTTAATATACCTTACCTTACAAATTAAGCACTGGAACATGGTCATCTAACAGCTTAATATACTGAATAGCCCATAATAATTTAGATTAGTTGAGTGGACAGAACAAGTTGAGTTATGCACAAAAACTCGACTCAAGAAGACAATTAGAACTGTTTACCTGATAAAACACATTTGGAACGTTTTTGAGAGGTAATCATAAGACACCATATTGAGTGTCGTGATATATATATACATACTTGCTTACATACACACATTCATAAATACACACATACATAAATACATACATACATACGTACATACATACATACATACATACATACATACATACATACATACATACATACATACATGCATGCATGCATATATGTTTGTTAAGTGAATGAATCAAGAGTCGCATATGTAGGCCCTACAGTATCTGAAGAGACTCAAAACAGAATGGCAATTATAATAATACACTAACAACCGCAAGGAATGGCATACAGAGGAACAACACCATGACACCATAATAGGACATACATACGAAGAAACAAAGAGAAAATCGTACGCAAGGGACACTGCTTACTCTGCAACTCTCCACGTAGCAGTTTATGTCACAGGGTTTGAAGCTTCGATCGTGTATTTGTGGCTTTCGTGTCGAAGGCTTTTTCGTGTAGTTGCCCTGCATTACACCGATTAAGCAATTATTAACAGGAAAGAATATTATTTTAAAATCTATATTGCACAAGATGTAAACTGTAGACTTCGTCTACATTGTTATATATGGTCTTCTATGAACCACGTGAGAGTAGTAAGCTTAAATAGTCTAAAATGGCTGGACGTAAGCCCTATTTTGGAGGTTCATGGAGGACAAGATGAAACAGTTAGAATATGATAGAACACTAAATCAGTGAATAAGTGCCGAGAATGGTGTGCAAAGAAAGATCACTGATGGCTATAGTAGAAAGTCGACAAGGAAATGGGTGGGGACTTTCTTTTAAGAACAGTCAGCAAAGGAAGAGTAAAAGAAAGAAAGTAAAACTCCAGAGTCCCGTAATGGAACGTGGGGGAGGCGTTCATGTCCTGCTCCTCCGCGCTTGAGCCGGCAGTGGACGAATCCCAGGTTCCTGGACACGGGGCCAGCGCATCGCAGGACTGATATAACGTTTCTTTTCCAGCTTACTCCGTTGGGCCTACCATTTTATACTCCCATCGAACAATTTAATTGTTCATGCTCTTTACAAGGAGTCCACTCAGCAGTCTCGAACCTGCAATCATTTGATAAATGGAGGGAAAGTGGAGGGAAAGAAAACGCGAGGAGGATGACCTGATCTGATGGTGACTGACTAACATAGCAAACTGAGGAATAAGGACCAGCAATGAACTTTGATGTGGCGTCACTTTAAGTAAGGAACCTATAGCAGACGGTTTACAACAGTATACACGGGTAACTTAGTCGATGACTGTCTGTAGATACGTACAATGAGTTTGCTGGCTGTTTTGATAAACATGTTGTGAAGAGGCTTCACGTTCGGGTGTAACACTGCATTCTGATCCGAACGAGCAAAACGCTTCGGCTCCATCTTGCCTGCGCTGTTTTTGCAAGAATACCAGATGGAAAATATATCAGCCGAAAGTTCATTTGGTGAAAGTAAAGAAAGTCCTTGTTACATGCTAACCTATTACACGGCATATTAAAATAATAGGCTTAGCTTAAACTTAGATCTGTGACTCGATAAGGAAGTGTTAGATCGAGGAAGAACAGAAACCCGTCAGCAGTGATGCGAGAAAATGGATAATTTCCAGTTAACACTTAGATCGGTTTCGAGATTTCGGCTCTACTTGCGCCCCCTAGCCGACTCAGCTATAATGAGTTCACTTATAACCGTAGACTGTCAATTGGTAGAATAGACGGCGAGGGAGAGAACTCCCCATCCGCCCTCATATACCGATGCTAAGAAAAATGAAGTCGCTAACACTTCATACCCACGGCTGCTTCTCGATCGAGAGGGATTAATTAAGGGACTGCATCGTGCTCTTCTTCTTTTATACACATTAAGTCGAGTATGCATAATTTGCATTGTGTTAGGCTACAGCATATACAAGCCTTAGGCATGGAGATAACAGCAGGGCGACTTTTGCTTAGTGTTTGTACCTTAGAGCGTTGCCTTTAATGTCGTGTTGTACCACAGGCAGACAGGCATACTTTCTACTTGGGCATTATCAGCTCTATACTTCTCTATATATGAGATGTGCTATGTCCTGCCTGGCTCTTGGATCTTTTACTGGAACCGATTGTGACCCTTCCTGCCTATCTATTTTGTTTTGACTGAGCGTCTGTGAATAAGCTGGTCCCTCGACTTAGCTTCCGTTGGGCGCTGTAGTAATCTCGACTTTACGATTACGATATGTAATTTATATCTGAAAACGTACTGTAGGCCTGTCAAAGCTCAGATACATTGGCCCTACAATCAAATAGGCCTACAGTACATATAGACCTATCTAACAATTGGCCTCTATGTCTGTTAAATTCAGCTGACAGAATCTTTTTAATTGGTTTTTAATTGGTTGGCATATTTGTTTAATTTATGTTACAGCCTATGGTTTTATGATAATACGAAATCTGTTGACATGACACACCCTGTTTTTAGTGCTTCACAGGAAGCATTAGCATAGGCGTATAGGCCTACAGCGTATTCCCGTGGAGACGCTGTCAACATACAAATTACATACTGCCTGTCTGATAACCCAATTCTTTATCCAAGATCTAAAATATATATGCGATTGGGGACATAACACTGATCAAATGAACTCGATTTCGTTAACAACAATCATAGGTTATCAATAATATTTTATAAAAACCGACTGAAAAGCAGGAAGAATGCATAGTGTATACTTACACGTGACTTTGCTGTAGGAAGTAGAGACCTGTAGCTGTTACAGGGTGTGGATTGGGCGAAATTCTATGCTGCGTCAGGTTTAATTTAAGTTCCTAGGCTACACAGGATTCTGACGTTGGTTTTCCATTCATGCACGATATTTCAATAATTCATTAATTCTGATTAATGTTGCGCAAAATACCGCATGCGTGAAAATCAGCCAGTCGTAACAGTTCCCGATATTCCATGGTTGCCATAATAAACTGCAGTAATTATCTAATTAACTCCTGCAACGAAAACAAACGGTAGTCAACAACAACAGGCGCCGTGTTTACGCACTGGAGCATGTGTTGGCTCCATCCAGGTAGGCGGACTCATCGAACCAATCACGTGTAACGACATTCAGGTGAGCCACACAGGTGATGACGTACTGCTGCCCACAGGCTTCTGCAGTGAGTCAGATGCCGTGTTATTGGTAGGTGATGGTTTACTGTTGGTTTATGGGGCTCTAAAAGTGAAGGCCTTACACCGATTGGCTTCTATTTTAAGCTTTTTCTACGCCGAGTCTGCGTGGTTACTGAACCTAGGAAACTCGCAGTACCTTCGGAATTAAAAATTCTCTGTCACGATTACTTAGATTATAAACTGTTAGCCCCACAATAATATTTTGTGTATTCGGGTCAGACAGATAGTTACAGGCCGAATAAACTATTTTACACCAGGTGACAATGGGTGTGAAGTGTTTTTGTTTACACGGGCCAAGAGGTGACAATGTATGTGAAGTGGTTTGTATACTGCACTCAGCAGAGGACAGCGGATTGTCAGACCTGATTGCCTGGTTTACTGACTGAGTTATAGGTTACACTGACTGGCTGACTGGTTGATTTATACATTGACTGGCTGGCTTAACTACTGACGAATTCACAACCTGATTTAATCAGTTCACGAATGACTGGCACATAGTAGGTTGATTGGCTGACCGACTGGCTGGCTGGCTGACTCACTGACTGGCTGACTGACTGATTGGCTGACTGACTGGCTGGCTAGCTGGCTGACCCACTGGCTGGCTGACTCACTGATAGATGTGGTATATAGAAATCATTTATGTAAGCCCATAACCTCCATGTTACAGACTCTTTGGAAACTTCAAGTGGAAAGCCTGACGCCAGCTTAGTTTATGTGATCAGGTTGTTTTAATTGCTTTTGCTTTTTGTCCCTCTTGTAGAAAGCAAGCAGTCAAGCATGACGTCTTTTAACTTTTTACAACCGTTGAGCAGGGGCGGATCCACCTTAGGCAGCATAGATTGCATTCCATTCGGCTAGACTGTTCGAATTCGCCCATATATAGGCATTTCAAAATGCTGGCCTGTTCACGCGCCTTTCGATTCAGAATTATGAAAAAATCGAAGAATGGCCTCGGCCTACAGGTTCGCACATGCATCTGTAATCCTATAGGCATAAATATTGATATTTTTGCCTGCTTTGAATCCAGTAAACTGATTAGATCTTTGAAAGTCTGTGGCCTAAGCCCAAACTTAAATAGGCTATTTGCAAAATGTGGTAATATTCGAAGCAATTAATGCACCATATTAGACGCGGCTGTTCTGGACGGGGTGCTATTTGTGGGGGAAGCAAGGACGCCCCCATTTGTTCAGACTCGCTTTCCCCATACGTTACACTCGTATACCCATGGGGTTCTTCCAGATGCAACCAACCACAAATTGTACTGTAGACGAGAGGGGAGCTTTGTGTGTTTGGGGTGTGTTCTTGTTTTGCGATACTGAATCACTTTCTACCTTAAGTTAGTCACTGTAGGTGTAGCTGGCCCAATGGAAGTAGTGAGGCGTAAATGTAGGTAGCCAAAACATAATTTAAGACCGTCAAATACTTAGTTTGCCACAATCAGTTGCCAACTGTAAAATGTGCATGCGCATTGGCCAAAGATAGGCCTACTCGTCCCCTACAGTACAAGACTCTTTCAGCCCTCTCCACAGACTCTATGTTCCTGCAGCGCAGAACTTCAATTCTCTGTTTATTACTATTATTTCTGCATTTATTAGGCGCCACTATCTAATGACTTAGCATCAACCGATGGCG
This sequence comes from Norana najaformis, assembly GCA_964023275.1. Taxonomy (NCBI): domain Eukaryota; kingdom Metazoa; phylum Annelida; class Clitellata; order Crassiclitellata; family Hormogastridae; genus Norana; species Norana najaformis. The sequence goes on from OZ029915.1 coordinate 44,504,568, forward strand.
CCGAGCAATTGTGAGTGAGGGACTTGCTCAAGGTCCCTACACAGTGACCGTCTCGGAAGAGGTTCGAACCCGTACTCTCCGCGTCACAAGCCGAGCGCTCTATCCAATATGCTACCCTGCCCCACTTGTTAAGGCATTTTCAGTCTCCTCCACTGTGTCATTGCGGTAAGATACCTATAGACCTGTCAACTTGGACTGGCTTAAAACTGAACCTGACCTTACCTGCCTATCGATTTTATTTTGACTGAGTACCAGTGAATGAGCTGGTTCTTCAATTTAGCCTTCCTTGGGTGATGTAGAAATCTCGAGATTACGATTACGATTAGATTCATATCTAGTCAATAAAATAACTCGTCAGGCGAATACCATGAAGGTTGTTGAGATAGCTAGGTTAGATGATTTTCGGCTGACTTTCAGAAGCCAGTGTATAACATTTAGTCACAATTAAGGAAGCAAACACCAAAATAGTTAGGCACAGCGAAGGACCAAAAATAGGTACTTTACGCTATAGGTCCTACACACAATAGCCAAACCCATAAACGGTCACTATAGGCCTAATATTGTGTTCAGGTTCCGTATTCAGATCGCGCGATACGTAGTCTACGGTAGACAAGAACGGAGAAATCACACGAGGTCTATGAATGCGACTGTCCGCGGCCACATAGGCCTATAAACTGCTCTGTCATGTGGTAGGCCTACTGGTAAGTCCACAACACTTAGACATATTGGTGTATCCTGGAGCCAGCTGGGGTCGATGTTAAGGTTTCATTTCGCCAAAATTTCTTGTGACTTTTTAGTTAGCCGCCTTTTTCTCGGCAGGTTTAACTTCTTCCTCATTTGTATAATTTCTTGCTCTCTGCCCTTCATTTGTTGACTTTTCCCGTCCTTAATCCCACTTTCGCACATTTTTCCTTGAACAGTAGGCCTATTATCATTCACATTTCTTTAATTTAGTGTTTCTGTGGGCAACCCTTGCCGTGGCAAGGGTGCCTTCTGGATTCGCCCTTAGCCCACAGCTAGAGACCATTTGAACATCTAAATCAGCTGCCGTCATAATGCAGAACCAGTCGAGCTTCGTCACGGTCTGATGCGTTCATGGTTTTTGCCTACAACAATTGGTCATAGGTCCAATACTTGGCGTGGTAATCGTAATCGTAAAACTCTAGATTTTTACAGAGCCCAAAGACAGCTAAGTCGTGGAACTAATACCTTAATAAAAAAACTCCATTTGTTGAAAATCCCCGAAAGCATTCTTATCAAAGTTCTTTCTTTAACCGATAACTCTCTCCAATACTCCCAACCTACTTATCTTCGCAAACTCTTTACCATCCGCCCCACTTTTCACCCCTCTGACTTGACGCAGCGCTCGCGAATAACCTAGTGCATTGCGCTTCGCTTTAAAGCAGCACTTTAGAAATTTGTTGGATTGCGATTATCACGATCTGTATGTGTTACTGGCTACCCAGCTTCAGTAGGCGTTTGCACTGGAGTGCGGACGCCCGCAGAGGAAAGAGGGGGTGAGTAATACCAAATGCGGACAAGGGCAGGGAAGGGTCCAAAGTAGTTAATTTTTGCGGACGTCTCATTCCTTTGGATGAGCCTAGACTGACGTCAAGCTCTAAAATAACTCCCTCCCAAACATCAAAATCCCCATAACATTATAAATAATTTCTGACGTAATTTTATTTTTAAAACGATCTATTACATATCGGATAGCATAAAACTAGATTTTTACGGCGCCCAAAGACAGCTAAGTCGTGGCACTAATACCCTTAATAAAACAGTTAAGTAAGTAAGACACTTGTTAACATGCCATGTGTAGATAGGCTGAGCGAGGAATCGTAGGCAATTAATTGTAAATTCACAAACTTTCAATATGAAAATCATGGTAAGAAATTGCACTATCAATAGATATATTAATGTCAGTTTTCTTTTTTCAAATTTTAAGATGAATAATAGTTCAACTTTTGAAACAGCGTTCCAGTCAGTGCACACCTATTGACTTAATAAGCGAAATCTGCAAACCTCTTTTGATGTAATATGATCAATTCACAAATAGGCCTGATGTAGTGCTCAACCAAGTAAAATGGTTCCACATAAATGAATCATGATGGCTGGCTAAATTCCAAAGTTCAGACAATCGATGGCACAAGGTCACATTAAACATCCATCATTTATGTGGCAGTTAAAAGAAATGGAAGAATCAATATTGCCAACAATGCAGAAATTCGTGTCTCTGATCCGCTTGGGACCAATCAAAGATTTGATTTCTATTACTGCACTCAATAGTCAACAAACTCTTGGAGTATATCATGATTGACAATTATTCATAGGAATTCAAAAAGCAACATAATTAAAAACATTTACATATCAATTACAAGGTAAAGCAGTAAGTTGGTATAATTTGATTCAACGGCACAGGTTCAATTCCTAACATTAAAAAGCTAAAATTCTGGAGAATTATCTACTCTAATCTAATCTTAGACTATGTCATTCTCTGGAGTGGTTTATAAGAACACAGCAGATGTAGATCTGCAGCAAATGATTCAGGGGTACCATCCAATGTTAGGCAAATACAATTTACAATGAAAATAATAAATAATAAAAGGCCCTAAAAGAAACAAATGATAAAATCCCTTAGGTACTGTTGCATCTAAAATTGGATAATAAATAATCAGATTTTAAAGATTTCACAATAAAAAATCACAAAATAAGTTACGGATTAGTTTCTAGAGGATAACGATGTGTCTGAGTTTACATCATCGTCATCATCATCATCGTCATCATTTGTGCTGGATGAAGACTGAGTTGCCTGTCTTGCTTTCATTTTCTTTTTCCTGCTCGAGCCAGCAGGGCGAATAGATGAATTTTTTAGAAATGCAGAAGATCGACTCTTGGCAGAGGAGCCAGTTGAGGAAGCAGGAGGACCATCCTGACCAGATGAGGAGATCCAACGCCCAGGCTCGGCAGACTTCAAAGATTCTGCTCTACTGGTCCCAGTTGGCCGACCACGGTTGCTCAGACATGGTGCATCCCCAGATGATGGATTTTGGAGTTCAGGAAACTTTGTTGCAGATCCAGAAGCAGTCTGTATAGAAGGTGAAGAGACGATTAAATCCTCTGCCCAACACTTCTCTGCAATTGGTGATGGTGCTCTAAACAAGAATTTAAAAATCTCAAATTAAAAATTAGCTCTAAAAAATCTCAAATTACAAATAGCTCTTAAGGTTCCTGAATTGTTGCACACAAGATGAATTCATTTGCTCCTACAATCAGGTATCCGAAAGAATTCATAAAGAGACATTGTACATATTGGTACAAGATCATAACATCAACAGTACTACCAACCTTAGCATTAACAATAACAGTCATCATCACATCTGATAATAAAATATGATGATGACACTTATTAATATTCCTATTGGTATTATTATTGCTAATATGAACTCAACTATGTATCACACCATTCTGTTGCAATCTCTACAGCAGGTAGTTCGAACTACATGAATAGCATAAATGGTTATATTAAACGAAATAAAGACACTTAAAGGCCGATAAATGCAATGCCAGTGAAAGAATAGAATAACAGGCAATTGATCATTAATAATTATAATTGATCATTAAAAGGAGACTCTGGTAATATCACGGGTTAAATCTCAAATGTTTAATAAAACTAAATTTTGTCAGCAAGTATATTGGTATCTTTAGCTGTCTGGTATCTATATGCACATTGGTCAAATACAGGCCAGTTACTTACTTACTTATTAATGTGCTAACTAGAGAAATGATAAATTAGGATGAGCTAAGAATTCCCTCTTATGATGCATCTGAAGCTAATGTCAATGCATACCAACTGGACAACTAAAAATATTCTGAACATGTGCTTAAGAAGCTCCAAGTTTTAAAAAGGAACATCCAAGAGTTACAGAGTCTGGAACTGAACAGCAAAAGAAACGATTTTTCAAATGCAATGGATTCAATAAATGCTTACCTTCTAAATTACCTTGCCCAACACATGAAAATATCTACTAATGATGCAACCATAATTAACCAGCTGAAAATAATAATAAACCAAATGAATCTAACTTAAGCAAAAAATATCAGTCCGTCTAGGAATAAATATGACAGGACAATATTTGCAACCTCAAAACTTAAGTTGGTACTTATGTTCTGACCAACAAAAAATAGAGAGCTGTATGGGTGCCAGGTGGTATGGTATTCCATGGTATGGCATTTCCTGGCTTAATTCAGCACTGCCCACAGCACCTTAAATAGAAAGTGACCTTACATATTGATAATGCCTAGAATGCCTAGAGCACAAATGAAACGAGACCTTATCAAGATACCAGCAGTGACAAAGTTGTGAACTACTGTACAAGTGACATTCCATACAAAAAGCAAAACAGTGCCTAGAAAAATGTCCATTCTAGAAAGTAATATTTTCTTGTTAGATAGGTCTTATTTATTCATTAAAAATAAATAAAAGCACATCTAGGTGGAAAATGTGTCAGTTGGTTTAATTCATTTTTTACTTAGCTGGTAACTAAACTTGTCTAGTGTGGAAATACGTTATAGATTTGTAAGTGTTATTGTCATTCAAACGGGGCAGCAATGGTGAAGTATCTCACCCAGCTAATTCATAAAAAATCAGCAGGTTCGAGACCATACAGTCGCTATAGAAAAACGAGTACATTTACATATTTTTACATTTTGTATAGGGGTTGTCAGCCAAACAAGTTCGCACTTGGAAGGAGTTTCTGATGCATATGAAAACACTATACCGAACAGAAATGTGTACTATGGCCATACTCAGCAGGGAGCATCCTCAGCTGTAAATAAAGTGTGATCAAATCAAAGAAATAATTATTACTCAGGCGAGTAAGTTCTAGGAACAAAAGAAATTAAAGGCCTCACTTAATTTAGGTTAAAGTGAAGATTGGGCAGTAGACCTAATATATCACTCTTAAAAGTAAATTAATGACGTAAGTTAGAAGACCCATTATTTATAATTCTCGGAAGTGAGTGAAGCCTGAAGTTCAGAAACTGATGTTATTGTAATTGTAATTAGTAACTTCTATCGTGCCGGTGTCTAATGCACAAAACATCAACCGATGGTGCACCAAAGCCAAAGCTGCAATCAGGTCAATATTCAGAAGATCAGTCCGTTATGACAGAAAAGCAGCCTATGGTGGATAAGCAATTTGAAAAAGGTAAGTCTTAAGCTGACAACAAAATTACACAAGCGAATTAGCAGAACGAACAAGTAAATGAAAGAGTTCCAAATGAAATTTTTTTAAGAAGTACTGAAACAGGTCTTTCAAAATCACACAAAATGATAAACTGGCTACAAATTTAATCAAGCATAAAGCACACACCACCTGCATAAAAATAAGAACAAAAGGCATAGAACAAATGCCAATTAATCAAATAAACTTAGCTGATCGCTGGGTGCAAAGCGGTCTGTTATTTTAACGAAAGTGCCCAGTGAATCAGACGATGCTTACAGAATCCGAGCACTGACACTCATTTTGCCACTTTCTAATAAATGAAATTCTCTTGCAGATGGCAGAATATTAAGTGCATTTAGTAATGAAGCAAAAAGTTTGTTTTACATCTGTTTAGAAACAAACCTGGGTTTGAAATCAGTCTAAGGACACAGACCCCGTAAACTGTCCTGGATAGGCATACAAGTGGTATGCCGGTACGCTGAATGTACAAATGCACAATGTACTTACTGCTCTTTACCCTATACTTAGTAAGAGGTATTAGCTACAGGCAATTACTTAAGTTTAAACACCTACAACAGACATGTATATTGTCTAAAGAATCAAGGCAAGGATAGTGGTAGGGAATTTAAAACCTGGATCAACAATGTTTAATTGTTTTGAACAGACATCAATTTTTTGTAACTATAGACTGTCTAAAGTCTCCAGATATAGATGAAATAGAGGGTCTTGACAAGTAATTTAAAATCGTAATTGTAAATTGTAAACTTGAGATTTCTACAGCACCCAAAAAAGCTAAGTCACAGGAACCAGCTTATTCACAGGTGCTCTCAGTCAAAACAAAATCTTCTTATCCAAGAGTCAAGCAGGAAGGCAGTCAGCCGGCTACAGTGGGTGGTATTTTGAACTTACTAAGAGAAGGGCAATCATAGACTGATCTAGCAAAGGTGAGAACAGAGGAAGATGGCTAGAACAATAAAATATGGATGCAAATGTAAAAATCCATATGTAAATATCGTGACAGTTTGAAACTGTGACAAACAGTCTTCTAAAATGTGAATCTGAACAACACATGCACACAAACATACTGCCATTTTTTAATAGAAGAGTATTTCTTACATACAAATGATCTCGTTAATTTTCAGCTGGATCATCTTCGTGCACGCTTACCGAATAAAATATTCCAGATAATGCAAATAAAATTTGTGCAAGGGATGATTTTAAAAAGCTGTTGATTGATCACAGGAGTGGCTTATGATTTATTTGTTTTCTGAAGTGAATCATCAGCCAGCATTTGAAAAGGAGCAAAAGGTATTTTTGATTTCTTCTTCCTCTTCCTCTTATCCTTCTTACCACAAAAGCTCCATTTATCTTATTCATCATTTCATTCCTTTCCCTCTCTCTCATTCTATTTCTCACTCTCTTATTCCCTTTCTCTCTCTCTTGCTCTCTCTCTCTTTCTCTCTCTCTCTCTCTCATTCTCTCTTTTTTTCTTTCATTTTCTCTCTGATTTTCTTCATCAGGCCTATTTCTTTCTTCCTCTCTCTCTCCTTTCTCTAACCTTTTTCTCTCTCATTATTTCTCTCTGCCACTCTGTCTCTCTGCCCCTCATTTCTCTCATTCCCTCTCTCTCTCTAGTTTTCTTTATCTCTTTTACAACCTTTCTTTATCTTTGAAAGCCTGGTTGAAAAGCAAAAGGCACGTGTTCATGTGTTCAGTTGTGCAAATGATAGGAGACTCATAGAACACTTGCTCATCAGCATCGGTAACTGAGACACATAGCATTAGCAACCCATGTCAAACCTTATCCAGGAAAATCAGAAAATCCTGCTACACATCATGATGCAGATAATCAAACTGTTAAGCCACAAAACACAGAAGTATTCATTAACTCATGCCTGATGGTTTTGTTAGATTTTTAGTAATGATAATTATAATCAGGTTATACTATGCGATATGCTATTAGTAAAACTAATGGTAAAACTTGTTATTAAAGAAAATTCAAACTTTGAGGAAAGCAAAAAGAAGAAAACGACCAGATACTGGAAATAACTGTATCTGAAGCCATTGTTAGCATTACCATAGTAACAAGTTACTAGCAAATTACAATGGTTATTAATTGGCAGCATATTCACCTGATAATGCCAGAAGGATACTATAATAAATTCAAAACCAAAAAAAATTAAAACTTACAAATTCATTTCTTGTTCAGTCATTGTAAAAAGTTCTGATCTTTGTGGAAGTTTTCCTGCAGAAAAAATATGAATCATTTCCTACTTTTCTCATTATTTTCTTAAGTTATTGTTAGTAATAAACTGTCACGGCTGCTAATCAATAAAACATAATCACATAATTGCCCAATAAAACATAATCACCATTACAGTCATTAAAAAATCCAATGGCAAGGTTGACTCACTGAGCTTCCACAAACTTTCGCTCTAATGTAAAGTAAGTAAAGCTTCGTGCCCCAAGTGGCACTTTGGGGAGGTGCATCTGTGGGCTTGCAAAGAATGAATCCCATGGTCCTGGACATAGAACCAGTTCATTGCAAAACTTAATGCTTACTTCCCAGCTTACATTAGTGCCAAATAAAACTGCTTGATGAAGGATAAGTGTGTGAGACAAGTGTTCTCCAGCATCCTTCTGCGATTAAAGGCAAAAAAAGGGAAAGTAACACACTCGTGTACATGCCACTGTAGAAACTCTTCCAAAAAGCGATCAGAGATTGAAGGCCCTATTAGCTTAAGTGCAAGCAAGATAGCAGCAATTTAACAACAAAACACCTTTATACCTTTCCAAACTGTGTGTTGCCCCAGATGGCCAGGCATTGTGTACATGGTCAGTGATTGGTCAACCATTCAAGAAGCTACAGGTACCTGTGGCAACCATGCTCTACCCTGCTTAAATTCCACAGCACCAAGCTGATACATACAATAATGGATTGTGTATCAATTAGTTACAACATTTAACACACTTCTTGCTTTCATATTTTTGCATATATATGCACTAACTGAACATTTTATTAGAATAAACTGAACTCAGTTGTTCATAACAACTGCATTAAAATTACTGGTAGTCAGTATGTGTTTTAAAAACCATTTACTATCATATCTGTGACCTCCTTCTTAATAACATTTACTATCATACCGATAATTTCATTCAGTTTCGCATTCTTTGACAAATTTGTTAGGAATCCATAGAAGGTAATCCTCTCTGTCTCAGACAAGATTTCTTGAAGCAGGCTCATGGGAGGACAACTGCAATCAACAGACCAATCAACAGATTTCCAGGTAAAATGTTTCCAGATATAAATGTTTGCAAATTTATCCATCTGAAAACTTAAACAGTAACATCAAAAAGAATACACATTCAAAAAAGAATTGCTGGGAACGTGAGTGAATTGATGAGATTGAGTGAATGAGTGAGTGTGAAAGTGAATATGACCATTGACTGATGCCTAAGGCATTATGATAATGGCACTACAGAAGTCGTTAGATCAGAATGAGTGAGCGAGTAAGTGAGCAAGTTTTACTTTTGGTTAAGCTGTTCACATGCAGCTGAAAGAGCTCGGAAGAACTGCATTGCATCTACGTCATGGTTACTTCGATCATTTTTGCCTGTTTCCAAAGATGCCTGCAGAGGGCGTTTTTCCGACGTTGGCACGACAACTGCATCCAAGTGACCAGCTGCTGAGTTCTGGAGCAGTGATCTATAAACTTCTGAACTTTTAGCTAAAAACTCTACAAAGAAAAAACTAGGCATAAAACTTGTTGAGATATGTTATGAAGAGAACCACAGTCCTAACACATAATGGTTAAGTTTATCTGTGGTAGGTTAAAGGGTTGTGCAAGAATTAAACTAAGCATGACCTCATGTTAAAGATTTTGTCTTGATTGTGAATCAGCTGGTTTCCTTGTCTTAACTCGTTTGGGTGCTGAACAAATGTCACATTTACCACAATGGCTATTGTTATTTGGAATCACACTGTGACTGGCTCAAATATAGGAGAATTACACATAAGATGAAAAGCAAATTAAACATCAGATAAAAAGAGAATTAAACATCAGATAAAAAGAGAATTAAACATCAGATAAAAAGAGAATTAAGCATCAGACAAAAAGAGAATTAAGCATCAGATAAAAACTGGGACAGAAGTTACAGAGCAATTAACAATATGAAAGTTTAAACATCCACATGTAGCTCTTAAAAATTGGCAATAATCTTTATCAAAAAGAAACATAACAGTTTTAACATATTCAACATAGAAGTCAGAAGGTAGGATATGTAAAGGAAAAGTCTCACAAAACCAGCACTACTTCTGAGTAACTGAAGTAAATGAGTTCACAAAGACAATTCCTTTTAGAGGTTTAATTATGATAACTGAAATATGCAATGTCTTTAAAATCCCCTAAATATCTATTTCCAAAAGTTCAAATTTAGAAATTTTAAGCAGCAAAGCATCCACAAAAAATAAAACATTTATGATCCTAGCGCATGACCACTGTCTGATTTACTTCTCTTTGAAAGGAAATAGCATAGAAACAAACCATCAAAGCAGAATTGCAGCTGGAAAGCATAAATGAAATCCATGAAAGAGATGAGAGAATCCTCAGCGGCAGCATCCATTAGAATAATTCTATCAATAAAAGAAATCTACACATCGCTACTTATCTAATAATTTAAATTTAACAACAATCCAAGAAAACCATGATATTACTATTTAAATATTACTTAAATCAAACTATAATTCACGCTTCAGTAGCAATAAAATGAGTCGATAAATTGAAAGAAATCAATAAATGAAGTTTAGCGTTTCTTTAATCACAATCCATTGCATTTTAACATATTTCAACCTACTTCTAGTAATTTTACTAATTTGTGTAGAAGCAACTTGTAATAGGAAGCAAAAAATAACAGGAAATGTTTTATTCACCATTTTCAGCATAATGATTACCTTTACAATAAGCCAGTCACTAATTCCAGTCGCTTATTAATACTTCTGGATTGATATCGAGTATAAAAGATCGGATTTTGTCATTATCACTAAACAATTCTACACCCTAAATCCTACTTACTTAGCAGTCTTCTGAAAAAGCATCAGTGGGAAGTCTAGGCAGATGAGGCAAGCAAGCGAATGATACTCTCTGATGCTCAGAAGATCTACGCAACAATGGCACACAGAACAAGAACATTACAACTCATGTTGGCTATAGTTAGATTTATTGTTCTAGAGCCGGAAATTTGGGGTAGTACGGGTCAGCCAATAATATCATAGACTCAACATAAAGCTGTCAGGTTCGTATAAAGAATATATACATATATATACATACATACATACATACAGACATACATACACACATACATATACTCCTTGGTGTCTTCAGATTAATCAGTACAGTGTCAGAATGTGTTTTTCAAGTTAACAACTTAATATGATTTTAATACAAAATAAATTAGAATTCATACAGATCTAGTAGCAGTTGCAAAGTACACCATAGCCTTCTTATAATGTGTTTAAGATTTATTCTTGTATAACACAACTGGAGACACAAATTTACGCAGCTTATAAAATCAACTTTTTTATAATAACATCATTTTAGATTATTCTTGACATGACTCTAAAAAAATGTTATAACAAGTTTCTTGTGTTATACTAAAACATAATTAACTACTGGTACATGTAAGAGAATACCTCCTTTTAGAATGGAACATAAACATAGTACCTCCTTTTCTGCCAATGTTACAGAAGCACTTCCAGAATGCTCTCACAAAGGACGACCGATTATGTGGTGTAGCCTTAACGAAACTAAACTCTCTCAGCAAAACATGGTTCCCCGTTTTTACATTCGCAAAGCTATTAATAAGAAAACAGACCATTTAGATAAATAAACTACAAAAAACAGGAAACTCAAAATCATTTAAGAACAAAGTTTTCAGAATGAAGGCAATCAGTACAATGAAATATTTATATAAAAATAACAAATATTACAATTGTGTGATTGACTATTTCTGGAACAAACATCAAAAATGATGATGACAAAATAGATTTCACAAAAAGGTGAGAAAGAATTGTGTAGATCTTAATAAATAACAATGAAGTAGTAATGGTTTGGATCATAATTCTTCCTGCAATGCAATCCAAACATATTTATAAGTAACTCTTCAGGGCTCTGAACTAACAGAAGTTCCTCACTCTCCTCAGCTAGCCTCGAGCAGACATGAATATAAAATCTTAGTGACTTCATTTTCTTAGTCTCAGCATATGAGGTTTGGGTGGCCAGTACTCACTCTCTCTCTCTCTGTCTGTCTCTCTGTCTGTCTCTCTGTCTGTCTCTCTGTCTGTCTCTGTCTTTCCCTGCCCGATCTTCCAACTGACAATGTGTGGTGTGTGGTCAGTGTACTCATTTTATAGCTGAGTTCACTAGTATTGGTAGTGGCACAGGAAACCTGAAATATCTTTCTGCCCTGGTCACAATTTGAATCCCAGATCTCTCAGTTGACAGTCCAGGAACCTAAACATTACGCAAATCTCTGAACCAATAACAACAATAATAATAATATATTATACTGCATTGAGTAGCCTTCCTAGGCATTTTAAGGATTTCATTTCTTCTTAAAATTTTCTTGAGCCTTAATTACTCTTGAGAGATCATATTCATAATAGCAAACTCATTATTTCTGCACACAGAATGCAGTCACAGGAACCAGTTTGCTTAATGGCACTCATTGAGAAACATAAATGGTAGGCAGGTAAGGTAAGGTTCAGTTCCATGTCAAGGTCAAGCAGGTATACAGTCAAACGGGTAGAGTGGATAGTGTTTAGAATTGGCATGGTGAGTGAGAGAGATTAATTCTGCTTTTGAATAAAAGCAGTAATAACAATAACAAGAACAAAGCAACAATAACAACACAGCAATAATAATCATGTGCAGGTTTGAAATTAGTCTAGATTTGCTAGTTTTTGCTTCCACTACCCATTTGAGACATTTCTTTAATCAGTGACATTTTAAACTGTGCTATCTTAGTTAATTATTTGTTTTAATATTCCTGCATAATTCACTGGATTTGGGAAGGAATTTCACTTAAATCTGTCAGATGAGATGGAGTGGATACATAGTGCAGAACTTACAAACTTTTTGGCTTGCTCTAACACACACTAAAAACTGCCTTAACATCTTTACTTTAAAATATTTTAAAAGGTAAACATTACAACATTCCAGGAAACCTTGTACAACATACTCACTAGCTGGAAAAAAATGAAGTAGCATTAACTTTTGGATTATCGTCTTTGTGGTCCAGCAGCTGAGAGATGGCATCCTCCAAATAAACCATCACACGAGTTTTCTCTGGTACATTATAAAAGGTTTGGCATTTTGTAAAATGTCAAATTTTCTTAGTTATCATAAAAATAAATGTGTCACTTGCAATGCTCCACAATCTACTCTGATTTGAAACTATTGCCAACTATTCATTATCCAAGCTGATCATCCTGATTCAACTGCTCCACATCATAACTTTTTTCATCTTGTCATCCTGCCACTTGTTCCCTGAAATTCTCTAACTATTCTTTCCGCTGGCGCTTTGGAGCCCCACCAATAGTTTTCCATACATTACCTATAATCACCAGTGTCTTGTCCCCATATCCTCTATGCCTTTATGTGTTTCGCTTAACACTGAAACTTCACGAAATTTTATTTTCGCCAATCGATCGATCGACCCACCCACCCATCCATCCATCCATCCATCCCTCCATCCACTGCGCACGCTTTATCACATTAGTTGAATGACCCGCCGCGCATATTATTCTATTTAAATTTCCCCTTGTATTCTTCTGTACCTCATCAAAGAACCATCATCGAAATTATTCATGCGTGACATGACACTGTAAACATTATCCGACACCTTGATTTACCAACAGCTTGGTATTTATTCAATTTTAAAGATGAAACAAAAATTAAAGAGCCGAGAAAGTACCCAAATATTTATCTGGTGATAATGAAAACCTCCAGTCATCTTTTTCCATTGCAAATCGAATAAAATAAATAAATATACCGCTTTCAACGTCCGGCTTTTCACCGTCAAATTAATGCCGGAAGTAGCCAATATTTCCATGGCAACTCTAAGCAGGTTCTCGGCTGTTGCTACAAATTCATATGGCGCATTATGGACGTCGTGGAAATCGATGAAAATCACGTGATCGCGCGACGATTTCATCTTGTATAGTTGTTTGTGTTCATACTATTTTTAAAAATGTAATATAGCTCAGATACCTCCTAAAATCACTTTGCTAAGATCTGGTGACAAATTTCAAAATAACTTGCACGTACTGGTTCTGTTTGCTGCTAAAATGCATTCAAAACAGGTTCTAAATTATTCTTATGACTGCTATGTTCTTGTGGGCCACAGGTTGCACGGTTGGAATCATTGTGGGTCAGCTGTGAGCCCGGCTTCGAATTTCACTTGAAGTGACGATCGATTTTTGCCTTGGAATTATGATCGCGGCTTCATTTGTACTATGGGAATTGTGATAATGGCTACAGAAGTCTTTAGATGAGACGAACGTGTTTGTTTGGGCGATCAGAGATGGTCTTTCTAAGCACGATCTTGTTAGCTAGTGAAGCGTGACGTGCAGGAGAAAGCGTACACCTGCTGGTGTATATATGTGCCCGTGACAAGCAGGGGAAAGGGTGAAAGCGTACACCTGATGTATATAATGTGTGTGCACAGTAGTTTAGGTGTGTGATGCATAACAGAGAGACGACGTCTAGAAGAATACGACTGGACACAATTGCGGTATCTGTTGAGGTTGAAGTAGTAGAAGATAATACTGTTTTATGAGTTGACAATAGTTGAAGTAGTAGAAGATAATACTGTTTTATGAGTTGACAATAGTTGAAGTAGTAGAAGATAATACTGTTTTATGAGTTGACAATAGAAGTAGTAGAAGATAATACTGTTTTATGAGTTGACAATAGAAGTAGTAGAAGATAATACTGTTTTATGAGTTGACAATAGAAGTAGTAGAAGATAATACTGTTTTATGAGTTGACAATATGCACTCAGATCTCGTAGTTGGTGTTCGATTAAAGAAAAGGACAGTTCACCTTTGATGGTTAGAGCAGAGGTATATACGAAGTCCCAACCGAAGAGAGAACGAGTCGAGGAAACCGACGAATGTAAAATAGGAAAGCTGATAAAGACGAAGAGTAGAATTCGTAACCGGAGAGAAAACCAGTCGAGGCAGCGGAAGAGCGGTGATTGGAAAGAAAGAGGACAGACGTGGACGAAGACGCACAGAAAGTGAAACTACGCAGAAACCGGGAACAGGTATAAAGTTTATTTGTTTGACACAAAACAAAACCATCCTCTGTAAAGGTGAACTCATGAGGCGGATCAGACTGCGAGAAGTTGTCACTAAAGCAACTCAAATTTATACGTCATATTTCTTTCCAGAACAATCAAATATTGATTTTATCAGGTTTGAAAACGTCGATTTATTGAAGGCCCAAGAGTCTCAACATTTTTCAGATTATATTAATTAAATTAACTGTTTAAACAGACTGTTAAAACGGACTAGCTGAATAACTGTATCTTTAGATTGTGGCCCGTAGCACATAATGACAAAGTCAACAAAAAAGGCAATCTCACGTTTTGCAGACTATTTCTAGACATATGGAACAAATGCAAAAAGGCCACATACAGTAGTCCAGGCACTGACGAGTACAGCTGACCACAAGTATCAAGTATGGCCCTGTATCAAAAACCGACTATGACTAAAGACCTGTAGATTGTTCTGTTCAAAAACGAACGTGCATACGCCTTTCACAAAGTCAGAGCTAAGTTCTCCTAACAAAGCTGTTTTGCCTCTAGTCAAATGCTTGCTTTGCTACCAGGAAAAGTGCTTACACCTTTGCAAATAACAATGCCAATTGTCAAGGTAAGTGCATGCAATTAAATGACACTTGCAAAGAAGCTACTAAAAGTCACCAAAAATTTAAGGCCACTTTCTGTGAACAGGAAGATGACTACAACTCGCTTCAAAAATCGAAATAATTATAACAGATACGAAATATACACAACTCTGCTGCTAATATAAAGTACTGAAACATCGAGTTGATAAAACAAACACCATGTTGTGGTAACCCTGTAAAAAGTGGACTGATTATGAGGCAAGAAAATGACGCAACTGGCGTTCGACTCCATTAGCAAACCCTGAAATGATCGACATGACACGATGACCACTGCTGCTTGGTTAAGAATATGAAGAAACCAAGTCTCAATCACAGACTGTGGAAAAAATACAAGCATAGTTTACTGAGAAGGCAATCAGAATTGAGTGTCATGTAAGATAGTTATTGTGCAGGTTTAGTTTTGCTACGTTTTAAACTGTCTTAGAAATTAGAAATGACCGTAAGATAGTCAGACCACATCTTAAATTATTATTCCTTACATATAGCTGCTGCTACTGAATGATGAGCAATCAGTGGCATCAAAGATGTGTTACATATTCCAAGACAGTCAGTGTAAGGGAAGCAGGAATCTGCACAGTCTGTATTACACAGTGAGCACAAGATGAACCAGTTACCATGTTACACCACCTAGATTATGCAAACTGTACCTTACAACTGAACAAAATATATTCACCAGATACAGTAAAGCTTTTCTGGACCACAGTTCCATTTACTTTTCAACACCAAATAACTGCAGTGATACAGAACTAATAAAATTAACCAACTGCAAATGTGTAACAACTAAATGCATAGATACCACTACAGTGAGGTGAAACAAAGGTTTCTTTCGCAATGCATCAGTAAAGCGTAGGGTGCGATTTATAGGGAAAAGGAGGAACATTCCCACGATTTGTTCAGACCATCCCCCCACATGGGATGCATTTTCCCGGTCACTAGACTCCTATCCACAGGTCTTCACCACTACTTCCAACTATTAAATAAAACAGGTTTATATTTGCACTTTCTATCACCACTATACTAATACTACTATCACTACTACTACTATTATTGCAGTAGTAATAATAATAATAATATCATCATTTAACAAAGATGAGCAATAATACTGTTGTGATGTAATAATAATGATGGCAATGACGACAACATTTTCCATTGTCTTACATTCTCATTATTCTTCTGAAACAGTAGCAGTAACAGGCAATTTAAATGAAAAATGGTTGCAATACAATAGAGTAGTAGTAGTAATAATAATACCAATGATAATAATAATAGTAATAATACCAGTAATTATTATAGTGAAAACATGCAACTTAGTTTTATCATGCTTGTCCGTCTAAAGGCTGACCAGGTTCTGGCCAACCATTGTAATGCCACTTCATTTACAGGGTAAAGCTTCTCTTTTGAGGTCTTGAGCAACCACAGGACAACCAAGTATTCGATAAACGGCCATTGCTTTGTATGCTTATGATAGCACTAGGTTAAACTGCTTGTTGACAGAAATGTTGTGCATATATGCTACGTTTACCTGCAGATTAACTTGTCCTTCTTGTCAAAATATAACATCATTTGGGCTATAAAGAAGGTACTACATAAATGTCCGAACACATACTTACTTACATGTTGACATTACCTCGTCTAAGACCTCATTTGACACCCAAGGCAGTTCCAGTCTGATCAAAGTGCGGCTCAACAAAAGCTAATAACGACTATCATGGTTTCTTTCTCTGCAAAATACAAGCTGAAGAATATGCCAAAATCCTCTGCAACTAAATGTAAAATATACATGGTTCTCTGTAGCGATCGTATGGCTTTGACCCTACTCGGGGGAGGTCCTTCACCACAGCTGCCCAATTGAATGGGCAACACAATATTTAAGTTCTCTATGCACGGCCACACTGGCTCGAGATTCAAATCTCTTAAAAAGGCCACGTTGAGGTTGCGAACTGGAGATCCTCACACACGCGGCATACGCATTTACTGATTGTAGCCGGCCTTGGCCAGTTACTATCAGCTACCAAGTATACTGCAAATACAACAATCATGAGATGCTTGGTAAACATAACAGCAGTGGCAAAAATTCAAGAGTCCGTAAACTTGGCTTTAGCTGAAGGCATTTAGCCGTCATTTGCATGACAGAATAAAATGCAGAGATCAGTAATATGCAAGCTTAGTTGAGAGTAAAGGCCAAAGTCCCTGTCTTAAACAACAATCCTAAAAATTACAAAATAGTCATGAAATTATGTCTGTAATGACCAATCAAAAGATGACATACAAATCGTTTTGAAATAAATGGCTCAACAGAAAAAATTATACCAAAACCATTATTTACATAAATCATGGATTACCAATAATTAAATATCAACAGTAGGCTGCAATTCCATCTGCGATCAGGACAACAATTAACAGTGCTTAATGCGATACAATGCAAAACAAACAATGCCTGACGGATTCTATTCCTTGGATTTTCAGAACATTTATAAACAAGCCCATGCAAAAAAGAACCTTGCATCATTCCAGCTTATTTCAAAAAAGCTGGTATGAACAGCTCATTGCATTAACTTCCACAGAATTCTTGTACAGCAAGTGCTTCAGAGTAGTTTTCTTCAAACAGGCGCTATATAATATTCACCAGCACAGTTCAGAATGATGCATCAGATGAAGTGTTGCAGTGCAGCCTCTGCTACTACTTGTGCAGTGCTTTTCGTCGTCGGCTTGCCAGCATGTCATAAAATGGATTACTGCTGGTGCTGTCCCTGCAATCAACACAATTAATTAATAAACCAATTAGGCCATATTAATCACTACCATAATAAAATAAACACAATTCTAATTGTAATCATAATCACAAATTTATATAGTGCCACTCCTCAGAGATGCCACTCCTCAGAGATGCCACTCCTCAGAGATGCCACTCCTCAGAGGTACTCCTGACCTGACAACATAAAACTGCAATCAAACATGCTTAACAATCAACAGCAACATGAATCAGATTCATTCAATCATGAAATAAATCCCTACAATAATAAGCAAAAAAAGGTTAACAAATTTTCAGTTAGTAGGAAATGACTTCCCCAGTGCAGCACATGAGTTATGTAGATGCCATCACATCATTCTACAACCAGCAACCGTTAGGATTATGGACTTCAGGTTTTTTTGATAAAAGCTCTCCAGTTTTTAGCCATTCCAGCCATAATTTCAAATCTAAGGACTGATGGATTGCACGCATACTGTGCTTTGGTGTGTTACATGGATTAAAAAACTACAACAATTACGTATTTTTTTAAATTAAAATTTTCATGAAACTGTTGCTCTCTAAATTTTCTTCAATATCATCAATAAAATCACAAATGTTTAAAGGCCAAATACAAGGAATTATGAATTTTCAGAACAGCACCAATGAAGCAGAGTTTTGGACCAGCACTATGAAATTCATGTACGACAATAACTCCCATAATAAGTACTGGTATCCTTCAATTTTCAAATTCTCTGCCACTCCTTCTATCATAAATATCTCCTACATGCCTTGTTCATGACATTCCTATTTCTCCTTTGTTCTGCTTTCTCTGCCAGAGTTTGAGAAGAAAGACATTACGAATCAACAATAACAAGTCATTACTTTATGCATGAAATCCAAGCATTTTTCTCGTTTTCATCAGCCGCTGATATCCGATAGACGCTGTGCTTCCCTGCAACCAAATTTTTACAGATATGTGGTCATAAATGTAAGTATGCCATATACATAAACCTGCATGACTTAAAATGGATCACAAAAGGAGCAAGTCATTAGCAATTCTGTCACTTGCATAATTTTATAGTCATAAAAGTTTCAAAAAAGACTTGGTGATTAGCAGTCTAATAAACATGCAGATACTGGCAACCAGAAGACTTCTGTCATTCCATCCAATTACCATGAGTTTTGCATTACGTAGCCTGATTTACTACATTCAAGACAGACAGACAACTATAGCAAGGTCTTTGTAATGCGTTCTGAACACACAAACGCACGATACATGGATAAATGTAACTGAAAATTTCTGCAGCATCTTCTAAGAATCTCTCAAAGGTGTTCCTCACTTGCCTACTGTAATCAAGAACAAGTTCATCAGTAAGTTAATTAATACAATCTTATCTAAAGACTTCTACAGCGCCCTTATCATAATGCACAGGGTATCAGCCGTTGGACACTTCAAGTGAGATTGTAGTCAAAACTCATGATTATTGGCTATTCAGTGATAACTGAATAGCTGATACAAGCCATCAATGGTGAGCCTCATACACAGAGTCACCATACCTTAACATGTTCATGGCATATTTCAAATAATCACTTATGTTGTATTATATGCATCTATATCTCGCTAAAATCTGTGTTTTCAATTTTTTCCATTACACAAATATGTTTACAAATTCAGTGTTACTGCATGCTGCATTAACATGATTTCAGTGGATGCAACATCCGGTCGCAACTGTGTTAAATTAATCCCCAAAGTGTTTTACCGAATATTCAGAGATTTGGAAGCAATTTCTAAGAAAACTATTTAAGATTTCTTGTCCAAACTTAAAGCTTTGATCTAACCTTCAATGACTTTCCCTTCAGAATCTGTTTTGCAAGCCTTTATGACAGCATTGTTGACTGAGTAGAGTTCAAAGCAGTTCTCTTTGCTTCGATCTTGAACATCACGGACTTCAATGTTCTCTAAAGGAATGATACCCTTTGGCTCTTTGTCCTACAATCCACCAGAAGCAAGTAAAGAAGTGATCCTTCAAGGCTTTTTGTACCACCACATGTCAAATAAAGAAAGGATCCCTCTAACCTATCCCATATTAAATAAAGAGATGATCCCTTGGATGTTTTGCCTACAAACCAACAAAGATCAAATTTAAAAATGCATCCAATTGTCTTACAAACTAATACAGGGCAAACTGTCATCTATCACCAAAGCACCAGCACAATATCAATACTTGTACTTAAAACAGAACAAAATGGTGCATGGCTTGTAACGGCGAGTGTACGAGTTCGAGCCTCCTCTTACATGGTTAGTGTGTAAGGACCCTGAGCAAGTCCTTCGCTCGCAATTGCTCAGTGCCATCGATTGAAGCTTAGTCATAAGATAGCAGTGCTTAATAAATGCAGAAGTAATAATAATATCTGTACTACAGAAGATAAAAAGATTTCTCACATAAACAAATTATTAGGCATAACAATTCAACATATTTTATCTTCAAATGCTTTAGTGAAAAGGCGATAAACTGCTAAACTTTTAAAAGCAAAACACTCAAATAAAGCGAAATTTCACTGAAATTTGGAAGTTATGATTTCATCGCTTATACCCAGCAGTAAACCAAAACAGGAGTAAAAATTGAGCAGAGCAGAAATCACCCAAACTCCACACTGCCCAGCCTGAGTCACTTATACCACCGGTAGTCACAGTTTAGCTAAACTAAAAGCTAGTAGTTCATTGAGTTGTTACGTTCCTCAAAGTGCGGTGGTGATTCAACTGAACTATGTATCACAATGATCTCTGTTGCTAGTATCTTGAAGTGGAACAACTTACAGTGGTGAACTGGAAATAGTAAAGACAGTTGTCATTCAGAATGAACCATCGCCTCTTCCAGCTTTTATATCGACCACCTGCAAAGCAACAGAATTGTGCAAAATTAGGCAGTCGCTAACTCTCTCTTCCACTTCACAACTACAAATCCATCGGAAGTACTCAACAACCAGAAGCGTAGAAACATACATTACATGTTCTTAGTGCAAGAGAGAGGCATCTCCAACAATAAATGCATAAATGCAGTGAATATTGCCAGTGAAATGATGACTTCATTAAAAACATGTTTAACTTTGTTAAACCCAAGTCCAAAAACAATGAAACTGTCTGAGAAAACCAACAATAGTGCCTGATGCACAATTTCAGAACTTGTTTTCTGTGACATTTATACTTTTTGCTCTAGACATCCTCTGTGTTTCTGGTAATCCACAGGTTACAGAAAAGCAGACTGAAGAAAGCATTTTCAGAAATGAAATTTTCCAGTATCTGAGGTCTTAACCTGAACTTTTGCAGAAAAAGTATTCTATATAATGTCTCCAAATGTCAGAATATTATCGACAAATGAAAACTTCAAACGTAATTCTGCATCAATTAAATCTGACAAATTTCAGTATGTGCACATCAACCTGAAACTAATTCAAATCTTGACTAATTTAATCACAACAGTAACATTTCACCAGGTTCATAATTCAACATTTCAGTTTTCAGGATGACAAGCAAAACAGCTAAACAGCATAAAAAACTTTAATAATTTCCCAAACTACACAACATGACTTATTTCCTGATTTACCTGGGTGAAACAAAACACACAAATCAATAGCAATCAAACCTAGCATGCAAAGTAAAACACACAGCACAATTCAATTTAACTGCCTAGTCTCGGCTATCCAGCAAGAGTCTCGACTATCCAGCAAAGTCATGACCTGCCAATAACGTCTCTCCTCAATTAAACTACTACAGTAACTGAATGCAGCTGTGACAATCAACTATCTGCCCCAAAATGAATGTGAACCAACAGTCACTCTCACTCCTTGAATTGATAAGTGCAGAGACTGACATGGTGTCTATTTCCACATGTATCAGCAGTCCCTATGTTTGGGCAACTGTTATTTCCTTAACCCCTTTACCGTGAACCCCGAGTTAACTCGTCCAGCGGGAACCCATTGTGCAGCGTGATCCCCGAGTTAACTCGTCCGCACGATATGCATCTATTCACTCACCGTGTATGCCGAATAAATTCGTCCTAATGGCAATAGCAAAATATAATTGTTCTTTACGATTAAAATAACGGTTTTCCATATTATAAATTAGGTCATACGCTGGGCGGGCCAACTAAATAAAATTATATAATTCACACTAAAAATGGCTGGTCGCAAGCATGGTTTATCTAACGAAGAAATACATCGTTTATTAGTTGAACGTGATGATAGTTTGCCCGATGAGAGTGACTGACGATAGCTAACTAAGTTCTAGTTCTAGTAACATTGTTGTGTGAGAAAATGATGACAGTGATGATAGCCAGAAATCCGCTCAGTAGGCCTAGGACATCAGTTCGCCGTCTGCGTGGTCAAGAGATGAAATCGGGCCACGTCAACGCTTAGCATTTAGGCCTATAGGAACACCTAGAACGCGTGTTTCAGTTGCTGACACGACGGATCCAGTGGAAAATTGAACTATACTGGTCCACAAAACCATTGAATGAGACTCCTTATCTTCGGAAAATAAGGAGTCTCTCGATTTTTCCTGCAGGATGCTTTGGAATATATCATACAAAGCGAATATACTAAACTGGCACTATATAAATTGATAAGGAGCACTACAGGGCTACTTTAAAAAAATTATTATATGTTGACTTTTATGTTTCTCAGAGCAAAGAAAGACTTCTGGAATATTACAATTACGAATACCAGTCTTCCTTAATCACATGCATTATTTTGAAGAATACCTAAAAATAAATACACATGTGTGGAAAGAATTGAAAAAATTTATTCCACGGTAAAGGGGTTAAACACAACAGGTTCCCTGTTTCTGGGACATTACAAAAACCACATTCTCCATTACCAACTGGGATGGAAGAAACAGAGATGTTGAACCTTCAGAGTAATATAACAGAAAATGATCTGTCATCAGTTAAAAGTAAATAATTCCCTCACCCCAACTTTCATTTTCCATCTCACAAAATTGCAGCCAGTCCATAGTAATTAGAGTTCATTCAGCACAATACAAAATAACTTTCACTGGAGTTACAAGGTCTGTACAACTGCAGGACACTGCATGCCAAGTTCAGTTATACTTGGTTAAGCTACATCATACAGAACTGAAACTGAAAGCAATAAATTCAGATTGGCTTAGACACTGAGAGATATTAATAATTTTTATACAACAAAAATGTTTGTCACAATTATAACAATAACAAAAAGTAAAAACTGGCTCTTATAAGTGGCATAACTTACATCTACAACCAGCAGCAGAGAAAATTGAATAAATATAAAATTATAATATTTAGAAATAAAATACATTTAATGGCTTTATCTCTCAAGATTAACATGTTAGATAGAGTAGTGGTTAGCCGCTATGCCACCAATCCAGTAATGGAATATGTGCTACTGAGCATGCTGAAAAATCTCAAAATTTGCTTATATCGGTCTATTCATCCTTATATGTATTTACAGCATCCTTAACATATACCAACTTAATTTTTTTTAAACATGTATAGAAATGCGCATATAATAACGTTAAATACACAGTAAAGTGCGGTTGGGCGCCAACGTCATCTCGTAAGCATGCTAATAACTGCATGTCAATGAACAGCAGATTAAAGAGGGCCATGCCAAAATACCGCTCAGTACATTTCATGTAAGTCTTAGTGTGGTTAGAAAGCTCAAAGACATAGGCTGTCCGATATCCTATTATGCCTAACCAAAAGCTATCTAAGGTTCTAACAATTTTCATGTATCAATTATATATATATATATTTCTATATGTACTTGCATGTATGTGAAACAGTGATAGTGTAACAGTACAAATATATGTGATACATCTCACCAATATCAGCAATCAGAAAAAAGCAGAAAGAAATGCCTGTACATTACATCGCTACATGGGCAGGTACTGCAACTAGATACACAAATCAGTCAGCTAATGTATAGTACCAGTCCATGGATAGCACGTTAATTAATTTTCCACATAACATTATCCAATAGAAAAAAATAATTCCCAACAGTGCAAAACATTCTGAGATGCTCTGCTCCAACACAGCCAATCCACATGCATTATCACCAACTGTTTCTTAAGCAAAAAGCAGAGCCAATGCTACGAGGGTCTGCGTGAAACTAATCAAAACAGATATGAACAAAACAACACCTTCAAGTCCAGAATAATGAATATGAACTCATTCCAAGATATTCACTCACCCTAAAAGCATACCGGTATTTAAACAACACCTATACCTAAAAAGCTCTCATATTAAGTTGTTAAGTCATCAATAGAAAATATATAATTTAAGCTAAACCAAGAGATGTAGAAATCCAAAACTAATCCAACAGACCTTGTTTGCATAGCCATCCTTCTTTGATGGGATTGAAGAAAGTGTGCATGAGATCATTCCCGTCATCCTCTGGAATTTTAAACGGCTCCTTCTTAATACTTTCAAACAAACTCTACAAAACAAAAAACACAAAGAAAGTTAATCGAGAACTCTTAATCCATAACTGTCTGGACATTAATTTCTTATGTACTAAATTATGCAGTATAATAATCAATGCTCTTAAGCAGTCTGTCCTACGGGAGAATAGCGTCAAGCTCCAGTTGGAAAGGCCAGGAACATCCTTGGATTGGTGCTAACCATTCTGCTGCAGAGAGAGAATCTACCACCAATTGGTTGACCGTGGAAGAATATTGTCCTTCACAGACCTGGTGGCTTAGGGATGTCTGGCAGCAGCATCTTCTATCATCAGTGAGGGACTGCTTGGAGTTGGGTTTGTGTGTTACAGTCCTGACTGCCTGTTGTTGACGCTCTTCTTTGACACCAAGTGGTCCAGAAACTCTGAACATCATGTCAAATGTCAACTCTGGATGGAAATTGGTCGGTTGGGCTCTGCATGACTGTGAGAGCCCGCCAGTGGCGACTCTTCTGGTTATCTGAGCACTGTTCACTTATTGGTGAACGTTTTCTTCTTAATTACTTTAACATTATTTAGGTTG
Source organism: Norana najaformis (assembly GCA_964023275.1). Taxonomy (NCBI): domain Eukaryota; kingdom Metazoa; phylum Annelida; class Clitellata; order Crassiclitellata; family Hormogastridae; genus Norana; species Norana najaformis. The sequence goes on from OZ029915.1 coordinate 44,529,513, forward strand.
GCATAGCCAGCACACTTGTGAGGTACTTTAAAAGACGCTAAAGACAGAGGCCACATCATACATACATGCATGCATGCATGCATACATATATACATTACAAAGAAAAAAATGGTTTCACAGCTGAGTAATTTACTACATTACAGTGCAACATGCATTCCAAAGAAAACTGCAACTGACCACAAGTAACTCTTCAGGCAAGTCTCCGCCATCATTGATGCCACGGTTCATCGCTATGAATCGGTCGACTGTGGGTTTGTCCTTGACGCTTGGATTATGAAGACTAGTATTCAGCATAATAATCGCAAATGACAGGACATAACAGGTATCTAGCAAACAAACAAGAGAGGCCACAAGGTTCAGCCATAAAGGGTCAAATAGACATAAAATCCTATCCTCAAGAGCCTGGTATACGATAGGTATACCTGTTAACAAAATACCCAACATTTATAACATTTATTATAACTACATCTCTGACAGTAAACAGTAATTTACAATACCTCAAATATCAGCAGATAATTTTTGAAGTAATTTCCTTCTATTTCTACTGATGACTATGCATTAATTACCCAAGCAAAAATACTCAAAAGACAATGTAGAACAGACATCCGATAATTTTTTAAATATCACTGTGCTGATGGCACTCCAGAACAATCACACAGTAGATGCATCTAGTAGGAAATTTAATTTAGGAAATTTTTAAGCAGAAGTGAGCTGCTCTTTCGAAGGACTTATGGCATGTTAACAAATGTGCATTACTTTCTGCAATGTCCCATAAGCAACCAGACTGCATGATCACCTGTGGACGTGAAGACTCCTGGGTTAAGTTCACAGTATCGCTGTGCAAAGCACTCCATCATTCGGTCAATCTTCTGTGCTTCACCAGGTAACCGGAAACTCCACAAGAACTGCCTACATGTGAAACAAGACTAATACATAACCATTTCTTTATAAATAGTACAAATAAGCACTGTGGCCTAAGCAAGCAATGCATTTGTTAACACGTTTAAATAAAAAAAAAAAATATCACTCTGCTGATAAAAAATATACATCAGCTCAGTGAGGAATCGTAGGTGCGGACATACACACAAATAATTATGTCCTCAATCTAGAATTGTAATGTAATTTCTAATCTAATCAAATGTTATAACTTCTAATCTAATCTTACAACTTCAATAGCATTACTATACTAATGGAAAAGGCATTCATCAGTGGTACACCAACGGCAAATGGCCAGGACATCAGTATACGGAGATGGACAGCCTATGCAGGATAAGAACACTGAAACATGTACCAGCAACTCTTAAGTCAAGATCAGTAAAAAGACTTGACAGGTTCATGTTATTCATTTTTACATTTTACACAAAAATGAGTCAAGTAAACTCCACTGCAGCAGCCTATGTCACGGGAAGGCAAAGGAAGGAGACAGCAACATACAAAATATCACTGACAGGCTCTGATTGGGTTAATGATAATGAAGCAGAGCACATTTTCAAAAACGAAAACCATGCAATTAAAAAACAAACCTCAAAACAATAAATAACTCAAACACAAGTCAAAAAGCTTAGAACTCCTCATATCCACATCATATTTTGCCACTTATATCATAAAACAAAACAAACAGTTGCAGTAAAAATTTCACTTTTACAACTGCCAAAACACACCATTTTAAACATTTAAATAATGCTAACTCTGACTCTGTATGAGAAACCAAAAAAACTTCAAATTATTAGTGAAACATAGATAAATATTTTTATTTAAAATAGTAAAAATATAAAACATGTGTGTAACTGAACCAAACTGAGATACCTCAAAGCCTGAACCAATATAGTATCGGAAAACTCGTGTAAGTTCACAAATGCCTTCAAAACATCCATATTAAAATCATTTCTACAAGAAAAATAAGACATTTATTTCATAAAATGTTAAACTTCATTATAATCTTAACCACTTACTCCTCCTGATGCTTATTTCATATTGAGGAATACATGCTAAAAGTGTGACATTTTCAATTAGCAATTATTTGGACATTTATTAATTTAGTTATAAGCTTTATAAATCATCTGTAATGTTGTTTATCTTCAAACCAGCTACATGTACCCACATCCTTTACAATTTCTGATTGACTTTACTCCAGATATTACAAAATTTTTATCTCTGAGCACAACTGTAGAAATAATTGAGACCGGAATCTACCATCACGAGCAAAACAGTTAGAGGTGGGTAATTGCATAATTACATACTTTAATGAACCCAAATTAAAGTTCTGACAGGGTGCAGATAAATGCTTTAGATCTAAATGCCAAGTGTAGTGATCCTGATATACGTGCTAACTGCCTTACACACCGAAGCAAAGTTCATCTTATGAAAGAGATAGTGTTAAGTGGCTCAGCCTCAAAGCAGCACCTCTGACATGCACGAAGGTGAAATGGCCTCACAGCATATCTCTGGCTTACAGCAAGGTCAAATTTAATCAGCCGATAATTCATAGTACTCATAACTCATTAAAAGCCGGATTTCAAACCTGTGAACATTTACACTTCTGCACCCATAACAATCATCAGCATCTGACACAATGTTCTCTGGACAGGCAGAAAACTCATAAAGCCAATACATGTATTTGTAAAAGCAACCAAACACTAGGAAGGCTGTCCCTTAGTTGGATCATTGCTGTTATGTTCTTTCAATCCCGAGATCACAACTTTCAGGACTAATATCGAGAGAGGCTTGTAATTATTCAGCAATTACCTTACACGTATGTAAAATTCTTAATCGGTGCTATATAAATGTTCAGTTACAATTACCCTACTTGGAACTCTTAAAGTATTGTCTGCTTATACTATACAGTCTTATACAGTCATGCATAAGAATGATTATACACATCAAATGTTAGGCCTAAAGCAATAACAGCAATCATGTGGCTTCATACTTCTTAATCAGACAGTGGTATAGACCTTGGCACACTCTAAAATATTGCGCAGCATCATCAGACAATTTCATATCTATGGGACGATTGTGGTCTAACCACATTTCAGTGCATATTTCATTGTGCAAAAATATTGATGTCTGGTAACAACAGACACTAATATGGCCCAACATCTCTTAGACACAACTTTTCTGCAAATAAATCTCACTAAGTGTGACCTGTTGGCAGACAACTACCTATAGGTATTGTAATATAAATCTCTCAAGTTTTTCAGTGCCACACAAAATCTGCATCAGGGAGACTGGCTTATTCACTGGCACATAGCTTCCTTCTAAGTGCTTGACTGTATGTCACAAGGATTTTATTAAAAGACACTAAGATCTGCAACATGCGTTGCGCACATCAAGGCCTGCTCTTGTTTAGACATTAAAGCACACCATGTTAAGCTAATGGGCAGGAAGCCTACTTAGCCCATGACAAAGGAGATGCTAAACGATAGACTGACCTTTCCCCAAGATAGTCTCCAATCGCTGTCTTATTAAGTCCTTCACCTTTATAAAGAAACTGTGCAACTTCTTCAGCCGTATTCTGCAGCAACTCACGTTCGATCAGGTATTCAATGCCCTAATTAACACATCATCACATTCAATAACAACACCAACAATCATAATTACACAAATACCAATGAACAATGACAATATCATAAATTATAATCATAACCCACACTCAAATGGGAAAAGGTCACGGTGATATGTTACTAAAGAGTGCTCAGGGAAATCAGATGTTCTTTGAACTTGGTAGAAAAGGGTCAAATATGACAATGGTCAATAACAGAGTAAGTGACAGAATGAACTGCATAATTCTAATTGTAAGAATGATGACAATGATGGCAAATGGTGGCATCCCACCTCACCAGAGGTTGATTGGTTGGATGCCATGAGAGGAAGTGCTTAGTAGTTTCTGCTGCGTGATCTCGTCGTGGTGGAAGCAAAAAGCATGGAACTGAGTGGCGAGGTCAACTTCGACTCCCTGAGCAGGGTGCCGTAACACCCGTCTGCTCTGTCCGTTTCTGTCAGGCAACTAACAGGCTGTTCACTGGCCCTGCCTGTCGTCTGATGTTCCGAGCAGTACTGTGTCCTGCAAGGGACTGTGTCCTGCAAGGGACTGTGTCCTGCAAGGGACTGTGTTCTGCAAGGGACTATTATCCGTACAGGACGGAGGGAAGATGGGCCCACTGCCGCCCACTTAATGCGGAAATATTAGGAGTGAGGTCAAGTGCCAACCGATCGGTGCAGTAGCGACCTGAGAGGTGAGGAACAAGAGGTAATTTTCTTCAAAAGGAACATTTTACCCAACTAATACAGATATTCTGCATTGGATAGGCTAGTATGTAGATAAAATTTGCTCTAGAGCACATTATATGTAATTAGTCAGATAGTTATGTGCCGAGTGGAATGCAGTCCACATTACATGAAGATGAGAATTTCAGTGAGAATATTTTAAACTTAGATTCCACATATGCGACATTTGCACACGTTCAAGTGCAGGAGTGAGAAACAGTGCAAAAATGCAGCATCTGCTTTAAAAATAATATGAAGACTTTTAATACCCGCAATAGAACTCTGATCCTGTAAGAGAAGGATGTATACATATGATATACACTACAATGATTCAGCTGACCAAATTCCCTGCTGGCCTCAACAGGAAATGCAGTGCACAATATGCAGTATCACTAGTACCATCATCCAGAACTAATTAGGTCTCATTTAAAATTGGCTCATCCCATGTCATATCAACACAGCACCGACAACGACCATCTCCGATTTTACTGAAAACTGGCACAGTTATGACACAATTTTCTTTACAAGAAACTTTCAGTGCAAAATTTTTAGATTTTTGAGTCAACCCATGACTGAGATTTTGGTCACTGAACTTTGACCAAGATTCATCAACCCACATTGGTCAAATTGCTGAATCTTAGCATTAGACGAGCTAAAATTTACACCAAATTGAAGACAATTGAAAGCTCTGTAAGGATATGTTAATTAGATTGCTTAAAAATTATTTACCAAAAATTCTGTGCAATCCTAACTTTTTAACTTTGACCCCAGTCAGTTTGTACAAATGAAATTATATGAAATTTTCTGAGTAATCAGCATAATATTGTGAGCAACTGCCAACAATTTGAGACTGGGCATTCTCACAGTTTCTCTCAGACATGGGTTTAACCAAAAATCTAGAATTTTTCATTCTGAAAGTTTCTCACCAGGATGAGTAACTGTGCCAATATTCAATAAAATCAGAAATGGTCACGTCATGTGCTGTGTTGATTTGACATGGAATGACTCAGTTATAATCCCATATATTTTTAGTAAAACTGTCTGATATTACATTTTTCTGTGGATACCATACTCCTTTTATTGTCACTGTGTTTCACATGCACTGCTGTTAATAAAGTGTGGGCATTTGTTGCATGCTAATAAAGATTACATACTTGCATACTTAAGTGCTCAGGATGATTAAGAATGTCTGTATTCAACAAGCTGAACAACACCTTCTAAAGCTCCTCATCTATACTGATAAGGTAATTGAGAAGGGCAAACATTTAAAATGAGGCAGCCCAGATATTCTTAGCCAAGAGTTCAAAGGGCAAAGGATCTCACAAGAATTCAAGGTGGAAGCCTCATTAAAAACAAATGCAGACCAGAACCTAGATATCCCTACCAGGCAGATGATGTACGTCAGTCAAAGACAACACAGTAGCAAGCAAACAGAAATACCAGTACCAACCAAAATGACAGTTATAATTTCTTTGTTTATATTTGTACAGTTGGGTGGCTTACTTATTAACTGTACTGAACACGCATGCAGTTGGGGCGTGGTGTTTGATTCCACCATACCATTTTCTAACCACGTTCAGACAATATATGCAGATCAGCTCAATTTTGCATATGTGATATTTGTAGAATCAGATCTCTTTTATCTCAAACTGTCTTAATCCAACTAGCTAATTGAAGGTCTTCAGAGACAAACAAATAAAGTGCAAAAGTCATGCAGTGAGTTCTCATGTCTTGATGTCACAACGGCACATAGCTGATTTAGAAAAGGAGCCACGCATGCCAAACTGAAAACCAAAGAAGAGAAAGTTGAACCTGCAGTTCAAAGACACAAGTAAAAGGGAGTTTGTCTTGATTCTGGATCTAATATGCAGAACAAGAAGGCAAAGAAGCTGACCTGTCAAGAGGCCTTAGCACAGAGTCTTAAGAAGAAAATGAAAAGAAAAGCCAAACATCCAATCAGGAAGGGCAAGTACGGCTGATGTTGTGGGCAGTGCAGGAAGCTGAGATTGCCTGTATCAAATGTCAGAAGTGGTACCAACTGTCATGTGTTGAGTTGTCATGTGGGGTACGCTCTGTATGCTGGTATGCTTGGAAAACCCACGCACATACAGGATGTGTTTATGTGCAAAGATTTTGAACAGTGACAGCAAAGATTACATCATGAGTCCTTGCAGTTTCTTTAGACTTCTGATAACATTTTTACGTAAACGTAGTACTGTAGAACCTACAGAGCCTGACCGTGTCTGTCTTACCCCTACATTACGTCAGTCTTACCCCAGCACCATCAGCACTTAAGGGTCCACCTCACCCCTTGTATCCAATGGCTAAATTTGTACAACCCATGAAATGCAGACTAATATCAGGGTATGGAAAAAACCACATGAGGGCCAGAATGCAGTCAGTTCGAAGCATTTCATCAGAACATGTGACTGAGTCACAACGTGTAATATAACATGCAAATAATACTGTAATAGTTTCATATCAGAGTGTGCTATAATCAAGTGATAAACGTGCCCAGAGTTTGGGTTCAAATCCCCGATAGGCAGACATCTCTTTAGCGCTAGAGTTCTGTTCCACTGGTGCCCACTAGTGAGCTCAGATAAAATGAGTGCACTGACTGTACAATGTCAGTGGGAAGATCAAGCAGTGAGGAAGAATACTGGCCACCCACTGTTACATGCTCAGGCTCAGAAAACGAAGTTGCTAACATTCTGTACCCATGGCTGTCTCTCAGGCTAAGCTCATCGGAACTGCCTTTATATTTTTATTCTTCTTTTTAAGTGTTATATTTATAAATCACGTACGTTTACATTACAAACAAAAGTTGACTGCAAATAGAACACATAAAAGTCGCATTTGCTGAAAGAATTGAGCAAAGTACCTTTTTGGGATCCATGTTGAATTTCTTGCAACCAATTGATAAATCACTGGGCTTTCTGAAATTCAATAATAGTAGCGTCACTTTTTAATTGTAATCTTGTATGACACCACTTCAACAGAAATTCTTCAACAGCGCTCCTGACCTGACAACATGAACCACGATCATAACATAATGGTTGTCAAGCGCTTACAAAATACTGGTATAGTTACACATACTGGTAGTTCCTGAAGCAACTGAGCTTCTCATATGCACAGAGCTTCATAGTGCAACATTGTGTCTTCCGAGCAGTGGCGGCTCCAGGATTGCATGCATGGGGTGGGCAAGAGCATTTCTACAGGGGTACCACATTCTGGCAGTTCACCATGCATGAGTCTGGTCTGAGGGGTGCCGGTATATAACCAAGAGGGGCGCGGAGGAGGACAAACTGCCCCCCCTTGCCACTGTTTCAGAGATTGAACCATCTACCTGGGAAGGCCTTTCCTTAAATCTGAATCTCCTGCAGGGTGTCATGTATACTTTTACTCAACATTTAAAACTTCCTTCTTATATTTGGGCACACACCGAACACTGTGAAATAGATCACGAAAGGGTGGCATGTAAATCCTATCCTTGCCCACCACTTTAAGAACCACTGCATCAGAGTTTATGTTATTTGGTAGTTACCTTCCTGACCAAAATACACATAACCAGGAAAAGTAGAAGTAGACAAAAGTGGAAACACCTAACAGGTGGCAAAAAATTCTGTCCTTCAAATTTTCCAGTCTGTTTTGTTGCATAATTCATGTCATTTTCTTCTTACAAAGGCTTGGCTTTCAAATCCACATATATAATACATATTTATAATGTATACCAATACAAGTGCATTTGCATATGTGTGTATATATATAACATATATATATAGAATTGAAAGCTTTTGCAGGATACCTACCAGGCAGGATATAAAGTGTCTTGAAGCACATACAGGTATGTATAAATACTTATATACATAAATATATACATAAATATATATATGCATATATACACAGAATAGCTGCAAGGTCACAGTTAAGGATAAAGTGTCAGGTTTCAGGTGTTCACATGAGAAGGAAAGTCAATACTATAGTTAATTAGATCTCCTTGGATAGCTTATTACAGTGTAACCCCAACCACAGAGTCTATACCCCAACCACAGAGTCTATGCCCCAACCCAGTCATTGCTCAATCTATACACACTCTTGACAAACACCTTATCATGCAGAACTGGCAGTATGAACTGGCAAGTGGAAAGCCAGCTTATTTAATAAAAACCTTCACCCACTCCCAAAGATTGAAAAATCCCCTGCACAAACAACATCTGCTGCACAATGAGGGAAGTTTATTAGCGAGAAACGGTTTAGATCTGCAGGATCAGATTTATGCACATGCAATAAATCTTGGCTTCAGAGAAGTAAATGCTACAGGCGTTGCACACTATGTATTTATCTGTCATCTACCTGTCTATCAGTCTATCTATCTCTCTATCTAGAGGGGCACGGTAGGTATACTAAAAAGATATGGGATAATAGCTAATAACAAATCAATGCAGCACATGACATGACCATCTCTGATTTTGGATAGAGTGCTCGACTTGTAACACAGGGAGTATGGATTCGAGCCTCAGGGTTCGAGCCTCCTCCGATATCGTTACTGTGTAGGACCTTGAGCAAGTCCTTCACTCACAATTGCTTGGCGCCATCGACCGACGCTAAGTCATTAGATAGTGGTGCCTAATAAATGGAGAAATAAAAAATATCTATCTAGATTCTAAAAGTATCATGAGCAAAAACACAACACTTTCATTAAAGTAATTCATTTTAAATGGAATTTCAAGCAAATACATAATATCTACTTTGACACGATGCTATCAGTAAATTCTCAGGTTAATTTCACAGTCACTCCCAAGCCAGTGTTAGCCTTAGACAGTAACACAGCTTTGGGATAGACATTTGCATACACACTGCAAAAGTGAAATTGTAACAAACCCTGCCAAACAGAAATTGCTCCATGGTTTCTAGCTCACATAACATTAAGCAGATATTGATATCTGGGAAATAATATACACATACATGTATGCATACGCATAGACACTATACAGCTAAACATTTAAGCAATAAGGAAACAAAATTCTGTTTCAAAAATTAACGAGAAATGGAAAACGATCACAAAGTATGGAGGTGTGAAACAAGCAATTTCGACAAATGTACAGAACTTTCCTTCCTTCCTTGTTAATACTAAACAGAACAGGCCACAGCAAAAAATCATGTTTATGATCACCTGAGGTCCTTTCAGACCCAAGCTAATTTTGAAGATAATCCTGTTTAATAAATATAACAAACACTTAACTAGAATATCACACAATAGTCTTAATATAATGTAATATAATGAGCAATTGTGTAGTGACACTTCTGTAGTACTCCTAATAGGGGTTTGGATCTTGTGGAATGACGGGCACCTGACATATATGAGAAGATCCCAGCAAACGTACAGTTATGCTGAGACTTGTCAGCATGAAAGCCAATTTAAAACTCACAGTAAACGAAAGCAAGGAAAGTATGAGTGGAGTGATGGAAGTGTTCTGATTGGCTGTCATAGTGGAAAATGGAACAAAGTATGTCATGGCCGTCACATAGACTGGGATGATCTCCTACCTGTCGAGACTACGTTCCATGCTATCCAGCTGTTCACAAACTGTTTTGAGCTCATTTTCAATCAGCTAAATAGAAAAAGAGCACTTAAACTGTAAAAATGTAAGTGTTTTGAGCTCATTTTCAATCAGCTAAATAGAAAAAGAGCGCTTAAACTGTAAAAATGTAACAGTGAAAAGGTCATAGTTATCTGTTTCCAAACAAAGCACAAGGAAAATCAGATGACTTTTGAACCCGGCAGAAATGTTTTGAATATGGTAATGGTCAACAATTCAGTCAGTGGCAGAATGAACTGAATAATTCTAACTGTAAGTATACCACTCAAACGTCTAAGAAATCTTTCAAAGATTGATTGATTGAGTAATTGATTGACAATGTCAATAATGAAAACTGTCATTTGGCAAGAGGCACCAGAGATCAGTTCAATTTCCAGTGTGGCACAATGACAACATTTGCATATCAGTCCATGCATACTAATTAATATACACTGTAGCCAAACTCTATTTTGAGAAGACTGATCAAAAGTAGTCAACATGTACGTATGTATGTATGAGTATGTATATATACACACCTTTTAAGGACCTCTCAAAAGCATTGAGAGACATTTAAACTGACAAAAGCAACACCAACAACAAGAAAACAACATCAACAACTAGAAGAATTATTGTTACTATCCTACTTACAGTTACTTTATCATATCTAGCCTATCAGTTACAAACATTTCTTCCACCCAAACTTGAAGCTTCGTCGAATCTTTTGAGAGGCTTTTTGTGAACGGCTCCATATAAATGTTTGGTTACATTACAATAAATTGGTTTTTAATTAAAATGCACTGTCTTTGATGTAAAATACTGTTGTAGAGGTAATGTACAAGATGTGTACGATACAAACAAGATACACCATAAGCAACGAACCTTGATATCATGAAGTAATTGAGCCTTTTGCTTTCTTATATCTTCCAACAGCTGACGCTCCTCAGGCAAAAGATCTAAAGACAATAAAAACTGTATCATTTTCAAGCAAATGATTTCAAATTACACCAGAAAACTCCTTAAAACACACTCGTTATAAGACAAATTCTTAAATAATGCAGTCAGAGATATGGATTCCAAATTTACTTCAGCTTTAAAACACGACCTAATAACACAACCTCAGTATAAAGCATCTCTCAATATGGCTCCCAAATACAACATTATAATGAGCTTCCGGTGTTTGTAAATAATCTATGTATTTAAATATGCAAGTAAATATTTAAATTAATATGTAATTGTAATTTGAGATTTATAAAGCGCCGCTTAGAGGATAAACTCAACAGAGTTGTTTCCTACTCTAAAAAGTAAAATCACTGTTAAACAGCACAGTCTTCAGGTGCCTGCGGAACACTGAGCGGAGGAGAGAAAGGAGCTCAAGTCGAGAACTGCAATCCTCGATGGAGACAATTCCAGCAAATGGGACCAACTTACGCAAAGCTTCTGGACTGGGCCGCAGCGGTTCGGTTACGTGTGAGGGACAAACAGGAGATCTTGAGTGGCCGAGCGAAGGTGCTACGGCCCCAGCAAAGAGACTAAAGTGCAGAAGTGAATGAGGTAAAGGGTAGCAGAGTCAACAACACAATTGTGCATGAGGGAGAGGATCTCAGAGTGGACATGCTGCTGGAAGGGGAGCCAGTGAAGAGTGTCACAGATTGCAGCATGGCAGTGTTGGCTAGCGATAGGCCGGTAAAGAAGGCATTACCAAAGTCAAACCTGGTGCAAATGAGGGCACGGACCACAGTGGAGATAGCACAAAAGGAAAGAGTAATCAGTACTCGAAGAAATTTGAATTAATCCAAATCTTCAAAGCTTACTACTCTAGAGATGTACATAAGTATTTTGGATGTTGTCGCTCATTTTTTAAACACATCACATTTCATGAGAACTTTTTCTGAAACATTCTTATATGCATTGTAAAATTTACCTGATTTCTTAATTTATGGATGCCAATAGCAGAGCTTTCAAAACACTGTTACTCTGCAATTTCTTCATTTATTGATATCAACAGCATTTTAATGACTCTGTGTTAGTCTGGTACTAACAGATTACTCACTTACTTATTGAGAGTCCTTCCAGTAGCTTGCAGCATTTTAATTTCCCTTGCAGTCTGGTTGCCATATTGTTTCTAAATATGGCAATTGCAAGCAGCCGTTCCTAGAAGATTACCTTAAAATACTTTTACTGGTGTCAGTAAATGAAGAAATCACAGAGTAACACAAAGTTTTTTGCATACTATTATTGGTATCAATAAATTACGAAGCTGGGTAAGTTTCTGGAATGCATATAAGAATGTCTAAGAAAAAGTTCTCACAAAATGAATTTCGCCAGACGAACCCTAGCAAATACATTGGAAACAAATAGTAAGTAGTGCCAAATTGTCTTTAATTTGCGTTTGGCATGCATCCGACATGTTCGCCACGTTTTGGGTGCACTTCAACACTCACAAATAGTTTTTATGGTGCTTCGCACGTTGTTGTGGGAACCACTTACGAACTACTGACTTACTTATATATTGGAAGTCCTTCCGGTAGCTTGCTGCGCTCTAATTTCTCTTGCAGTCTCTTGCATACTGTTTACATATAAGTAGGGCAATCACAAGTGGCTGTTTCTCGAGGTTTACCAAAATGAAACAATAATATATATACATACATATATGCACACTTTAACTGGTGCCGAATTAGGTAAATAAAATTCACGTGAGTACTTTAAATTTTATTTTAACAATAATAACAATTTAATTTCTCAAATCATATCCTGTGACCATTTCTGCATTAATATAATTCCTTTTAGTATAAGATGTCCGGTACGAGTCGGTGGCTACTGACCAGCTCCGATTCGGATGATATTACTCCTGATGATAGTTCTCAACATGAGTATTCGAACGCGCCTATTCCTGTCTTCTGCTAACAAGCCGACGATTTTCTACGATTTTTTAAAAGTATACAGTTTCTATACGGTTTCATGCAAACAAATCGACATACGCCATGCGTAATTCCGGAATGTAGATCGCTAGCCGGAGGTCACATGCAGCGATGCATAGCATTTGTTGCCCAGTGTTGATACCACCATGAGGTAACACACAACCCGGCGGTCAGTGCGATAACTAATTAACATTAACCTTATATAACTAATATTAATACAATTATGTATAATTAATATTAATATAAATATGTATAATTAATATTAATATAGTTATGTATAATTAATATTAATATAATTATGGTGATATTAATATTAATATAATTATGTATAATTAATATTAATATAATTACGGTGGTATCAACACTGGGCAACAAATGCTATGCATCGCTGCGTGTGACCTCCGGCTAGCAATCTACACTCCGGGATTACGCATGGCGGATTTCGATTTGTTTGCATGAAACCGTATACTTTTTAAAAATCGTAGAAAATCGCCGGCTTGTTAGCAGAAGCGTGGCTGATGAAGGAGGCGGCTCCGCTGCTGGCGCATTTCTTTGCTCGGATGTTTAACCATTCATTTGCCACCGGCCGCTTTCCGTCAAAATGGAAACACGCACTGGTCACGCCACTCCCTAAGAAAGATGGGATCGACGAATCATCACCTGCGAACTTCAGACCGGTATCTAACTTAACTTTCGTCTCAAAAGTGCTTGAGCGCATAGTGAACCAACAGCTCACTGAGTACCTGTCTGAAGCTCGTCTCCTTCCTCGGTTTCAATCTGCTTACAGGCGTGGCCACTCGACCGAGACTGCGCTCCTCAAAGTCTTCTCCGACATAATCGATGCCATCGATTCAAGCCAACTAGCGCTTCTGTCGCTTCTCGATATGTCGTCTGCATTCGATACAGTCGACCACGACATCCTGCTTCAACGACTATCTCGGTTGTTTGGAGTCAGAGAAAAAGCGCTCTGTTGGCTTGAATCCTACGTGAAGGGGCGCACGCAATCTGTCCACTTGGCGGGGGAGGTGACATCACCTAGGCTGGTCACCTGTGGCGTTCCACAAGGCTCAGTGTTGGGTCCCCTCCTCTTCTTATTATACACGGCCGATGTGGAGAGAATTATACAAGCGCATGGACTCCTTCACCACTGCTATGCGGATGATACACAGCTTTACTTCTTCTGTGAGCCATCAGAAACCGCTGAGCTGAAACAGAGAGTGATGCTGTGTATCGAGCGCATTTCAGAGTGGATGGCGTCCAACCGCCTCAGACTTAATTCATCAAAGTCTGACTTTCTATGGTGCACCACCCTCCGACGTCGCCATCTACTCGACGACAGTACCTTTGCCCTCGGTGATGCCGAAGTTCGACCAGCCGACACCATTCGCAACCTTGGGGTCCGCTTTGACAGCTGCATGACCATGTCGGCCCATGTGAATCAACTTGTACGAGGTTGCTTCTATCAGTTGCGTCGCATTAAATCGATCCGCAGATTCATTCCCACCTCAACCGCTGTCACTCTGGTCAACAGTTTCATCGTCTCCAGGGTTGATTACTGCAATAGCCTGCTGGCAGGTCTGCCGACTTGTCAGCTAGAGCGGATACAGTCAGTGCTAAACTCTGCTGCCCGCCTCATCTATGGTCGGACACCATTCAATCACGTCACTGATCTGCTGCGCGACAACCTGCACTGGTTGCGTATTCCTCAGCGGATCACCTACAAACTGTGCCTAATTACATACAAGGCTCTTAATGGTCTTCTACCAGACTATATATCCGACTTCTGTATTCGAACAGCCGACAACCAGAACACATATCAGCTACGGTCCTCATCGAGGAATCAACTGCATGTCCCGCGTTCTTCCACGAAGTTCGGGGAACGTTCCTTCACTGTCGCCGGACCCACTGCGTGGAACAGTCTTCCTGAGAATGTGACGAATGCCCCATCGCTGGACACATTCAAGTCACGACTCAAGACACATCTTTTTAGGATATCTTATGACTGCAGTTGATTTTTGAACCCTTGTACAGCGCCCTTTTCTTCGGCCTCGGCTGTGCTACGGCGCTATATAAATTGTCTTATTATTATTATTATTATTATTATTATTATTATTACTGGAAAAGGCGCGTTCGAATACTCATGTCGAGAACTATCATCAGAAGTAATATCATCCGAATCGGAGCTGGTCAGCAGCCACCGACTCGTACCAGATGACCTTTCACTAACGACTGATGCGAGGGTTATGCAAACGCTATAGCCAGATGTTTTAAAAGAGTCGTGGCTAACAGTTCAGCACGAGTCCAGTTTAAACAACAATGACAGTGGAAAGAATCATCCGGTTAGAACTAATTCAAAACTACAGTCAATGTAATAACATTACCTTCTACTCTAAAACTTCTTCCTTCGGTAGCGTTATGCATTTTGTAATTCTACTGAAACCAAAAAGGAAAAATATTAACAATAATAACAATGAGGTTTTAATCCCTGAGAATGTTTACTTTTGTCCTCCATGTTCTACCAAAACGGAAGCGTAAACGACGCCGTGACGTCATGTGATGGTGATAAACATCATCTTACCGTTCTATTTCGGATGCTCTATATTGGCTGAGTTTTGTTTGCCATCGATTTGTGCCATACATATGATAAGTTCTTTGAAGTTCATATACTTAATCTAACTCCTCTTCCCCGTGAGAATTACCTAAATCTGCAGTTCCACGCAACGAGCTCATAAAAAGTTTAATTCCAACTTCCTTGTAATAAATGCCGCAGTCATGAACTGATGCTACATGTCTCCTGCCTTGCAATTGTTTATGTAGACCCAATAAGAGCAATAGGATCTTAGCCCATTTCATGATCTCAACCCGGAAACAAAATTGATTGAGTATAATTATTTTAATTACTCAGGGATGGAACATTGACTGATTGTAGGCTGAATGAAAAGCTATTGTAAAACTTGGCATCAGACGACACTAACATTAGGTTACATTCTTAGTTTAAAATTAACCTTAAGCTTTGGAAACTTGTAGTCCAAACCGTAATCGTAAACTCGAGATTTCTAAAGCGGCAAACGAAAGCTAAGTCGCGGGAACCAGCTTATTCACAGGCGCTCAGTCAAAACAAAATCGATAGGCAAAAGGGTTCGGTTCCAGGTCAAGATCCAGGAGTCAGGCAGTCAGACAGTCGGACGGCTACGGTGGATGATGTTTGAAATTGAAGCGAGAAGAGAGATAAGGGGAAGAGGAAGAATCAGGATAAGATTTTTGGAAAAGAAGTGTTTTCAGTCTTGAGTGAAAGACCTGCGCAGAAACTGAAACAGGTGAAGTGTTGGTGAGTTCGTATGATTGACCAGACAACTGTCGCAATTCTGGCGGGAGTTTATTCCAAAGTGGTGGGGCAGCTATGGCTATGGAGCGATTTCCAAATTTTAAGGATGAGGTGACGGGAGGGCGAAGAAGTGTTAGGACAGATGAGGAGCGGGTTGAACGGAGTGGTTGACGAAGATAGGAGGGTTGGGAGGATTGAAGTGAATTGTAGCTGAGGGATAAGACTTTGTACTCTATTCGTTCTGCTATTTTAAGCCAGTGTGCAGTGATTTGAGAACAGGGGTGATGTGATGGTGTTTGGGGTTTTGGTGACAGCACGAGCGAGATGTTTGCCATGTGTATTGGCAAACATCAAACTGAAGCTAAAGAAAAAGCATGAGCCATGCTTTGTGAAGCGAAGGAACATTGAAAGACTGAAGGAGGAGTCTACCAGGATCAAGTACCAACAGGCGTTAGGAAGGAATTTAAAAGAACTTGAGGAAGAGCAGGACTTGGAAAGCAGAACAGAAAAACTAACTGCAGCAATAAACAATGCGATAGAGGAGGCGGTTCCAGAAGAAGAAAAGATCAAGCAAAAGTGGATAACACAGGAGACATTGCGGCTGATACAGGAAAAGAGGGAGCTAAAACTCAAAAGAGACACATCACAGGTAGCAGAACGGAAATACAAGGAGAGTTGCAACAGGGTGAGGAAGGCAGCAAGAGAGGATAAAGCACAATGGTTGGAACAGCAGTGCAGGGAAATTGAAAAGAACTTTGGAGAAGGCAAAAGCAGAGAAGTCTACAAAATGATAAGAAATGTAAACAGAAACTGGCAACCGAGACTCACAGCAATAAAAGACGAGAAGGCTAAAATGCTAACAACAAAGGAAGATATAATACAGCGATGGACGGAATATTGCAGTGAATTATATAGCGAACAGCCAAATCAAGATCTTACTAGAGAGATAATAAAAGAACTAAAGGCTATCTCCCCTCCGACGACGGAAACAAACACAGACATATTGTTAGAGGAAGTTCAAAAAGCGATAACAAGGTTAAAAAACAATAAAAGCCCTGGTAGAGACAACATCACGGGAGAAATGATCAAGCATGGAGGAGATCTTCTGTTGGGTGAAATCCACAGGTTATGTAACATGGCATGGGAGCAAGGACAAGCACCGGAAGAGTGGAAGAAGTCGATATTGGTAACAATCTACAAAAAGGGAAGTCCATTGGAATGTAACAACTACCGCACCATTGCGCTGATAAGCCACCTGGGCAAGGTGCTGATGATGGTATTGGCGGAAAGATTAAGGAGCCAGATGGAGGAATACTTGACGGATGAGCAGGCGGGATTTCGGAAGGATAGAAGCACGATACAACAAATCTTGGCTTTAAGACTAATAGCAGAAAAAGCAAGGCGAAAGAATAAAAAGGTATACAACTGTTTTGTAGACTTTAAGAAGGCATTTGACAGTGTAGACCAGAACGTGACATGGGCCGTTCTACAATCGTATGGGGTTGACAACAAACTGATTCAGTTGTTACGAGACATAAATGGTACTTCACAAGCGGCGGTCAGGACATGTGGCAAGTTGGGACCGTGGTTTAGAACCAACAGGGGTATGAGACAGGGCGATCCAATATCGCCCATGGTGTTTATAACAGATTTGGAAAGAGCAATGGACAGGGTCAAGAGCAAAGGAATATCAGTTCAGGGAATATGCATAAACAATTTACGTTTTGCAGATGATGTGGACATATTGGAGGAGGGACCTACAGAGCTGGAGTGCACAACACGAATGCTGAATGAAGAAGCAAAGAAATATGGACTGTACATGAACTTTGATAAGACAAAAACAATGGTATTTGGCGACAAAAACATCACCCAGCAGATAGTGGTTGAAAGAATGCAGCTGGAGAATGTAGAGAGGTTCACTTATCTTGGAAGTAATATGACATATGACCTAGATTGCAAAAGTGAAATAAAGATACGAATAGCGAGGGGAATAGCAGTGTTGAAAGCAATGGATAAAACTTGGAAGAGCAGAGCAATCAGCATGAAAACAAAACTGGAGGTATTAAAGACATGTGTATTTAGCACCATGATGTATGGATGTGAGACATGGGTCCTGACAAAAGACTCACGACGGAGAGTCTTGGCATTTGAAAGAAAATGTTACAGAAAAATCCTAAGGATCGGATGGACTCAGAAGATTAGGAATGAAGAGGTTTACGAAAGAGTGGCTATAACCGAGAATCTACTGCAGAAGGTTATTCAGCGAAAACTTGGATTGTTTGGACATATCTGTAGAATGAAGGATGACAGAAATATTAAGACTCTGATGTTTGGAATTATGGAAGGTACGAACAAGAGAGGCAGACCACATCGAGAGTGGGTGGATGACATTGATGGTGTTTGGGGTTTTGGTGACAGCACGAGCGAGAGCAATCTGAATAGCTTGTAGGCGGTTTATCTAGGTTGTGTGAATATTGAGGAAAAGTGAATTTCAGTAGCAAAGTTTTGCATGGACTATGGATATGGCAATTATAGATGCGGTTTTGACGTCAAGCATAGGGCGGATTCTGCGAAGGTCGCGGATATGCATAAAGCAAGAGCGTGAAAGATGGGTGATATGATCAGAAAAAGTAAGGTTCTGGTCGAAAATAACACCTAAATTACGGACAGAGGAGTTAGCATTAAAGGTGTGGGTGGAGGCAGAGTCCAGGCTGAGGGAGATAGAGGGGTGAGGAATTTTCTTGAGCTGGTCACGTAGGCCTATAAGTATGAATTCAGTTTTAGATGGGTTCAGGCTTAGGAGAGTAGATGTCATCCAAGAGGAGATTTGTTTAACCACACAAAGAAGATGATCTGTAGACTCATTTAAACAATTTGGAGAGAAAGAGGTGAATAGTTGGGTGTCATCAGCATAGAGGTGATGGTCAACGGAGGATGCTTTAATGATTGAACTGAGTGGGGTGGCGTAGAGGATAAACAGAAGAGGTCCAAGAACGGAGCCTTGTGGAACTCCGCAAGTGAGAGGGCATGACTTAGAAGAGGCTTCTGAAGTTTTAATAGAAAAAGAGCGGGAGGAGAGATAAGATTGTATCCATAGGAGAGGAGTGTCAGCAAAACCAAACCAGGTTGAAAGTCGGTGGAGTAAGATATTGTGATCTATGGTGTACTGCTATTTTGGCCTGGTGGCTACATTTAGTTAACGCGTACGTGAAGGCGCCTATGTGCCTGAGGATACCGGTTCGGCGTCCCTGACATACGGCAGGAAATTTTTGAACTGACACAGTAGAACTTGGTGGTTTGTTTTAATTGCTTATACAATAGGTGGCGGCAGAAGTAACTGTTGTCAGACCGACCCATTTTCAAGTGACCCGACACTCATTGAAATGTTCCCAGTTATTTACGCCAAGCAAAGTTCGTCGACTCCCGTTCGCGAAATCTTGGCTGTAGCATAAAAATGGTTATTGCAAGAGGTAAAATCATAATGTGCAACATAATAGTATGAATATGAGTAATTTCTAAAAATACAAAATGTTACGTCAAGGTTCTGTCATTTTGTTGAGCTACAGAAATCCGTATTGCGAAAAAGTGGTTTACATGGTAAGTGTGGTTAAAACGGCTAAACTATGGGAGTTCGGATCATTGGGCATAAAATGATTCCGATTGCTACAAAAATTGCTCTTTGCAATACACCGATTGATTTGCCGCAGTGTGCTTAGGTGAAATATTTGAGAATTTATGCAGCGGAAGTTCACTTGATCAGCCATTGATGGTTCTTGATCCTGGAACAAGACCAGATCATGGATGAGAGTTGTTGCTTTCAGTGAGGCAATTGTCACTATCAAGCTAGGTCGATCTTTTACCATTCTTTTTGAGGCATATACACTCCGTCTTCATCAGGTGTAGTCAGAACCGACTGGAAGATATCCTTGTCTGTATGTTTGCTACAATGGGCCTCACAGACAACACAAAAGTGCATTAGACAGATTGCAAGTACGATTGGGAGTCATCGGCCTACTGGTGAACCCGTGCTTTCAGAACAGCGATGACACAAGTTAGATCGGTCGTCTGGAGGCTATATAGAAGTGGTCCAAATACTAAGTCCTATGGAACACCTAATGGAACTTGTGTTCAAGCTCGTTTTGTTAACAAGATTCAAACTCACTTTTTGCAGCCTTTATTTCACCAAACAATGGTAGCACAAAAACGAAATGAAAAATAAGAAAAAAGTTACAAATTATTTAAATGAATGAAAAGTTTTTGTTTAGTGTATATGTAGGTATAAAGTTTTGTGGGGAAAATTCTGAATTTACTGAGAAAAATTATGTACCTATATGCATATAATTATGAATAATATATGCATGAATTTGTTGAGTTAGTAAAAGAAATACCGTACTACTGTATGAATTTAAATATGATCATGTCTTTGTCGGCATGTGTTAGCTGTCAAGGGAGTCTTTGTGGTGGCTGCAAAGAGAACACCATTTGGCGCTTATGGTGGTAAGCTGAAGGACTTTAGTGCCACTGATCTTCTTGAGGTGGCAGCCCGTGCTGCCCTTACTGCAGGAAATATTAAACCAGAGTGGGTCAATTCAGTTGTCATTGGCAATGTGTTTCATGTGAGTCTCTCTGTCTTGATCGTCATTAGTGTGCAATTTACAAAGTATAGTAATTTCTTGTTAAAATTATGCCTATTTTACATAAAAGTTTTAGTCTAGTATAATAATGATGATAGACACATCTGAAATTCTTATACTGAGTCTTTGATTAATGATTTGCTTAGCGTAATCTGTTTTCTAATCCAGTTAACAGATCATTGTTATCAGTCAGTTAGGTTATATGCTGTTAATTTAAATAGTGTTGCAACTTAGCTGTTTTGTGGAATTGGCACTGTGATATTGTGTATATTTAATGTATGTGTGACATTATTTCACTCTATAAAAAAGACTTAATTGATGTTGTCCGTTGTTGCAAATTATTACAAGTTCATTTTAATATATGCTGCCATGTCTTATTAAAAAACTTGCATTTTGTTATATGATATCTGAATTTTTTTTTGTTATTTGTAGGCAACTAGCGATGGTGCGTACCTTGCACGACATTCTGCACTTAGGATTGGGATACCAGTGGCTGTGCCAGCTTTTACCGTAAACCGTTTATGTGGTTCTGGTTTTCAGTCTGTTGTATCTGGGGCGCATGTAAGTATTTACGTTTACTGTAACTGTAAGACTGTACTAAATTTACTTTGGCCACTTGAATTAAATGTTTCCTTTCCAAACTGGCTGAACTCTTGAATTAAAGTTTTCAAATCTTCTGTAATGGAAATGTTTGAAATGACAAAATTGGTTTCTTTAGAATTAATTTTTATTCTGATGAGGGTTTTACAGAAATTTCTGATGAGCTAGTCAAAGGTATTATTAAAGTTTTTAAACTTTATATTGTGAGCCATTGTTAAACTTGTGGAAATTACTCCTTCACTATGTACCCCTCTTGTGAGGAATGAGTAATCATTGCTTATTTTAAAAACAACATTTTTCTGCAGATATTCTAGAAAGCTTAATTGAGCCTGCATAACTGTATGCAGTTAATGTGTTATACTTAGTGAAGTTTTTCTTTTTATATTTGTTTTTCTTCTGATTACACCTTTGGTTAACTGTGTAGGATATAGTGGTGGGGGACAGTGAACTCGTGTTAACGGGCGGCGCTGAGAGCATGAGCTTGTCACCTCATGCTGTCCGAGGCATTCGTTTTGGTGTGCGTTTGGGTCAAGACATAAAGGTTGCTGATGATGTTCCTTTTATATAAAATTGTGATCATCCATGGTGTGCAATTATGATAACATAGATTTGTCAATATATGTATATAAATGTATATATATATATAAATATGAATACGTATTGTGTGATATTTTACATTTTCCAAAAGCTTAAATATATAACCCATGTCAATGGTAAGTCATGTTGAATGTGTGTTCTGTGTGAAGTAGTGGTAATAATTCTGACTTTATGATGTCTCCTTTTAAGTTGAGACTTCTAGGCTTTATGTTTTCACGATATGCAATTACAGTTCAGTATTCAGTTTGTCTCATTCAAAGGGATATTGTTAAAATTTGTTAATAATATCATAATATGTTATCCTGAAAATACGTTTTGTGTACGTGGAGCCATGACATTGTTTTTATCATTTTGCTGTTAGTCATTGAAGTTTTTATGTTTGCATTTATTTGGCAGCTTGAGGATGTTTTATGGAGTGGCCTGACTGATGAGCAGATCAAAACTCCTATGGGGGTTACAGCCGAGAATTTAGCAGACAAGTACCAGTTGACTAGAGAACAATGTGACGCATTTGCTTACAGATCCCAACAGCGATGGAAGAAAGGTAGGCAGTTTGGCAGATCTGGAAATCTTTTAATTGCTGATATTGCTGGGGTCAAAGAAATGACTGTTATATGATGACTGATTTTACTAGTGTTTGGTCATTACTTCTAAGATAATCTGAATCTAATCTGACTACATTTATGATGCTGTTTTCATAATGCCCAATGTGATGGTTGCTTCAAGTCAAATTGCTATCAAAAATCATAATCTCTTGGGTAAGCCAGGTCCAGTTCTGGTAGGTCCGAGTAACTAGATGCCAGGCTGTTGTGGATAAGCAAGTTGAAGGAGATGAGTCATTAGACCTGAATGACATAGAAGAATTGACAGAGTGAGCTGAGCTGGGCAGTGATTTCCAAAGGTTTGGACCAGCTACCGAGACGGCCCGAGAGCCCAATAAAAGTTCGGGTACGGGGCACAACAAGAGTCGCAGTGTCCACTGAATGAGTGCAATATCTATTAGTATGAGAGTTGAGCTTGGAACGTAGATAGGTCAGGTGATTTAAATATAGTACTTTATGAACTGTAAGACAGATTTTGAAATGAATTCTTAGCTCAGTGGGCAGCCAGTGCAGTGAATGTAATACTGGCTTAATACGCTGATATTTAGGAGTCTTTGTTATGGTTCTTATGAGAGAGTTTCAAACATTTTGTAGTTTGTGCAGATCTCCGTTAGTGGTACCAATAAGAAGTGAGCTAAAGCAGTCAAGTCTGCTGGAAACCAATGCATTAGCTAGTCGTATTATTAAGACATTTTGTGGCAAAAGAGATCTGTTTCTGTGAATATCTCATATGTGAAATTGAACTATTCTGCATATGGCCTGAACATGGCTAGAAAGTGATATGATGGAATCAACACCATGCAAAACTGCAAGCACATTCAGTATGGTTAGTATATAAGCCACCCAACTGAACAGATGTGAACATTAAAAAAAACTGGAAATTACAATGTGGTTTATGTAAGGAAACTTTGTTTTGTGGTCTCCAGGTGACCAAATCAGCAAATGCAGCTTAAGTGGTTCAGGAGATAGTACGAGTCCCATCTTCAAAGGGCATATTTTTAATTATCTCACATTTATGTAGCATCTCTTCAAGAGAAACTCATCCAGTGGCTCCCAGTCTGACAATGTTAAAACATGATCAAACAGAATGGTTTTCAAATGCTGACAGAAGAGGCAAAGAAAGACCGCGCAGCTTGTGTCGCAGGCTGCTAGGTAAACTGTCCCAAACAGATGAATTTTGCATTCTATGCACTGGACCATACTTTTGGAACAATCTTCCATTGCTTATGTGCTGTGATTCTGCTTGCCAAGTCAAACATAATTTTCAGCTCTCCTTTTTGGTCAGTCATGTATGCAGCATATATAGGATGTTTCAAATGTTCAGATGCTTACACATTTACATGTAGCAGGGCAACCCAGTGCATGCAGATCATTAAAAAATATGTGGTAACTGAAACAAGCTAGTAGAAACATTTTATAATCTTAGTTTTAAATAAATTGAAACCTAATTGGTGATAAGAAGACAAGTTATAATTTGTTTGTTTATTTATGAAAATAATTAACTGATTTCACATCCATGCTTTTATACATTTGGCAGACATTTAGGATGGGTGCATAGTATTGGTTTTATGTGATAGTGTGATTTCTGGTAATATTCATGTTGGCAAATATTTTCATTTTCAGCACATGATGCTGGTTACTTTAAAGAAGAGATGGCGCCTGTTACAGTAAAGACGAAGAAAGGTATTCAAGGACTTATGTGGGTGTTTAGCTGTCTGTGTTAGCCTCATTTGACTTTTCGCTTGTTATTGTGTGAAAAACCTTCGATTTTTTGTTCAATTTGTTAAAAAGCCCATCTCAGTTATTTTGCAGTATTTTGTGCATAAGAATCCAAAGTGTTGGTTGGCTTCCTGTTGATGTTTTCAGTTTTCAGCCATATTTGTTATGAAACCTCTTCCAAATATCTGATAAAAACTGTTTTTCATGATGTAAGTGCTGTGCTATATGTGTGAAGCTTCAAGAGTCCAAAGCCCCTAGGTCAGATCACTTGAACGCCATCTGTGTACAAATTTTTTCTGCCCATCCTTAAATCATAGTGCTAACTGCTCAAAGAAAAGCAATTTTCAAGACTGGGCTAATCATCTACAAGGCTCCGCATTTCAGCCAGCCGTACTACCTTCACTCTATGCTAACTCCCAAGACTTGTCACTGTTCGAATACCTGGGTCCTCTGCCTGTCTTACTCTGATTATACAATTTCATTTTCAGTACAGAAGTCACTTGTCGGTGAGAGAAAATGACTTAGCAACTTTCATTGAGAGAAAATGATTTAGCAAGTAACTTTCAGTGAGAGAAAATGACTTAGCAAGTAACTGTAAGTGAGAGAAAATGACATAGCAGCTGACTGTCAGTGAGAGAAAAATGATGTAGCAACTGACTGTCATTGAGAGAAAATGACTTAGCAAGAGAGAATGAGAGAAAGTGATGTATCAACTGTTGCTGAAGAAATTATGTAGCATCTGACTGTCACTGAGAGAAGTAACATAACAAGTAAATTTAGTTGTGTTCTGTGAAACACAGGAGAGGAAATTGTTGAAGTAGATGAACACCCGAAGCCAACTACAACTTTGGAAGGACTTGCTAAACTGCCTGCAGTCTTCAAAAAGAACGGACGAGTCAGTGCAGGAAGTGCCTCGGTCAGTTCAGGTTCAACTTCATATTTGGTGTAAAGCACAAATTATTGAACTGACCAGATTGCAGATAGGTTTTGGTCTTACCAACAAAAAAAACATGCAATATAATTTTGTGCTTCTTTGTTGAACATAGGTAACTTCAGTATTCATTCTGAACAAAGAAATCGGGCATGTTCTGGAGTAGTTACAAGTTGGAGTCATCAAAACATACCACAGTTCACATAAAGCTTGTTTAAAAATTTCTAAAAATTGTAGCAGTGTTGGTGTGTGTGATGTTGCATCAGTTATTTGTGCAATAGGTCCAGCCATTTACGTAATTTCTTTGAAATACCTCAGAAAAGTTCACGATTTACTGTAAGCTTCTTTTACATTTTATGATTTTGCGTTTCAGTTATTTGAGTTATGTCCAGCCAGTGTTATAATTTCTTTTGGCAACAGTTGTTAAACTTTTTCATTAAATGGTTTTGTGATTCCTTTTGCTGTCAGTACTTCTGTAGGCCATTAGTGAATAGTACTGGCTCAAACAGAGTTGATTTGGTGATATTAAGGGGTACCTTCATGCTTATGTTTGTAATTTTTGTGGAAAGGGCATCTGTGATGGAGCTGGATGTGTTATATTGGCCAGTGAGAAAGCTTGCAGCAAATATGGTTTGACACCACTTGCTCAGCTGATTGGTTATGGCATTGCAGGTTGGATTCTTGTGTGTCTTTAGTTTAAGTTCTGGCTACATCATCTTAGTTTTACCCATCAGTGAATTATTATTATTTAATTAAACCTATTAATGTTTCATACTTGTTTCATAGTAGTAATTCATTTCTGTAGTAGAATATTAGTTTGTTATTCAGTTTTAACTGACTTTGATTCTAATATTATGAATACACAATGTCATATAGTATCGAGACATAATTTGTTAAAAGAAGAGTCTTCATGATTCTTTAGTTTTTAATTGAAGCCACTGTAAACTTAATCTAATCTAAAGACTTCTGTAGCACCGCTATCATAATGCTCAAGGCATCGATTGATGGTCACTTCAAGTGAAATTGCAATCAAAATTTATAATCCGTTGGAGAAGCCAGGTTAAATTCTGATAGATATTAAAAGGGTAAAATATTCTATAATTGTGCATATGGCTTGTCTGGTTGCTTATTAACTAATGATTGTAAGTTGGTAAATTCATTTGGAGCTATTATAAGTAAAAGTTTGAGGATATTGGAGCTAAAAAAGCTTGCATTTCTGATTACCAGTACCAATGTTAGTTTCATAAAACTAAAGACTTTTTATCTAGGTTAGACTCTTTACAGTGTACATAAAATTTAGTTTTAGTACCATTAAGGTATGAAGGTATTAAGGTACCAGTATCATTGCACAAGGTAATTAAAGCGACAGTTGATTTGTGGCTGTAATATTTGTAGTGAGCTGAGTCCTATACTGGGCCATAAAGTTCATGTTCAGTTCACATTTGATGCTAATATGCGTATTATAACTTGGAATTAGTATAAGTGATTTTCACTGGTGGTAGGGTTTACTTTTACTGAGAATTTTTCATTGAATGCGCTGTCTGGGTTGACTAGTTTTCTCTCCATTGTAGTGTTCTTTGTTTAGGTTGTGATCCTCACATCATGGGCATTGGACCTGTGCCGGCCATTGAGGCTCTGCTCAAAGCCACCAACAAGAAGCTGAGTGACATTGACCTTGTTGATGTAAGATAGAATTCTTCTCTTTTAAAACGTTTGAGACTCACATAACAGACATAAGGATTCCAATAGCAACAGTGAAATCTGTGTTTAAGTTTCTGTTTGTGGTTGAAGCTTAGAAATGATATGGGCACACACAGAAATTATCATTAAGCAATATTGAGCCTGATTAGTAGTGGGATGGGTGACCAGTTTGGAATACAAGGCAATATGGGCCAACTCAGGCTTTCATCCTTTCAGGATCACTCATTGAGCACCATCACAGAATTGGAGGTTAATGGTGAACTGCTGAGGTTGTGTGTGTGTGTGACGGCCAAAAGAACCTTCACTCTATTGATTACCATTCTGAAGAGTGCCTTCTGAGGCATGCTTGTAGTGTGTTACCTTTTTTGACATGTGAACTTCAGCCATGCAATGCATAAAGAAAGAGTGAATTCGTTCATTTTCCAGCTGAAAGTTCATACAGGGTTGTGAAGACTTGTTCAGAAGGTTCATAAAGAATAATAAATGACCATACCTTACCATGTACAGTGTAGACTCGTTTACACGCAACCTGTTTACACGCGAATCCGCATGCGGTTGAGGCATGCCTCCCGAAGATACCTATTTAACATGTGAAACACATTGACATGCAATACAGGAACTTACAGTGTAGTGCTACATGATAATTTTTTTTTAAAAATCATTACACTTAATGCTCCAGCTTATATTCAGTCTCATGGTCATTATTTCAGTGAGGGTGTATCAGCTGTAAAAACTGCCTGAATATGTGGCAACAGTTGCCGGCTTTAAGTCCTACAAAGGGCAGTACAGTTCCAAAGCTAGTGAACTTAATATAGCTGAATAGGTCTCTCCACTCTTCAAAGGGATAAAGGGATCTCGCTGGGATAAATTATGATACATGTGCCATTGTCTCCAACAGCTAGTCTAGCAAACACGGGCAGAAGCTTATCTGCTTTCTCAGTCAGGGTTACAACAGCTGTGTACCAATAGTCTTGGCAATCTAGTGAAGGGACTTCGCACTCTAACGTGATGTCTGGAAAGACTAGTTGTCATTGTGTCCAGGCACATAGATTGTCTTATATTAAATCACAATCATTTTTGCCTATTACAGGACAGCAATGTGGTCTTTCAAAGTAATTGGACAAAATCATCTGGTAGCAGGCTACATTGCAAGCGCCTTCCCATCAAACAGCTTATGTCTTTGAACTTTCTAACCATGCTAAGACTTGCATAAATCATTTACTACTGTATTTCAGCGGTGACTTTACGTCCTGATGACTGTGCAGTGAATGGGCCTGCACTGTGTGTGCTGTAGTATCAGCAATGGACCAGACACATTTTCAGTGTTTTTAATTTCTTGACACTAACTTTGTATTTTGTTCAGGTGAATGAAGCATTTGCCGCTCAGTGTCTGGCTGTTGAGAAAGCACTTGGAGTGGACCCAGAGAAGTACAATGTCAGTGGTGGTGCAGTTGCTCTTGGCCATCCAGTTGGTGCCTCAGGAAGTCGAATTACTGCACATCTTGTCTATGAGCTTAGGTAAGCATGCAGTCAGACTTAGCAAGCCCTGGGCAGTCATATTCCCAGGTTCAGTTAAAAAGGTGGAAATTGGTGGATATCTTGTATATTAAGAATAGTTCATTTATTTGGAGAATTTGATGGATAACAAACAGTTTAAATAATGTTTATTAACACAACTGATTCGGCTATGGTTCCTTTATAGCCTATCTTTTGGTCTCTGGGACTTCATGCATCTCGACTGATTCTCTTCAAAGGATTGTGATTATGGAATGTGATTTTGTTTATAAGTCACTATCTGTTGTTGCCTTTTGCATTATGATTTTGTTGTCTAAGTTTCCGGATCAGATTAGGTGACATGCAGATACAAATGTGGCAAAAAGTGTGTCTACAAGCATAGTTTGATTTTTCTTCTGTTTGCAGACGTAGAAAGAACAAACTAGCGATTGGATCAGCTTGCATCGGAGGTGGGCAGGGCATAGCTTTACTGCTTGAATCAATCTAAAGTGCTACACACCATCTTTAGACTTCAGGCCAAAAATTTAAAGAACTCTTGATTATGTTAATAAATTGTAATCATATCATGGCAGATAAATGGGACATACTTGGACATGATGATTTATGGTGCTATATTATGATTTAAATGTAGTATAAATGGTTGATTGTTTAAAATCTTTTTACCATTCAGCACGACATACTTTTTTATGAGATGATTTTGACTTTTTTTTGCTATAACCGGTTTTGTCTTTTAATGTTGCATTGTGTAAAATACTGGCATACACGCCAAGCATGTGTGCATTAGGATAATGTTGAATTTCGACACTAATTGCTATTGGTGAACGGATGTAGAGAGAATGTCCAGTTGTTGGACCACCCCTGTTTTGTCAGTACTTCAGCAGAAACGTGCAGGACTAGAGCATAGAAACTCTTGAATTAAAGTTGATAGATGCTTGTAATAAATTAACTTTCCCCTTGCCTTGCTGTATAGTAATAGTAGTATGTAGCACGGAAAACACTAAACACAAAAATATTGGTTAATACGAAAAAGATGCTTAGTCTGTTCCAGTATCAATGGTTTTCAATGTAAATTGTTCCTTTAATGTTATTTAATCATGAAAATATCACTTAACATGAAAAATATACATCGGTCTCGCAGAAGAAATTGCAATGCAAGACCTTGGATAACGCAAAATTTATTTTCAACAGTGTAATGTTGTTTATTGATTTATTTCTGACCTTGCATGCTAACACCTCTGTGTCTAGCTAGGCTGATCCATACCAGATTCTAAGCTCTCTGTTCTCACTTCCATTTCTGCTTCATATATGCATGATAGTAAGTACGTTACTTATATGATGCTATTACATTCCTCTTCATTTTGGTTATAAGCAAGGTCTCGATTCAGAATACTTTAGCTTTGCTAAGCACAAGTCCTGCCTGTGTTTTAACCAGACTACATTACAAGTTTGTATGTTGGTAGCCTGCCACACAGATGGAGTCGCTGTTTTAATTTACATTTAGATAGCGGATTATATAGTTAGCAGTCCTTTTCCCACTCATGCCACCCTATTAGAGGGAATTATTAAATTCGCTAGTTATATAAAATTGCCATTATCGTTAGACATAATGGCTTGGCGCCCAGTCAAACGGGCAGCAGTGAAAGAACTCACCCGAGCAGGGTCGAGGCCATACGGTCTTTATAGAAAAATTGTACATTTACATTTAATTCGTGGCTTACGGCTAGCTTCAAGAATTGCTGCGCGTATTTTTGCAGTTTTCTTATGAGATTTGTTACGGTCATTCAGTATGTTGTTCATACTACATGTAAAAAATTTAAACCATGCTCTCCAGATCTGAAATCTTCGTCTGACTTCGTTTTGGAAGAAATCTTGCCCTTTTGCTGGGCGCTGCACAAATCTCGAATTACGACTACGATTCTAGAATATAGGATCACAATAAAAATACTGTTAGAAGACGCTACCAATTATTTGAAGATACATCTTCTGGAAATGATTGAACCCAAATAGCCATATCTTAGAGTAAACTATACTCCACACCAAATCTTTCGAGTACATCATAGATACAACGGAATGCACTAAATTTGGGTAAGGTAAAACCAAAGATGTTAGTAACATCTTTGGGTAAAACCACATATACTATAATAATCTGTGGTAAAATCCGAAGGACCAACGGGTAAAAACCCCTGGTAAAAGGCGTGCTTACGAAGCAACGTTGAATGTGATTCTTTGCAGCCGAAGTAACGATATCGATCGATTTAAACAGAAACTCCGCACAATGGAGAAATATATCTGTGATATAATAAGTTAAAACACATGTACATGATAACTAAAGCTAGTAATGTTTTTCGTGTTGTGGGTTGGCAGTCTTTGGGCGACTGTCTTGCCACTGTGGGCGGCTACCGATGAATTGACTTGCGGTGTCGCTCAATATGGAGAAAAATTGACTTGGCAGAAAAACAAAAATGACGACAAATTTGTTTGTTGCGTTGAACGTCTTTGTCCAAAAGGTGTTTAAGTATTTATAGGTCCTGGTTAGAGCGATAAAGTTGTTATCTGACCCATCATATGAACTAGCTAACACTTCACTCCTTGCAATCTCTGCGCAGGTCTTTGACTAAATGGGAAAACACTCCTCTTCGATAGTTCCTATCCAGAGTCCTCTTTCCGTTATCTATTTTGCCGCTCCGATTCGAAACACCACACACCGTAGCCGTCTGACTGCCTGCCTCTTAATCTTGACCAGAAACCGTTTCTAACCCTTGGCTTTCGTTGGGCGCTGTAGAATCTCGAGATTACGATATACGTGCGTAGGTATATTACATAGTGGCACTGCCTCACCGACACTACAAATCAGATGCGTTATGGGATGGCCCCCAATCAGAAATGTGACGAAATGTAGAACTACCGCCAGCAAAACACTGCCAAAATGTTCATGTGACAATACATATTTGTGTATATTAAACCATCAAATGTAATTGTCAGGTAATTTATTAAATTATTAATCAACTCATCAAAGCCATCTAGAAATTTGTAAGACATTAAAAATTTTGGTTTTCTTAGGCACTGAGCCACTGGCATGTTCTGAAGATGACAACATGTCAACACAATGTGTTCCCTGTTTGGACAATTTTTATCAGCCTAAGAGCTACCCTTCAACACGCAGATCCTACTGCAATCCAAAGACTACTTGCATGGATAATGGTTACTAAATAAACTTTTCATTGCTCAGGTTTTTTGCCAGTGTTTAATTTTCATCTGATCTTGTAGTTCATTTAAAACAATTGCCTCGGTCGCCTGTGGTAGTTTTCATTACCATCAGTTTGTCACCTGATCAAGATTATTGTCAAAACCTTTTTCGTCATTTTGGCTATTTCCTGTTTTCAATGATTTTTGTTTGACTATTTACCCAGTTAAGTCTTTCGTCCCGTTTCCCAGAGCCTTTGAATTTCAGCCTGAATTCTAGGACAGGTTATGATTCTTGTCTGGTTTCTTTTGGTGTGACCATCGGTTGATGCCTTGTGCATTATGATAATGGTGCTGTGGAAATCAACAGATGATTTGGTTAGAGTAAATGACACCAGATTCAGTTAGATTATTATTAATAAGTAAATTGTATCAC
This sequence comes from Norana najaformis, assembly GCA_964023275.1. Classification (NCBI taxonomy): domain Eukaryota; kingdom Metazoa; phylum Annelida; class Clitellata; order Crassiclitellata; family Hormogastridae; genus Norana; species Norana najaformis. The sequence continues at coordinate 44,561,516 of OZ029915.1, forward strand.
ACTGGTATCAAATGCACAAGGTGTCAACTGATTAGGTGATTAGATTAGATGATGCTGTCAGTTGTATTGGTACTAATTTTTTACCTTGGTCATTTTAGAGCGTGTTATTAGTGATGGATCAGCTGAAGAAGATCGAATTTGTGAGTGTGATCTGTCTCGGGGATTTTACTCCAACCCCATAAACCCAGACTCATGTTTGAGGAAAGTCTGCCCTAAAGGACAAACTCTTAGTCAGTCAGGTAAAAATGATAAGGGAATTAGCCAACATATTTGCATATTTGCTCATCGTCGTTAGCCAACATATTTGAATCTTTGCTCATCATCGTTAGCCAACATATTTGCATATTTGCTCATCGTCGTTAGCCAACATATTTGCATATTTGCTCATCGTCGTTAGCCAACATATTTGCATATTTTGCTCATCATCGTTAGCCAACATATTTGCATATTTGCTTATCATCGTTAGCCAACATATTTGCATATTTGCTCATCATCGTTAGCCAACATATTTGCATCTTTGCTCATCATCGTTAGCCAACATATTTGCATATTTGCTCATCATTGTTAGCCAACATATTTGCATCTTTGCTCATCATCGTTAGCCAACATATTTGCATATTTGCTCATCGTCGTTAGCAAACATATTTTGCATATTTGCTCATCATCGTTAGCCAACATATTTGCATATTTGCTCATCATCGTTAGCCAACATACTGCATATTTGCTTATCATCGTTAGCCAACATATTTGCATATTTGCTCATCATTGTTATTTGATATTAATAAGAATAATAATAAAAAAAGAAGACAGTTTGTATAAAGTAAAGGAGCCAAGTCCTATAGGTACTTAAGGGAGGTACTTACTTCTTTTTCGTAGGCCCTGGAGCCGACAGTTTACGAATTCTAAGGTCCTCAACAGTGCATTGCAGGACTCGCTGTTTACTTCTTAGCTTATGCTGCTACCAAACTATACTGCTTGGTGACAGAAACACATATATGCAAACAACTGGCCCAGGTTGTTACACTGAGTCTTTTTGGCATGCTCAAATCTTCAACCTTTTGGTTGCAGACCTCATGCGCTAATTAAATAGACCAGCAAGTTGCACACTTCTGAAAATGACTGATCCAGCTAAAAACAGCCGAAGTCAAAGAAAAAGCCTGCGTACATTATAGAAAAGGTTAAAAATGATGGTCAAAGGCAGTCTTAAACTGAGATGTCTTGATTATTGATTTGTTATTGAAACCTGACATCTTCAGGAAGATTGCTTCAAGCAACAGGTGCAGTAACTGGAAAAGAGCATTTACTGGGTTTTTGTTAGCTGTTTCTATATTCAGTTGAAGTTGTAACATTGATCTGAGCTGATAACGAACGTACACTGCTAGTCTGCTTCTTGAATGCGATGGGTAACTAAATACTATATGCAAGACCATTCACTGATGTCTTGATTTTGGTTGGCAGAGCATTACCAGTATTAGAAATAGATAAATAAACACCTAATTGGCGATGTCAGTAATTGCACCTCTTATCATGCTATTATTGCCCAAGGCCTCAGGTGAGAAATGACAATTGTTTATTAACTCATGTAAGCTGTAAAGAATTTTCTGTTGGTTTGGGATGCTACTACCATGTTTGCACTTCAGCTGAGAAATCTCTCAACCTGAGTATCATGCGTCTGAGAATTCTTGTTGATGGAGGATGCAGTAAATGGATGAACATGTTACCTTGTTTTTATGGAGAGTATTAGCCACATCTGGCATCAACTATTTTACAGTTTTTTGCTGATTAATTTGCTAGGAGAATGTTTGCCATGTTCAGTGAATGGCAACGATGGCTTGTCAGTCGACTGCCTGCATACAACTACCAGTCCTTATACATCTAGTGTCGTGTAAGTGGATTAACTTGGCTTACTTGTTGTTGATATCAGCTGGGCTGTATGCAGCTGATGAATTTTATTTATTTCTTTCCCAATTTTTAAACTGTTTTAAAGTGGTTTTGTTTTAAATGGGTGTACAACTAGCGTTTAAATTTCAAATCTAAAGGGAAATAAATATTTATGCATGTATGTGTGTATGTATATAAAACATTTATAAAGCACATTATGAAATCTCTCCAAGTGTCTGAAAAATGGATGTCTCACAGATCTAAAGAGATGCATCTAAAAATTGTGAAAAGTCACTGAATACTTTATGATCGATTTTACTCAGTAGTCAGAATTAATCATTATTACTCAGTGTTAATCATTTTAAAATAATTTTTACGAATATTCTGATCGCTACTACTGTGATGTGATTAGTATTGCACCTACCGTCAAACAGTAGCCAGTGGGTTGAATCGTCACCTGGTAATACAGAGTCTGTAGGTTCAAGCTGTCCCTGAGATGTAGAGATCATGGGCTAGTACTTAATACAGAACTACTTAGTGCCACCACTGAGTTTTGTCAGTGTATAGTGATGCTATTTGCATTTTAGAGATAAGAAATTTCAGTTAAATTTCAGTTAAGTGTCACGTGTGCTGTATCAAAAATCTGCTATATTCTGTGTATTCTTAATCTAAGAGGCACTTTATTTGGGCCCACAGTTGACCACCAGTTGTCACCAATGGGACAGTGTGGGTCAGCTATGGGCCCAATGAATGTGGGCTGCATCCTTTGTTTTAGACCACTGTAGTGGCTTCTTTAACAAGTGATAATATATTGTATAGGCTTCTCTAACAAATAGATCTATTTTAGCACTTAATGTTATTGGATGGTGTTTTGTTTGTAGTCAGCAACGTGAACATTCTACTCTTAGTGCAGTTGTGACCACTTCTGTATCTTCATCTGGTTAGAATGCTACAGTTGATAACTAATTAGTTTTATCAGCTGCATAGGTTAAGCCTTATTTAATGACAGCTGTTATAGATGACTTGAAAGGTTATGAAGACAAATAATATTGTTATTAATAGTCATTGTTGCTGCAGTGTGGTTTTGAACTGATTAGGAAAATGAATGATGTTGTCTGGGTTAAGTCTTGGCTGTAAATAATTCAGCTTTATTACAGATTACTGTATTACAGATGACTTTGGAAATTACGAAAATACTTAGGATTAGAAGTAATAATTATTGCTATTGCAGTGTAATTTTTAACTAATAAAGATATGCTTCATTTCTCATTTGCTTGATTTCAGAAAGATTTCATTGGAGAATTCTTAACGGACTGACCAGACCATTTTCCCCTTTAATTTACTACTAATGAATGTACTAATACAGATAATAGCATGCTCAGTTAGGTAATCTGAAGTAGTTGGTCACTGATGGAGTGCGTCTTACCTCAGAGGCATGGTATGGTGTTTAAACGATGGTTTGACTTGAGCACTGACAACAACAGAGCCATCTAGTGGCTGGGAAATTAATTCCTTACAATAGCAACCCAGTAAAGCATTTCCGTTGGACCCATACCTGGCCAACAATTGCCTGCCTCGGCACAGTGCAGGTCATCTATGAGCTCAATGGACTTAGCTGTGAAGGAAAGAAGACTGATTTAAATACAGTAGTTAAATGAGTACACTCTACAGCACTTTTGAGTTAAAATTTTTGTTATTAGAATGTTGGTGAATTTTAGATGAGAGCCACATCATCACATTGACGTAAGGCTAACTCTAAATGGCCGTTTTGAGCTAAATGAGTCGCCTTTGGGTTTGCGATTAATTTCTGCCTACTAATCAGCATTTTTAAAATCTAAAAGCAACTTTCTCTGAGGAGATTAAAATAAAGGAGGCTATTGTTTCTCATGAATTTAAAAAATGCTGATTAAAAGTCAGCATTTTTTAATCTAAACAAGCTTTTGTCTAAGGAGATCAAAATATTTGGAGGCCCTTGTTTCTTATTAAGATTGTTTTATTAATTCATTGGTGGCTTGCAACTTTTGGTCAGCTTAAACTTAACAAAAGTTTCACCAATCATAAGATATCAAAATATACCCATATTAACTACCTTCAGCTCATGATGGTAACACCAGCCATCTTACAGTCTAGCAATGTAGTATGGTTAGTTAAAATATCGATCAAGTTTGATCACAGAATACATTTCGTAGTACATGTATGTTGTTAATATAATGTAGCATAATACAATATGATTCTAATATAATTTAATATAACTTTGAGTGTAAATGATTGTTTTAAGATATTAAGAATAACATAAACCAACTTTGGGGTTAAGTGGTTGTGGTCTGTAAATTACATACTAATATGTAATAATAAACTAATATGTTACTACTAATATGGACAACCAGGGCCTCCTTTCTTATGTTTTTCTTGGTTTTGGCTTTCTTGAATAACCTAGAGAAAAGTATTGAGACTGTAAGTTCTCTTTTAAGACCTTGACTTTGCTGGATTAAAAAGCCTTAAAATGTTGCACCTCAGTTAGGAGCCTTACTTACTGTAGCAACAGAGCCATCTGCAGCAGTGTTGTGTATACAATCTTTTTACAATACAAGTAATGTATTAATCTGTAACCATGCTTTAATATCTTATTTTACTTTGCCTACAGATCCTTAACACCATCTCTAAACAGTATAATCCATTTTGCTATGCTAATTTGAACAGTATCTTATTCTTTTCTGCAGTGGTTTCATCAAATATATCTTGAAAGCTCTCAAAATTGTACTTTGACAAGTGACAAAATGAAGTCATGCTAAATACAGCAGTATTTTCAACATTACCTGCTTTGGAGTTTTCAGTATTGTTTCCAGTTCAGTCATATTTCACAGAGTCAAATGTTTTCAAAACTAGTTTTATCAAATGGGCTATTTGACAAATATATGTACTTTGACAGCTGTTTTATTCTTATGCTTGCAGTTTTTTATATATATTTGCTTACATATATTTCTTTAGCTGTACATTAATTTATCTAGGTCTACTGCATAAGATATATATAAAACCATGTGAATTATGCTTACATATGCAGGGTATTATGCATATTTTATGTGCAGTTGAATTGTCAGAGAGCTGGCAGGGACTTTAAAACTGTTTTGGTACATTGTATTGTGATAAGTTATAGAACATTTGTGCAAACCATGATTCTATAACTCTGCGAATGTTTTGCCTTTTTGCATTTGCAGTTTGAAGGTACACTACTTGGTGCTTCATTGCTTCACCTTCACCATCACTATTAAATCTAGTTCTAACTAGTACAGAACAGCTTAAAAAAGACTTTCCACTATTAATGGCATTGGACTACTAGAAACAGTTTACTAGTAGAAAGTTATTTGTTAATATAGTTGTTGGTTAAAAAATAGTCATTGGTTAAAATTGTACTTTGTTTCTTAAATTTGCATATATATGTTGCATAGAATTATGCAAACTGATGTAGGACTGTTAAACGATAATCGGAAATCCGATAATCGGTTTCGAAAACGATTATCGGTTTTCTTATTTACAAAACGATAATCGAATTAATTTTTTTGTCATTTTCGTAGTGAAAATTATAAGAAATACCAGAAAGAAATAATTCATGGATTTGTTTAGTTTTTACGATTGTTTTGATCCAATATGGCCGGCAGATAAAAAGGCGCGTTTGTTCAAAATTTGTGAGCGCTCCGTGCGGCAATCTTATAGTATCCAATGTTACCATTAGCATGTGGGCGTGGCTTCAGGCGCGCCATGCCGGGCTGCAGCCCTAGGGATCAGCAGGCGTCCAAGTTTATCCATCAGGATGCACTGCACACCGGTCCTCATTCCAAGACTGTTCGCTCTACTGGCCCCTGCAGCCCGGGCAATGACTGTCATCAGAGTACCTAGCTTGCATCCATGCTGTCTTGGCTATCACTATTACTGCACAGGTATGTGGTCACATTCATTGAGCTGCGCATCATTTTGGATGAGCCTCTTACAGCCGGCTGCAGTTGCAGCAGCCAGGGCTGACAGACACGCCCACGTGCTAATGGAAAATTGGACCACGATACTTAAGATTGCCGATATGATTACTATTAGGAATATGTTTTTATACTTTTATTTATGCTGTCTAATGAATAAAAGATTTCTTAAATAAACGTACAGTATAAATTATGTTCAATTAAAATTTAAATCTATAAGCAGAAAATAAATATTTTGGTGTTGACTGACACTGCGTTGCATGTACGTAAGTAACTTTCGATATGTAATAATAAAGTAACTGCATTATATTTATTTAATAATATATTAAATTTGCTAATTGCTATGAAGGCCAATAAAAACCGATAATCGGTTTAAAATCGGATTTCTACAACCGATAATCGGTTTGCCAAAAAAAACCGATATTAACAACCCTAAACTGATGTTAAACAACATTTGGCTAATGACTTTAGCCTTCAATGTCAGTTTGAATATGATTTTATAGCAAAGCATTCTGCATTGTCATAATTTTATTAAGATATGTTTACTTTTGCAGGACAACACTGATAGTGGTTGTTGTTGTTTGTTTCACCATAATTCTACTGATTATCTTCATTGCTTTCATGATGATAAGAAGACAAGTTCCAGAAATTTCAAATGGTAAAAGAATGGTATGAATATGAATATATGAGGTAACGTAATGGCACATCACCTCCTTGTTGTAAATAGTGTGCTTAGTTTAACCTATTATATAACCTGGATCCTTCTAAAGAACTGTTACCATGATGCACGAGGCATCAGTTGGTGGTCATTTCTAAGCAAAAATTCATTCCAAATCACAGTCTACTGGAAAGAAGAGTCAAGATCCAAGAAGCCCTGAAGATGATGGGCTGTGAAGTATACGCAGTCTGAAAAGATAGGATTCCGGCCCTCAAGACATGGACTTGGATGTGGACTTCAAATATAAACAGAAATCCAACAGCAGGTTAACTTAACCGAATTTGTTACATGGTTTAACAACAAATTGTCAGTTTCACATGAGAAGACGTTATTGTTGTTCAGCTTTCTGGTTAACGTGTGCTTCTGCCTTAGATGATTAAAGCAGTCTGCTGTTTGCAAGCTTTTAAAGCAGATTTCTGTGACAATGTACATACAGTATTTGAAAATATTTTCATTGTTGCTTACCAAAAAGGTCTCATCATGTGTTTCTGAATGATGTAAGCAAAACACTAGCACCCTAATTTGACCCTGTTATGGACATTGTTGCATCAACTTCGGTTAGATTAGCTGGCTTATTCACAGTTAACTAATTACTTGCTATAAAGTAGTGACCCATATCCCACAAGTGAGACATAGGGAAGGTGCTCATCTCCTTTTCTTTGGCTCTTGAGCCGGCAACAGACAAATCCGAAGGTCCTGGACACTGGGCCAGTGCATCACAGGTCTTGCTGTTTACTTCCCAGCTTTTACAGGCACCAAACTCTACTGCTTGGTGACAGAAGCACAGTGAGTGCAAACAATTGCCCTGGGTCGTTGCGCAGAGTTGAACTCACAACAGCATGATCATTGAGCAAACATGTCACTGATAGACCACCAATAGCAACTATATGCAACTAGAAAATATCAAAAACTATGAATGGTGCATATCATTCAAGTTTGTTTGTTTCAGGTCAAAACGAAGAACTCTGTCCTCATTCCGATGAAAACCTTTCTCCCGATAGTCCTTCAGATGAAGGTTCTTTAGACCTTCGGAGCGAAATATCTGTTGGTAATTGAATATTGCTGACTGCTCAGTGAAAATGTGTTTATAAGTTGTTTCTTCGGTCAGTACGGCTATTCTATCCTGCACACCCTATCCTGGACCATAGTTTGCCATACATTTATCATTTTCCACCTCAGCACCATGGAAGCCTGGATGACTAAGCTGGTCTCCCTGGCACAGCTTTTTGTGTGGTGCTGAGAAATTTAGGATATTTACACTTACATTTACAACTGCAGAAGGTTTGAAAACGTGATTGATTGGTGAGGTAGCCATGTTGCAATATATTGGCCTTTTAGCTCTGAATCTTTTCAAGTTTGTGTCCGAGTTGGTTGTGAAACAGAGAATTCACAGCAATTCATATTCTGTCATAAAATTCTATTATAAAATACCTTTACCCAAACTAATCCTGTTCTACAGAACTGTTAGAATTATGTATTATGCACAATTCAGGCAGCTTGCCTGAATTTATGACCTCAGGAAGAAATGAACTCTTGTTAATTATATATACTTTAGTTGCTAAGGCAACTGTATATGCTGTATCATTCTACACTTTGCTGTATACGATGAGTAGGCACTTTTAGAAACTGAGTTTTTACTCCTATCTATTCTGGATTTAATTAGTAAATTCCAACTTGTGCCCACCAGAAAATTTGTGGGATCAGATTTTTGGATTTCAGTTGACTGTGCTTCAGTCGAAAGATCCTTCAGGGCCAGCCACAGAAATGATTAGCAGCAAATGGTACCAACACATCTGAGCACTCTCTCAGCAATACACACAGTTGCACTCTGGTACATGGCTGAATATGTAGACCTTTCAAAATGAGTAGCTCAGAATAGCTGTATTGAAAGATGCAGAAAGCTATTGGAAGCTTGGATGTTCCTGGGCTTTATGTTTTAGACCACAATTTTACTCGGAATCACGACATTCAATTGGCGATTGTTCAATTGTCAAGTGGTGTCTCTCGAGATCTAAACCTGAAGAGCGAGACATAGAAGAAGTCTTATTGAAGTGCAATTCAATGTAAGGAGACACAGATTGATAGATTTCTTCATGTTTCGTTGACTTATTAATAACAGCAATAACAGTATATGTAAATATAATAATAATGTTTTGTATATAACTGCTAATAATAATATTATTAGTTTTGGCCCTTGGGTATGTATGATCCTTCAGGATTAAAAAAAATTTACACCAAGAGGAAAACGGAAATGTCTGAAAAATTTGGCCTTTCCTCAGTAGTGTCCGAGAGGGTGCCTTCAAATGAAACGGCAATGTTGTGATCACTATTACTACTATCATCATCATCATCGTCTTCATTTTTATTATTACTGAATAGGACCATAATCTACAGCGTCTTAGCCTCAGTTTGAAACAGGTCAATTCTAAATGAGTCCTGGTGTTCAAACATTAGTTAACACACAGGAATGGAACATAGTAAGTAGCTGTTAGTAGTCAGGAACAGTTATAGCTCTAAATCTTCTCTAGTCATTCTCTCTAATATTCACGTAGAATGCCTTCAGTTCAACATTGCAGCACTAAAGAAGTTACCATAATCCTGGAAAACTATGTAGTATGAGGGCACATTTTCTGCATCTGCCCAGTTGCCCTCATCGTGAAGTATGTATGTATCTGAACAGCGTAACACCGTGGCTTGTGTATCCAAAATGAAGGCAGTCATGATGACAGTGCAGTCCTGGGTGTCTTCAGATCGGCCAAGGCTGAAAAGACTGAATTTTTACAGGTGGACACAAGATGGGCATGAGCAAGGATTGAAAGGGAAGCAGTAGCAGTGGCATTTCCATATTGGGAAGCACAGCTTGTTTTCCCAGACACTGGAATGTTTCCAGATAAGGACCTGTCTGTGGAGTAGCATGTCAGTTCACTCTCCAGGTCCTGCTTCAATCAAATGTGTCAAATCAGAGACATATAGCAAAATTTATTATTCAACACTGCTATGATTCTCGTCCATTTCATTCTGGAAGGCCGTTCCAGAAAGACGGTCCAGTGGATGAGAAAGCGTTCCGAGCTTCAGTCGCAGTACAGGAGCACAATAATTATTATCAGATGGCATTGTTGCAATGTGAATTTAAGAGAAGGAATGTGATTTACTGTAACTTTGTCTTTTCATGGTTCGATGAAAGTTTCTAGTTACTGACTGTTGGACTGTATCTTATGTTTGTTGTTAGATGTGTTAGGCAAATGAAAACCAGCTGACAATTGAACAGAGAATCTGATGAAACGAACTGCACGTTATCGGTTTTCTTGATCCTGAGTTCAGAAACTTCCTGCATTATATCTGAAGAATAGCTCATTTGCTCAGATACTGCAGTTTTTTGCATTTACAGTAACTTGAAAATTGTTTGGTCAGAAGATTTCTGTTTTCTGTACCTGATAATATTAATTGATCAAAAATTAATCACATTTTTCTTAAGAAGCATTTTTACTATTAATATAAACAAGGATTGTGAAACTTTGGTTTTTTTATATAAGAAATGTATAAAGGTTTATAAAACAAACTCGTGGAAATAGGCACCATGCCACATAAGTAGGCCTGTGCACTGTTGTCTGTAATGTGGGCAGAACATTATGACCATGTGGCACAGCAGGCAGATTAAGGCAATTTTCTATCACATGTGATCTTTCTTTAGCTTTGAAGAATGACTTAGTACCTGTATAAAGCTCATGTTTTGCTAAATGTGTAATGTACAGTTTACTTAAATCTCTCATTTAAAAAACTGATGGTGTAACCTTATTCAGCACCACAGGGTCTTCTATATATTTGCTACAACCAGCTGAAGCCAAACATCTGTGCTGCATATAAAAAGATAAGGAATTAGTATTCTGTCATTGGACTCATTAGAATCAACTCATCCTGCTTCAGGACACAATGCTAACAAGCAGTTTGAATGGGCCATTTGTCGAGTGAGTGCCCCAAATTAATTAAGCAATTGATCCATATCGTTTACCGGCCAAAATTCATTGCATCCGGGAAGGAAACTGGATCTTTGATGGGCCTGAACAGAAAATTCGGAGGTGTCTGACAGAAGAAACCGATCTACAAGCAGCTAAACTCGATGAACTCATCCTGCACATTCTGCATGGAATGCATATTATCTCTGATGAATGGGTGGAGTTGGCGATTACTGCTAAAATAATCTGGGCCGTAAACCATAAATTACCTAGAAAAAGCAAACAAAAATGTTCTGGCTTAGTTGATTCCCAACCAAGATGAGTTGCGTGTAAGACACGGTAGTTCAGACCGTATATCATGTTCAAAGTGATTACGGACATCTGCGTTTGACAAAATAAACATCCCATGTCGAAACCCGCAGAGTCTTTAAGCGCTGCCACAGCCACGTAAAATTACGATCTAAATGTGTATAAAACTTACCATAAAACTTGTCAAATTTGATATAAACATTAGCTCAATTTTCACGCCAAAAATCCACAGTTGATCGGAACTACTAAGTCATCTCACACATACTGTACGGTTACCAACTCACAAATAGCCCAATTCATTTTCGCTTCAAAATTTTATCAAAGATCTTAGAGTGTCTACGACTCTAAGATCTTTGATTTTATTGCGCGACCATTTTGCAAATGTGACAATATCCAAAACAATTCATTACTATTTTATCTGCATGTAAACGAAAATTCATGCCTGTACATATCGTTTGCACAATGTTTATTTATTTTGCACCAAGCTAACGGAATAAAGTAATGTTGAAAACCGAAGCCTTGAAATTCTGGAACTGAGCCGTTTATTATTACGATATTACAGCCTGCAAGTTCTGGCTCAACCAGTAGGCTATGACTGTAGTGTTAGATATTGTTTGTTGTGTCGAACATATAGGCCTAAACCTGCTTTTAATTAAATATACTGACTTTTTAACAAAGCCGTTGTTTTACTGGTAAAAAGCGGTAGCTTGTGAGCGAAGTTTTTCTGCTGTAAAATGAATTGTGCCATATCTAAGAAGAACTAGATGGTCTAGACCTATTCATTTAACAATGTAGCAGTGCAGTTAGCTGAACCTGTTCGTGAAAACTCGAATAATATGGACGCTTTAGTGGATAAGTTTGACGCTGGGCGTTATAATAATAAACTGGAGCTTCGATAGGTATATGCAATTTGACTTTGTTTATTTTTTTTTCAAATAAAGTGATTGCGTTTAAAGTGATTGTTCTTTAACTTGAGGAAGCTGAGATGAAGAAATCATGTAGCTCAAATTCAGATCTCTTGTCAACTTATGACTCAGTGCGAAAGTATTTTAGAGCATTTTGTCCATAAAGTCAGTTTTTGGCCGACCCAGGCATCCGCTGGCCCCACTTCCAGTCGCTTGGCTCCTATGTGGACCCCGGTTAGAAAAACCTAGAGCCGCCAGTCGTGTAATGTAATAATAAAAATTATTCTATAAAGCGATGGTTTCACATGATTGGGCCATCTCTATTCCCAGCAGATAACTAGGTTTACGAAAATGAGGATATTAATTTATAGGAACTGTTAGGAAGTACACTTCCGTCAATCTGTCCCTCTGGCTGGCTGGCTCCTTTCCCCCTTCCCTTCAATTTTTTTGAGGAGTCTCGGTACATGGGTGTATACAAAATAATGTCACCCGTACCGTCGAACATTTCTTGTTTTTACGTAGGCTATTCGTAGGCCTAAGCGCATGTAAAGCAATCAGTTTCGGGGAATTGTTGTTGCTGCCTTGTTATGTTTCAAAATTTACTAGTAACTACAAGGCTTTCCTCAAGAAAATTTTACTCGCCCCTGGGTGGATTCGAACCACCAACCTTTCGGTTAACAGCCGAACGCGCTAACCGGTTGCGCCACAAGGGCACCTGACGGCATCAACGTTAATACCAGTGTTATCCTTGTTAAATGCTTGCCTGCCATCTAATGAATACAAAATACGTTTCCTACTGTAATTTTTTGGGGTATTTTGGACATTCGGCAGATGCCGCTGTTTAACAAAGACTCGCTTGTGTTTAATATTTAGAACCACATAACCACTGCATCGAAGCGGAATGATGCGAGTGTAAATGTACACGGTTTTACATAGCGATCAAACGTAATCGTAAACTCGAGATTGCTACAGCGCCCAAAGATAACTAAGTTGAGGGAACAGCTTATTCACCGGGTAACAAAACTGATTGGCAGTTAGGGTCAGATTCGCCTTCATGTGCCCCTCACTGCCATTCGACAGACTTGGTTGCTTTAACCAGTCTGTTTGCAAAACTTCATACAGTGGACCTATAAGCAATTTTTGTACAGACCTTTCACACCTAGAGTTGCTAACTCTGGAAAACCCAATTCTGCGAGAAACTAGGCCTACATAACTGCGACAGTTTTCTGACCCATCATCGATGCTCCACCGCTTGCAATTTCTGCATCGGCCTTTAACTCAAAGCTGTAAACATTCCTCTTCCACAGATGCTATCCTGACATTCCTTCCTCCCAATATCTCTCTCTCCTCTCCGACCCCAAGCACCATCCCCATAGCTGCCACGCTGTCTCTTCGTCTGACTTTTGGATCTTGACTTGGAACCGCGAACCCTTTTGCCTATCGATTTAGTTTTGACTGCGCGCCTGTTAATAAGCTGGTCCCCGAGACGTGGCTTTCGTTGGGCACTGTAGAAATCTCGACGATTACGATTACGATATCCTAGCCAAATCCGTGAAACCCAGCTAAGGGTGAGGAGCGCAGTGCTACCCAGACGCGGACCCTAGAGATTTCATTTTGACAGAATGGGCGACCACCCTGTCACACCAAGCTCGTCTCCTGGCCTTCAACCTCGCATCTACCATCGCTACATCCATAATACATGCTAAAGTAGACTACTACAATTCACTTTTCCACAATATAGACACCAGCCAAATAAACTGCCTCCAAGCTATCCAAAATGCTCTCGCTCGTGCTGTCACCAAACCCCTAAACACCATCACATCGCTCCTGCTCTCAAATCACTTCACTGGCTTAAAATATCTTAAATCACCGCGGTGCTGTATTTGCTTATTTCTTTAATGCTAAATGATACGTATCCAAATTATTACAAATAGTATTTTGAAGCGCTAATTGGTATAATTAGCTACATCGGTAAGTGCGTACGCCAAGGAGCCTCTGTGCGTGAGGATCCCAGGTTCGCGTCCCGGTCGTGGCTTATTTCAGAGATTTAAATCTCGGGCTAGTACGGTCCGTGCACGGGGACCTAAAATGGCGTGGCGCCCATTCAAACGGGCAGCGGTGGTGAAAGATCTCACCCGATAAATTCACTGCAAAATGAGCAGGGTCGAGGCCATACGATCGCTATATAAAACCTATACATTTACATTTAATTAGTGTTTTAAACATTAAATAAAGGAACTCGTGTTATTTATTCCTCATTTCCGTGTAATATTACCCCGCATCAGTGTAATATCTAGCTATTACCAGTCGTTTCAGTCACTAGGAAATTAATCACTAATTGAAACGAAATAATTTTGTCGAAAAGGTTTTTATATGTTTACCTACTAAAGTACTCATTGAAGCAGTGGCGTAGCTAGCCTTCCGAGGGCCATTCTGCAAACTGAACTTTGGCTATTTTGGTTTAATTAATTGAGCAAACGGGCCTTGGCCCCTTGGGGTCAGGCGGTTCCTGGCCTCGTGGGCCCTTGTGCTTTGCACAATCTGTACAACCTATTGTTACGCCCCTGCATTGAAGTACTTAATAATGTACGAATACTATAATTTCTGATTTTTCGACCCGATGATAAGATGGATAAGAATGTGGCTCATCCGGTTCATAGTTCTTATGGGCCGTTTTATCCACGTGAGAAACGTGAGAGGCCTGCAGAGAATTAGCACTGCCGTGTGTCACGTGGGGTAGCCTGCAGAGATCGCGTAATTCCCACATTCAGTTTATACGTGAACTGAAGGAGCCCAGTGACAGATTTAGCTATAGTGGTGGGGGCGGTTCTTGATTATATGGCGACTCCCCTCACACCAGACCAGTGCATGGTGGACTGCCAGAATGTGGCGCCCCCTGGAAGTGCTCTCGACCCCCACGCAAGCAGTCCTGGAGCCGCCACTGAGGTAGCCTAATGTGCCTCTGACATCTGCAGGTAAGAGAATGTAAAAGAAAGTAATGAAGACTATTAAGTCAGTGTAAGAAGGCAGTAGGCTGGTCTTTCTAAAGCAACTTCTGTGCGGTGCTGAGAAATGTAGGTAACGCATTGACAGTAAGCCTACATTACAATTTGTCAAGGGCTGTTCAATAGAACAAATCCGAGGACGCTGAATGGCGTGATTCTAAAGCACTATAGAAGTACTTCGCTACTTACAACGATGTACAAATGTTCGGTTTTTACAATTACAATTACAATTCAATTTCAGTAATAGACTGTTCAGATTAAGGTTACAACTTTGGATCGAATCTGCGGGATTAGGACCACAATCGAGTTCAAACATCAGGTCAAAGGCGGCATAAAAATTGACAGACCTAGAAGAGTAAGACGTCTTTGTTTAACCTTGGGCTACACAGATATGGTGGACGCAGTAGGCTATCTTCTAAAGAACATTGGGATCTTCTTACGCCTGCAGAAAATTTCTCACTGGTACTAAAAATCTGCTTTGAACTTTGATGCATCTGTAAAGACTGTTGCATTTTCAAATACATGTGAGCTACTATAACAAGCTGATCCTGGAATTTATTCAAATTCAAGCTAGTACCAATAAAGCTGATCAAGTCATAAGTAATCAAGTATATCTGTTTGCATATCGCCTGCCTATCTGTCAGTTTGTCAATCTGTCTGTCTGCCTCTGTGTCTTTCCGCCCCCTCCCAGCCATCTGCTGGACGATTGGACAGTCAGATGAACGGACGGACGGACAGAGGTCTACCTGTCTGTTTATATCTCGGTTTGCCCGTCTGCTCGTGTAGATCCATCCTTCAGCCTCTCTGTCTTCTGTTAGTCTGTACCCGAGTGTACAATTTCGTCCTTCCGTCAGTCTGTCTATCTGTCTGTCCGTCCTCCCGTCTGTCTGTTTGTCTGACTGCTGAATTAATTATGATTATAGGTGTTAATTAATATGGTAGTATCATGTGATAACTGTGTTCTCTAATGTGTTTACCTGGAAGTTGTATTTTGGTATCTACAAGTAGGCTATTCATCCATAAGTCTGTAAATATATAGGTATAAAGGCGTTCTGTATGTATATATTAGCATTCATATATATACATATATGTGTGTGTGTATAAACATGCTTATGTATATATAATGTGGGTACCATGTTGCCAACATACCTACATATTTATTGTATAATTAAGCTACCGGTACATTCCAGAATAGTTATTCCAGGTTATATACATCGAACAAGCCAAAGCCTGTTTGTAATCCTATTAAAAAGAAATAGTTTATATACTCATATGTAAATGTAGACGTTTTTCTATAGCGACCGTACGGCCACCATCCTGTGCAATGATTAATCGGGTGAAATCCTTCACCACAGCTGCCCGTTTGAATGGGTGCCAAGCCACTTAAGGTCCCCGTGTGCGAACCACAGTGGAAGGGCATAGGCGTCTGTTGCAGTTTGAAAGATAGATGTTGGCTGCAACCAGCTGAGTCTGGCTTTCTGGCCTTTAGAACTTGTTATTCCGCAGGTAACTGAATTAAAGGGGCGGCACTGAGGATGCATTATAGGCCTGTGGACACATGCTTTAGCGCAATTATTATAATTCAAGCCCTAGTCATATAATTATTACCTCTGGGATATATGACTACATTTCAGACCCCATATGTAGCCTCTATGCTGATCACATACCAGAAGGCTATATGAATTGGATTTAAAGGAGATTTTCGGGTCTAAGACAGTGAAAATAGTTTGTGTTACGTTTGTCTGTTAGGTCTACGTACATTTATACAAGCCTTCAGACATACAGGACTAATTATTCTTGGGGCACGGTAGCCTATTTGGTTATAGCGCTCGACTTGTAAGGGTTCGAACCTCCCCTTAAACGGTTACTGTGTAGGGCCCTTTGGGCAAGTCCTTCATCGTCATTGATTGATGCTTAGGTGGTCCTTATTAAATGCAGAAATAATAATACATGAAAATTTACTCTGCATAATGCATGAGCAACATGTCACATGCCGTTATAAGCTGGTCATCTGACTACAACTCGTGACTACTACACGTGACTCCATTTAATTCACGAAAACTATTCAGATTACTCAGACTCTTTAAGACTCACAAGACAATGCTTCCTTTAACAATTCACGAATGCAGGCAGTAGCAGTCGGTGCCTCCTCGGTTGACGAAGCCGTAGGTCTTTAAGCCTTTTCGCAAGGTTCGAAAGAGGTATTTGCCCCTACAAAGGGGGTGGGTGTGGAGGTGAAAAGACCTATGGCCTAGCGTTCAGGGAGGCAAAACAAATTAGCATATTCTGCCGCAGTCGCATTTACTTGTGCAAGGGCTGTGAAGATACCATCCCCTTTTTGTACCACTCAGCTGCATAGACCTGCAGCTAATCAGCCAACAGTGACTATCAACATATCACGAGTTTAAGGGACGTAAGGGTGTGACAACAGACCATTTCGTTTTTGTTGAAGAACTGTCCTGTTACACGCCCCTCAGCAGTTCGAGCCACTGAACTTCGCATGGACCCTTGTATACAGTTTTCAGTTTGCGTTGGAGACCATCGTTTTGGGTGTGACGGACCTTCTAGAAGCCCTGTGGGGTTTCAGCAGATAAGACTAGTCGGACTTTCGGATGAAAACATCGGATCCGGGAAGCAAATGACTTCCACGTAAAGACCCTGGAGGAGACAATCGCCTTTTAACTCGACTTAGAAAAGCATAACAGAAACCAAACAGAACACCACAGAATGCCGGATATTTTCAACAGTGGAGCGGAAAGCGAGTCCTCTGGGCCTCAGTCGCTTCCTGGTAACAGGCAAAGCCGGGAAAGCAGCAACTGGCGCAAGTCTAATGTAGTGCTCTCGTGGTATTACTTGAACGCAGTTGGCCTAGTGCTGTTCGCTCTTTCCTTTGCTTCGAGCCTCTTCAATATTCTCTACTCGTCATGGGTGACCGGAGACAGGTGCAGCGAAGCGCGACGTCGCAATGGCACGGCAGAAGAAGAAAGCAGCATCAACGTACGTCTGTGGAGTTTCTGCAACTTGCATCTGATGCATGATGGCAAATCGATTATCAAGTACAGCAACTGTTCGACTTGGGATAGTGAATTGATGCCAGGTAAATTTAGCCTATCGGGCTCCATTCGTTAGTTCATTGAACTTCATTCGTTCATTTGTGTATTTGTTCTATTCATTCATTCATTCATTTGTTCATTCGCATATTTATTTATTCTTTATTTTTTAAATAAAAGACTGTATATGGGACTATCGCACGACGCACAGTTAGGTATCTCGTTCGTCATGCGACATCACTCATGAAGCTGATTCCTGCCAGCAACAAACAGTGATGTTGTTAGCAGAGCAAAACTGACCCCAATATGAAAATGGTTTTTTACAAACCAGACTGAGTCACCGATAAAAGACCAATGAGCAATTAATGCACTCTGCTGCTCGACATTCGCTTATGAACTTGTTGGTCATGCTACGTTGAAGTAAAACTGGTTAGACTTCTGGGAGACTCTGTAAGAGACACCATACAAGTATTCTGCATGTTCTGTTTCAACTGCAATTAGTAACAATTGCCTGTGTACGATTTTTGGGCTTGGTTGAAGAATTGGCTGCGTTTGCTCTGCGTCCATTGTAGTCTAGTGCAGGGCATTTTAAATGTGCAACGATGGCCTACTTGTTCAGTGATAACACCTAAGTTTGTGGCCAACATTTTCATACAATTCTGTTCAGTATTTACTAATTTCCTAGTTTTTTCAAAATTATTCAATAAATTTTGATATTTACGAGATTTCTGCAATGATGAAGTTTTCTTAAAGCCTGCTCCGGTTTACTGCAGATTTGGAAGCCTTTTGTTTATTGAGACGCAAAGTAGGCGCTCGTCTCCTTTTCGTGACTCCCTATTTCTCACTTGTGGATATGGGATACTTTACTTACTTTGTTTATTAGCGCCCTTGGAGGTTCAAGAGGCGCTATATAAATAATATGTTACAATTATTACTGGTGCAATTGTTGTAGTGTGGTTTCACGGAGTCCAGTTGGCAACAGCGGTCAACATGCTGTCAATCACCATCTGTCTGATTCTGGCCATTTTCTCGTGGCTCTGCTGTCCGCACAACCACCACCGCATCTTCGTCAGTGTCTGCATCTCCGCTGTTTGCTCAGGCAAGTGCTGTCTCCTTATTCCTACGATCACTGATCCAATAACTCATGTTATCATTGACATTTCGTTTACCTAATCACTGTTGATGGCACGAGCTTATCTAATCACTGATCTAATTGCTCATCTAATCACTAATCTATTCATTTGTCTAATCATTGATTTAATATAACGTCATAGCTTATATTGCGCCGCTATTTTAGTGCTCCAGGTAGTTCCAGGTGGACTTAGCCAATGGACAGGCAAGCCACAACCTGATCTTACAAAAATTATCAAGTAAGTTCCACGATCGACAACTTATTTGCAAAAACGCAAGAGACGTGCCAACAAAATCCGACATGGCTGCCGCTGACACCTACGAACAACATTACATTAAAGTCGTGATTGATTGCATGGCGTTAATAGAGCGAGTGATTGACTGCGTAACATTTACAGAGTGATTGATTGCAGTAAATTAATGCAGTGATTAATATGATTGCAGCCGTGGCTCAATCGATTGGTCTGGGCTTTTTCTTGTCTGGTGATGTATCGAATCTCTTCGCCCAGTTGACTGATGCTGTTGATGGTACGAGCTGCAGAGACTACAGGTTCTCTGGCTACGGATGCGCGCTTGTCCTATCGGTGTTGTCTCTGACAGCAACTGTTGTAGCGACGTTGCTTCAGGCTCCTATTTCGTGGATGAGACGCATCCTTAACGCCAGCAGGATCCACAACCGCCTTCACAGTCAGTCGAGCGACGAAAGTACTTTTCTGATTCAGAGGACACTTCCACGGATCCAGTCGGATGCTGGCGCGTAAGCCTTGTTGAGGTCATGGACGCAGGTAGCGACGAGACAGAGGATATTCGCCAAGGCATTGGAGTACTAGCGAGGTCTTAGGAGGGGCATTGGCCAGTTGATTCCGTAGCCGTTCTTTTCGGTAACCATTAAGCGAGTACCTTAAAACGCCGGCGCCTTAGAAGTTTCTAATTAAAAATAATAAGCAACAAATTAGTTATTGTGCATGCACTATACCTTTGAGTTGAATTCAGACCTCTTTCTCCCTGAATAGACTAGTTGTACCCTAAATATAGCTCTCTCATCTGTTCTCGCCTCAGTATATAATAGTTTCGGACAGATGAAGAATCTAAAATTAGAATTCGATCGTTGGAGTTGGATCTGACATTTACGAACTGAAGCCCACTGCCAGCAAGGCTTACATCATACGTCAACAGTTTTGGGCAAGCTGTAAACCGACACGTACCTAGTGTATGTACTATTCTCAGAATACGGTATGATCAAGGGGAACCTACTTGGAGCTTTATACGTCATGTATATAACATTGGTATAGCAGCCTTGAAGAGGTATCTGATTTAAGTAAGTAAGTAAGCAATGCATTTGTTAACACGCCGTATATCCTTCGTGGAATCGATTTCGTCTCTGTGGATCGAATTCTTCTGTTTGTATATTCTGTAAATTGTTTTCGAGCGATGCAATTTGCTAGGAAATACAATCTGGTTGCCGTGACGGTTTCAGGCGGGGCTAGGGGTCGTACGTCCCTAAACTTGGCGGACTTTGCGTTTTGCATAATTGTATTTCGTCTTGACCATCTAGCAATGAATCCGTTCATCGGTTGAGAAACTGTAGGTTACAGGTGTGCTTGTAGTGTTTGCTAGAAATAAAGGTTAGAGAGCGATAGAAACTACATGTAGGACTACTTGACGAAGGTAAGAGTGTATCGATTTAGTCAGACATCAGTTCTCCTCTGCTTGTTTTTTTTATTTTTCCCAATTTAGCAATCAAGAGACGAAGATATATGGTTAGCAATCAGCATTTCCTGACTATGAAAATAATGTCGTTCCAAATTATCTGCAAACGTGGCGCTTCTGGCGAATGCATAGGAACTAATCGCTTAAGTCTAAACACGTTTTAAATCCAGTGTGGCTTTGAGAAGCGGCAGCGTGCTGTGGAAGTGATAGGAGGATCGGCCTGTAATTAAGTGATCGCTTCATTTCTCGTCTGATGTAGACTCTGGTGATATATACTCCGGGCCGATATCAACTGGTATTGGCATTTTCTGTGGATCAGTTTTTCGTAGCTGAGTTTGTTGCTGCTATATCAAATGAAGACTTAACAAACTTTATTTTCTAAGACGTTTCAACCAAAACATTGTCTGCAGATGAAGTAATTTTCGCGAGAGGACTGAAAGCGTGACGGTTTAGGTGTTGAGAAAAGTGGAGGTGGTGCAGCAATTTTACCATGGCTGTTTGGTTGAGTGGTTACAAATTTTGTTTAAGTCTTCAAAATATCTTATGACCTTTTACGTGTTCAGCCATTTCAGGCCGGTTCCTTCCTTCCTTACTCCCTTCCCTCTTTCCTTCCTTCCTTCATTTCTTTCTTCTTTCCTTCCTTCCTTCCTTTCTTTCTTCCTTTCTTTCTTCCTTTCTTCCTTCCTTCCTTCCTTTCTTCCTTCCTTCCTTCTTTCCTTCCTTCTTCCCTTCCTTCTTTCCTTCCTTCCTTCCTTCCTTCTTCCAATCCTTCCTTCTTTCTTTCCTTCCTTCTGTTCTCTTTTCTTACTTCCTTCAATCAGTCGGTGTGTGTGTGTGATGTCAGATTATAGATAGGCCTACACAGCGCGCCGTGCAACACACCCATGGTCTATAAATCGCTTTCCCGAGCATTTCAATGGCGGCGGCGGCCATCTTTTACGGATTACACAGCGCAGTCGATCCATAATGAATGATCTGTCACTTCGTCACCTTCTTTTCATCTTCACTCATATTTCACTTTTCCATTTGTCTTCTCGGTATTTGTATAGCGCAGGTCGATGGATCGATACTGTGCGTGCCAAATAATGCCAGATCCTTGTGGACTGGAAAATCAAATGTTTTCTGAACTTAGCATTCAGATCTTAACCAGATCTTAGACAAATAGCGATAGTTCTTTGACCAACAGCGCTAGTATTGAGAGAGAGAAAAGAAACAAAAGATAGACAGAAAAGAGATAGAAAGACAGACAGACAGATCTTAGACAAATAGCGATAGTTCTTTGACCAACAGCGCTAGTATTAAGAGAGAAAAGAAACAAGAGATAGACAGATAAGAGAAAGACAGACAGACAGACAGACGGAAACAAAGTCAGACAGAGAGATACGAGTCGGTAGTGTTGAAAATGATTGCGACGATGACGACGACGACGATGATGGTGGTGGTGATGATGATAATGATGATGATGATGATAAAAATAATAATAATAATAATAATAATAATAATAATAATAATAATAATAATAATAATAATAATAATAATAATAATAATAATCTTAACGATTTCTGCTGTCCCAGAATTTTTCATTCTCCGGAGAAAAAAAAAGTTCATTAATTTGTCATTCCACAAATATGCTGTTCTACAATTTTTTTAACTTGAGGGACCACAATTATGTCTCGTGTCTTGGGTAAAATGATGATGATGATGATGACGATGATGACGACGACGACGACGATGATGATAATCTAGTATCTCGGGCAAAAATAATAACAACAGCAACATCAACATGTATGTGTGCGCTTCGGCGTGTGACTGCCGACTCGTTAGTTAGTGTGTTTTTCATCGGTTTCGTTCAATTTTCTGGCGTTAAGCACCTCTGTTGAGTTTATCCTCTAAGAGGGGCTTTAAAAATCTCAAATTACAATTACAAAATTACAACAGTAATACTATAGATGTTAATATTAATATTAATATAGCTCAGGTAGATTCGTCGTCTGCTGGAAAGCTCTCTTTAGATATATTTAAAGCGCTTCTCACATATTTTATATGTATATGTATATATATGTATATATATATATGTATATATATATACATATAATATATCAATAACTTTGAATCGTAGACGACATGCTGTTAGGCATTAAAGTCGATGTCAACGGCCCTGGAAGTCAGAGGATGTCGTGTTAAAATAATGCTGAATACTACTATTAATCGTAGATGAGAATACCATGGCAGCATGTTTGGTTGAAATTCCATAAGCGGCGTTAGGTCTTGCTTATACATAACTACGATGACAAATTATTCTAATAATTGGTTAATTATAAACTCTCGCGTAAATAACCGTTATCCAAAACTTACAAACTTTTAAAGCGCTACTTAGAAGCTAAGCGCCGAGAACCAGCTTACTTACGAGTGCTACGTCAAGTCAGAGGGATTGTCCAGAGATAAAGGTTGCCAATAATGGTTTGTTCATATCGTTGGGTTAAAACTTAGACTTTCGTTTATGGTAAATCGTTGAGGTAACTAGAATAGCAGGTAACAAGCGAAACAAGTTGACGATTAGACAGTTGAAAACAATGCTGCGGACAAATCCACCGTCTGTCTGTCTGTTTGTCTGTGTCTGTCTGTCTGTGTATCTGTCTGTCTGTCTGTCTGTTTCTCTTTTTCTATCTCTTTCTTTTCTCTCTCTCTCAGTCTTATGTACGCGGCAGGAGCTCAGGTGAGACAACAGGTTTTGGTCAAACACTCACCTACATCCTTCATAATAACGAAGCATAACAATGTATGTAGGGCCTATGTATGCTGTCTCGATACCATTATCTTCATCACAGACAAACAAATATTCCTCACTGAGTCTCTCCATAGAAAATCTGCACTTATTTTCTGCTGAGTATAATCAGCGTCTAATCGAATTTGGTCCAATTGGTTCTCTTTTAATAATTAGACTAATTCAATACTCATTTATCCGCAGAATTTCTGCTGAACATGAAGACAGTGGTTACTGAGTGGCTAGAGTTGACAGAAGTCTAAGGAACTCATTCTCCTCGCCTCACTTGAGAGCGTCAGCTTATCTACCTCGTTACCGCTTGACTGAATCAACGGCGTTGCATGTAACTTATATCATAACTAGTCTATTCCTCACATTGCATCTGAGCGCTAGTTTAGCAAAATGTCCCGTGTGGGGAAATCCAGTATTGCTCCTGTTCGTTTTCCAATTTTGCCCGCTTCCTGTTCCTCTTCTTGTCCCTATCCTTGTACTTGTCCCTGCACCTCTCCCTGTCTCTTTCCCAGTCCCTGTACCCGTACTCCTCCCTGTCTCTTTCCCAGTCCCTGTACCCGTACTCCTCTCTGTCCCTTTCATTGTCCCTGTCCCTGTGTCTGTCACCCGCTCCCTGTACCTGTACCTGTACCTCTCTCTGTCACCGCCCCTGTCCCTTCTCTGTACCTCTCCCTGTCATTGTCCCTGCCCTGTACCTCTTCCTGTCCCTATGCCCCTCCCTGTCCCTGTACCCCTCCCTGGTCCTGTCCTTGCCCCTGTCCCTGTCCTTGTCCGTGTCCCTGTACGTTTACCTCTCCTTGTCACTGCCCCTGTCCCTGTCTCTGTACCTCTCCCTGTCATTGTCCCTGCCATGTACTCCTCCCTATCTCTCTGATCTCTTCTCTGTGTCTTTGTTTACATCCATGTCGAGCGTATGAGTTCATTCGATGCCCCATAAAGGGAGCTCAGCATCCTTTAGCTTCAGCGACAGAGATTGCATCGCAGTAAGATCGCGCCCATGATGGAGCGTGGCTGGCCCTGCCGCCGCCGCTGCAGACGACTGATGCTCGCATCCCCTGAATATACGGACGCCGACGAAGACGTGTGCTTTTGGCGCTATATCATTTGCCGCAATTAGCGCAGCATCGTCGAGCGTGGCATTGATAGCGCCTGAGCGAGCAGAAGATGGGCGTCGACCTCCTGCAGCCCCTCCACTGATCGGATCATACCGTCTCTGTCCGCCCATCGTACGTCGCGTCCTTGTAGAAAAAATACGGAGGAAAAGCCGACGCCTTCGTCGAGGGTTCGGTGATTTAGGAGCGAATGCGCTGGAACGGATTCGATGATCGTATTATCGCTGTTCCTGACAGAAATACGCGAGGGCAAGACGGCTGTCAGAAAGCCCAGTGCAATTGTTGCAGGTCGGTATCGATGCATGTGTTCATATGAAACAATACTGTATTGACATACGAATACTTACTCAACTACAAGTACTATATAGCCTCGATTATTGTATTATCACCCTTACGGACAAAACTGAATGCGTACAAGACCGCTCTCAGAAAGCCCGGTCGTTAAGCTGAAGGGCGGTATCTGTACATTGCTCATTTGACACAACTGTTGCAATAACGTGTAGAATACATTCATTCAACGTTACATTACCGCATACATTTGAAATTGCGATGCAGATTGCATACGATTTACTGATAAGCCTACTACGCAAAGTAGTACACATAATCTTGAAGTTATATGGTATAACATATAACATTACAAACCATTGGCCTACATGCCTTTGTTATGAGCCTTCATCATACAGACCGATATAAACTGTAGCATACGCCATACTAGGCCACTCCACATTGTTTAATTATATGCCTTAGTCTGTATGCTAAGTTTTGTTTAATATTTTGCGCGGACCACATGCTCTTTACACTTTCGTGGCTTTGCATATGCTTAAATTGCTCTCAATTATTTGGGCTGTTTTCCACAACCCCATATACCTGCATGCTTCTTCCTCTCCTCTGTACAACTTATACTTACCGCTAATCTTATATCCTGTTTAAGCATGCTAATTTTCTGAAGTTCCCACCTATGACATAATTTTTTTGCACATATATTGAGAAGTTCTGGTCCGCTATGCTTGTCAGACTTTCTCCACTTGTGCCGACGTCTTTTTAGGCCTATATATATATCGCTCAAATCATAAGGCCTGAAGACACGATGAGTGTTATGTAGCACTACTAAAGTGAAACCCCACGTTCTAACTGGCATCATTAATGCTAACTACTCAATTTCACGAAATATGTGCTCTTATGCTTTAGGCATATATGGGGCATTAGTAATCGCAAGAGGACGCTGTGCTGTGGATGGCCGACGGAATCATGGGAAACTCTACTTTGGTCCATTGAGGGCTAACTGTACAGACGACTTTCTGATAAACGTAACTTTGACACTGCGCATCAATTATTCATTTTCTCTTAAAGGTTTGCACACTTAATCTTTCTTCTGTCAATTCTGGGCATACTTACTTTTGATTCCATAATTTGTACAAGCCCCAGTTAGACGGAAAATAGCTTAACCGTTTATGCCTATCGTTCTTACTTCTGACCTTTTGACACTTCATCATTAATAATATGGAAGCCTTCGCAGATTACGTATCTGCAATCGGGAGGAAAAGATTCTGAAAATTAGTAGGCGTTTTCAAGTTATTTATGACGCCCCGTCAGATCCTTTATAGTATGTTCAGTCCAGGCGACTAGAAACGCCTTTCTGTCAAAATGGACATAAAACGCTGCTTAGACTCAGTATTAATTAATTAATTAATTAATTCAGTCAGTCACTCACATTATTTATATAGCGCCCTTTAGTTATGCATATTCAGAGTCACTCAGTATCACTTGTGTATATAAAGTTAGTGGGTGCATGGGTGCAGTCTATCATGGCCACCTACTCCGGAAAAAAACAAGTATTCCTAACATAAAATCTACTATTTCCATCTTTTATGCTAATTATTTGAATTTTCTTCAACGCAGTTGTCTTTAAAACTACCTTGTGGGTTACAAAACATGTAGTCCTACATTTAAGCTTACAAAACTCGCCCACTAATTCCCACTGGAAGTATACCTCCAACGTGGCCTCTAGCCACAGAATTGCCTCAGTCCCTCCCGGAAGTCCGACTTTGTCGCTGACCATCGGCCATGGGTAGAGAGCGGGACGAAGTTTGAAAAGGCAAAATGTCTGTGGCAATGCAGCCCACTGAAATGTCTGGAAATTAGTAGGTAGCATAGCAAAAGGGCAACAATCTTAGAAAAGTGGGGAAGGATTGTAAAGTTAAGGAATGTTCGTATATGTGAGGGTTGGGAAGGTCGAGAAAGGGGATTAGGAAGGCAGACTTGGGTCGAAACAATGATAACGGCAAGGTATCCTTGCAATGGAATTGGTCCAGTTACGATTGGGTATATATAACTCTTATGCGAGTGGCTGTGTAAGAAAAAGGAATAAACGAGATAGGTGGTCCATTTAAACACTTCCGTCTTTAAACTCAGCGCTAAGAGCTTATTGTAAATAGTTTATTATAGTAGCGTTTTTCTAAACAAGCAACAAGACGATGACAAAAGAAGTATGGTTGTACAGCTGAATTGAAGACATTGTTTATGTGCGCATAAATCTGTCGTTTTTCTTATTCAGGCCTCAACTTTAATAGGCGTAGGCAATTTCGGAAAACAAGTGAGACCAATATCTAAAGTTTACATTCCGGAAAATTCCGGTCTTATCCCTGATCTTATTCTACGCGTGCGCTTCTAACTACGCGAATAAAATATCCAGCCAATTGCTTTGACTTCTTGATGAACTACATAATAACTTCTGGTGTCGGCCTACCGGCAAAAAATTAAAACGGCTTCCTAAATCAGATCTCTTGTTAAAGGAGGCGGATCTGGCTCTAAGCCGCGATGTAGAATTGAACCAAGCAGGCCAGTTCAAAACCGTAAAACTGCTACCAGATCAGTAGGTCAGAGCTGTCCAAGCATCTGGCATCGATCCGTAGTCACACGCGCTAATGATATTCCTTTGTATTGTCTGTTCATATCAATGCACTGGACGATCGAGCTTTCTGTTGTTGGCTTCGCTTCCTCAATCACGGTCTCTAAATATCGACTTATATAAATCAATTCGCAATACACCATGGACGGTTCAGTAACCAATAATAAAACTGCAATGTCACGAACTTTATCGGAAAGTTGCGCGGTTGTCATTAATCTCAAACGCAACTTGTCGCACATTATTGTACCTATCTCGGTGCGCATGCGCCATTAGAATAACTGGCCAATCGAAATCGATGAAATTAATAGTCGACGTCATTATGACGCGATCGGCTGTCGTTTCGGAAGCCATTAAGCTGAATGAAACGTGTTTCTAAATCGTCTTTCTCGATCTTTCTGTACTCACGCAAACCTAATCGAGAAATCGGTGCATTTATTGTATGTGCTATTGATCTGAGTTATTTCGTTATGTTTATGCTGAAATAGACAAAGACAGGAGACGTTTCGGCGTTGACAGATTGTCGGTCGTCCATAGAGATGTACACGAATTCAAGTGGACTCTTTGTCGGCCTGTATAAATTTGTTTAGCGCCAGCATATGGCGACGCCCACAACGGGCACTACTTGTGCTCGGTTCTCTGCTGCGCGTTTAAGATTCATTTGTTTTCTGGCTTACGCCGACCTAAATCGCATGCACTGGTTGTTAGACAGTCTTGTCCATTCCCAGTAAGCAAATGCACATCAATTTGACGTCTATTTGATTTGGTTTATGTCAAGATAAGATTAACATCTAAACAGCTCGTTTATTTGACATGTTCTAAACGTCTTGCGGTTGCTGTAAGCCAGTAGGCCTACACTGACCGGGTTGCACCAGCCGTCTTGGATTATTATAATTAATTAGTAACTTCTAACTAATTAATAGTAATAATATTTGACGGATATAGTCGTAAAGCTGTGTGTTGGTTTGTGTGCTGGTTTATAAAACCCGTACACATAACTGAATGTCTATTTGATGTGCCTGTATGTCATTGTAAGCTCTATGTTAGGTCTAAACGCAAGTTTTAGACGCTTGGCGGCTAATGCAACTTGATATTTCGATCGCTAGACGTCGCACGCGGTAGTTGCTAGATGTCGTTTGGGAAGCGAGCGGCCATTTTGAAGCGCATTCTGCTGGTTTCGACATACCTATTTTGGATTAGTACTTTAGTTTTAAGGTAAAATTTTTCTGTGAACTTTTTTCGCACAGACTAACATTCTGACGTTAATATATTTCATATTAAATCAAAGGAAATTTTTAAAGTTAGGTCTTTTTCGGACGTTTTATAGGATGTCTTGCGAGGGGATATAGTCAAAGAGCAGACTGACTACCTTCGAAATAACTAGTGTCAAATTTTATGCGGGTGAATCCGGCATAAAATCGAGAGTAAAATACAAATTGATATAAAACTAGTCGTTTTAATTTGCTTAAAGGAACTAATTTTCAAGCGGTGGTCAGTTACGGTTATGAAGTACAGTGAGTTATGCTTATGTCAGAACGATTGAAAGCTGTAGAGAGCTGGGCCAGGACGAATGATTGCTTTTAATTTCTCGACCGTTACTCGTGGAGAATCATAGATTTAGGCGTGATAAGAAGCTGGCCTTAATTAAGAATTAATTAAGACATTGAACTATATAATATATTGATTGATTTACAACAAGTGACTTTGTTCATTTTTATTCAATCATACATTATGATACAAGATGGTAGTGGAAAAATACGAGCTATTGTAATATCATTACAATTTCCGCTAGATATCACTTGTTGATTTGAGTCTGACCTATAATTATCATGTCAGGAGACTAAACCCCAATTAACATGTGTATCTACTTACTGGCTAAACAAGCTTGTAGGTACCATAGTGTAATGTAAAGTGACTGCAATCAATAGTCACCAGAACTAGACAAGAGCGTATAAGACACGGGGGTTACATCTACATATATACATACATACATACATACATACATACATACATACATACATGCCATCTTTCACAGACGATTGCGTCATTTGCTAGATTGTAGAATTGGTCCGTGCCACCTGTGAAAGCTTCTGACCTGGGTGCATCTTTGCTGCTGGATCTTCTTTTACTTTGGCACAGTTTTACAACCATGTATCGAAATACTTGATTTAACGCACAACCTGCATGCGATCGGATCATTCATCTTGGCAGTCATTCATTTTGATTCAGGGTCTCAATACAGACCTTAATCATTTCTGTTTAATCAAGAATTCGACTTGTATTGTAATCGTAATCGTAATCGGGGTGTATGTGAGCGATTCGGCGTGTGGTTGCCGACTCGTTAGTTAGTGTGGTTTTGAGCGCCTCTGTTGAGTTTATACTCTAAGAGGCGCTTTATAAATCTTAAATTACAATTACAATTGTAATCCTGAAATTTCTACAGCGCCCAACGAAAGCCACGTCACGGGGACCAGCTTATTCACAGGCGCTCAGTCAAAACAAAATCGATAGGCAAAAGGGTTCGATTCCGGGTCAAGATCCAAGAGTCAGGCAGAGAGACAGCGTGGCAGCTACGGTGGGTGATGTTTGGGGTTGGAGAGGAGAGAAAGATAAGAGGAAGAAGGGGTGTCAGGATAGGATCTGTGGAAGAGGAATGTTTTCAGATTTGAGTGAAAGGCCGAATAAACTACGTCCTACGCCGTATTTCGACAAAACCTCTAAAAATATAGAACCTGAAAGTTGCTGCGTTTAATAACTGTGGAATCCTTACATATCCAAACCAATATCGTCATCGAACAATCTGATTTAAAACAGAATGTTACTTAGATCTGTAGTAATCACAAAGCCAACGTCATACCTGAAACCGAAAATCATGTTCTCATATGGAAAGCTAATTCCAGTAAAAGGAAATTAAATGTTTTTAAGGCTTCCCAATGCGCAGGTTCTAGTATTTAAAACAGTGCATATTCTACCTTCAGCATTGTCCTAGAGTTGTAGTGAACGTTAAAACTCCAGTATCAGTATTTAGGATACGTGTGTACATAATTTTGAATATATATATATATATATATATACATATATATATGTACTTGTATGTATATGTGTTGTGTGCATGTGTATATATGTGTATGTATGACTGTGTATGCATGTGTACATGAATGTGTTTGCGAATGTGCATATGTATGTGTATATATTATAGATATATATATATATAATGTATTATGTGGACTATATAGAGTCTCTAGGCAGCGAAGGGTCGAGTGTATACCCCAATTTATAATCAATACGTGCAGCCAGCCGTATCGTTCTGTTGCCCCATTGCGAACAGCAATCACGCTCTATATACACAGTTTTCAGTTTCATCAATTATGTACTTCATATATAAAATTGTATACATATATTGGATTATTCTGGGAAAATATTTTGATTATCGATGAAGAACCATAACAAAAAGTCATGAGAAGTCATTGTCCATACACTATGTAAACATTCTAAATTACAACAAGCTTCTGCTTTACATCTCCATTAATTTTGCTATATAATTATGTATGTATGTATAGACAGCAAATATGAAAATCTATACAGCCAATATATGTATATATGTATATGTTAATCTCCAGTATCGCCAACATATGTAAGTGTAAAACGGGCGAATAACAGGCACTGTTAGTGTGTCGTCATGTAGGTGCAAGGTTCGGTGTGAATCGATTCCCTGAAGGCATGTTTCTTTTGTTTGCAAACAATGACAATCAAATGCCAAGAAACAGTGTTGACATAGTATCAAGATGTCGCGGGAACAGCAGTCCGCTTTTACTCACAGGTCGCGCGTTTCGACAGTTAGTTCACATGAAGCACTCGGATTCGAATCCTGGATTCAGCAGTAAAATGTGATGTTGCCATTTATACAGCACTTGCAAGTACCACAAGTAACTTTATATTCGCTGTAGACTAATATGGTAACATGATGTCGGAAAATTCTTTGTAGTCTGTGTGGTAGAATCGTATCGACAATGTACAATGGCGGACGGACAGATGTTGGTTCGTCTTAATGACCAGTTAATTCAACACAAAACTTTCCAGACTTCTGCTTTTCTCAAAATTGAAACGTTTCCACGACAGTGATCAGGAACTCAGCCCTAACTACTCACCACGATCAACTTTACAAGTGCAAGTGAGCTAGATGAGTTGAACAATAGCAATTGAGCAAGAGCGACGGGATATGAGCAAATGGGATATGAGTAAATGAGCAAGAGCGATTGGGCGTGAGCAGTGAGCAAGAACAATTGAGGAAACACAGGTGGCCATGGCTCTTCCATGAAAATGACAGACGCTGAGAACCGAGTAGTCCTGAACGTCGGCGGAATCCGCCACGAGACGTACAAGGCGACGCTGAAGAAGATCCCAGCGACCCGGCTGTCTCGGCTGACGGAGGCCCTGGCCAACTACGACCCCGTCCTCAACGAGTACTTCTTCGACCGCCACCCGGGCGTCTTCGCCCAGATCCTCAACTACTACCGCACGGGAAAGCTCCACTACCCGGTCGATGTCTGCGGACCCCTCTTCGAGGAGGAGCTCGAGTTCTGGGGCCTCGACGCCAACCAGGTGGAGCCGTGCTGCTGGATGACCTACACGACCCACCGCGACACCCAGGAGACCCTGCAGATCCTCGACCGCCTCGACCTTGACACCGACAAGCCGACCGAAGAGGACATCATGAAGAAGTTCGGACTCGAAGACGGATACCTGCTGAGTGAAGCCAGCTGGTGGCAGAGGGTGAAGCCAAAGATATGGGCGTTTTTCGACGAGCCCTACTCGTCTACAGGTGCCAAGGTCAGTCAGATATACACATCTATGAATATGAATGTATTTATGTATGTATGTATGCATGTATGTATGTATGTATGTAGGTATGTAGGTATGTATGCATGTATGTATGCATGTATGTATGTATGTATGTATGTAGGTATGTATGCATGCATGTATGTATGTATGCATGCATGTATGAATGTATGTATGTAGGTAGGTAGGTATGTATGCATGCATGCATGTATGTATGTATGTATGTATGTATGTATGTATGTATGTATGTATGTATGTATGTATGTAGGTAGGTAGGTAGGTATGTTTGTACGTACGTTTGAATGTACGTGTGTGCATGTATATATGTATTCATACATTCGTGTATGTAAGTAGGCATGTATCGGAATTTTAATATAGCGCATTTTTATATACCTCTTAAGCTAATATTGATTCATTTTTGTTTCAATTATATGCAAGGATCACGCGTGTACATGTATACACACATATACACGCATGCTAGTCTAGTTAGCTACATTGGTTAAAACGTACATCAAGGCACCTCTGTAAATGTGAATGTATGGGTTTTATATAGCGACCGTATGGCCTCGACCCTGCTCGTTTTATAATGGATTGTGCTTTAGGATGCCGGTTGGAAAAACGATCGTGGCTTATTTCAGAAATTGAAATCTGGGGTTAGCCCGATCCGTACTCAGGAACCGTAAACTATGTGGAACCCACTCAAATGGGCAGGGGTAGTGAAGGACCTCATCCGATAAATTCATCAAAAAATGAGGAGGGTGTAGGTCATACGGTCACTATAGAAAATATAGAGTAACATTAACGTTTACATGTACATAATCGTAATCGTAAACTTGAGATTTCTACAGCATCCAACGAAAGCTACGTTGCATGAAACAGCTTATTCACAGGCGCTGAGTCAAAACAAAATCGATAGGCAGGGAGTGTTAGATTCCAGGTCAAGATCCAAGAGTCAGGCAGTCAGACAGCAACTAAGCGTCTGATTAAACCAACGCGAATAGGTGAATCGAATGC
Source organism: Norana najaformis (assembly GCA_964023275.1). Lineage (NCBI taxonomy): Eukaryota > Metazoa > Annelida > Clitellata > Crassiclitellata > Hormogastridae > Norana > Norana najaformis. Next base: position 44,594,792 of record OZ029915.1, read on the forward strand.
CTGGCTATAGTCCATTGCATTTGGAGGCTCAATATATCTTCCACGATTGTCAGTCACTCGTCAAGTGGAGTTCCGTTTCTATAGAACAGAACGCGAGGTCCCGCTATCCATTCATACGCCGATCTGTTTATACGAGTACCAGTCCCCTCGTTATGCTCGCTGGCGGTCCACTCCACGCAATTAAGTATACACTAGGTATGGCCTAGTGACAAGGTCGGCAGGCCGGCCGGCCTAGCGGGTTTCAAACCCTGTTATCCTCAGGTATAAACCATAAAATTTCCTAATTCTTAGCGACTGATCTCGTAAACGTTATGTCGTAATAGCTCCTAGATGCGCTCTTGTTACTGTGGGATTAAAAGGAAAGGGTTATGACGAGTGGGGTGGTGGTATAAGATTTGGTTCATGGTTAACATTCACCAGCTATTCACTGTTCAACTGCCCAAGTCTACTCGTTCTTCCACATACCTATCTCAGTCTCAGTCTCCAGTTTCTTCCTCTCTCAGATATTATTCTGCAATTGTTTCTTAATCTCTGCCGCGCCTGCTCTTTGGAACAAACTCCCGAAAGACGTCCCTCCTTCAGTTCGCTAATCCTCCATTGTCACCTTGAAACTAATGTGGGCTATCCTCTGCCTGCCCTCTCACCAGGGCGGTTTCACTCCAGACTGAAAACCGGACTTTTCAAACTCTCCCATACCGCATCCGATCCCGGACCATCCCGTATGAGACCACGGTTGCTATCATGATCGCTTTCCACCTTATCATCATGCCATCTCCCACGGTCTTATCTCTCTCCCTGATTCTGACAAGGTACCGAAACTGACCCCGTAACCTGGCTGTTCTGTATGTGTTTGATATAACACCGGTGTATAACATGTGTGGGACTGAGAAATTTCGGAGTTTTACATTATATTACATTTACATTCGGAGTATGGATAGTGTTAGTGTGAGCACGTGTGGGTATGTATTTTGTTTTCAATTTCGGTGGTCCAATTCTTACGCTACCAAGTGCGATTTAGTCGTTCCTTCTATTTCGCGTACAACACGCACGCCGATGGATCAGCGACCGTTGCATCGTCAGACCTCTGGGTTGAGTTTGCAGCCGATCGAGGCTTTAATTCACTTCACATGCAAACGTTTCTGGTCGAATAAATTGGCCGTCTGACGGCCAGGACTATTTACTATGACAGCCGTCCCAGGATGCCTCGCTTCAAAGTGTACAGCGCACTGAATTATGGGGCAGCGACGCGGATCCTGCTCTTCGTCTTGCGCGAAATCCAATATCTGGTCGACCACGTGTCAAGAAGAGCACATCGAAAGCCATGGACGCTTATTACGCCATTTGTCCATCCCAGGCCAATATATTACCGGCAAAAGTGACTATCGCACCGATTACAATACGATTCAGCACCCCGGCCCCGAAATAACCTACGAGGCTCTGAACATTAAACTTGACCCCAACATTAACCCCAGCGCTAGCTCTAAAACCCTGGCTCAACACTAGCTATAAAAACCCTAGCCCAAACTAACCATTACAACCCTAGCCCATCAATACTTGGTTCTTGACAAGGCATCTTTGGACAAACCCACTGACTTGACGCAGCGCTCGTGAATAAGCTGGTGCCCTGCGCTTAGCTTTAAGTAGCGCTCTAAGAATTTTGAGTTTACGATTAAGATCAATAGCCCTAAAATTGAATCCCAAATCTACCAACTCTTTTCCAATACGTCCGATGGCCGTCTGTTTTGACGCGACCGGGTCAAAGTGATCAGGGCTTTTGTGTGTCGTGTCGAGATTATTCCCGTTATGGATCGGGGTCAGGTCATGTCCAAGATCGACGTGGGCTAATAATTAGCTAGGCGCGAAGGTGATCGGAATGCAGGGGTACGGTTGGTTCATGTCACAGGCAGCAAGATGAAATAGAATTCCAGCTCATGAGATGATCGAAAAAGAAGTTACGCGTGGCATTGAGAACAGACACGATCTCCGTTGCTCAAATATCTTATGCTGCTTCTATCGGTGATATGTTGTTGATGTTGGTGTTATTGAATTTCTGCAGTAGCTTAATAACTAATGTAGCTGAACATTTTGTAGCTCCATCTGTCGGAGGTACAGACCCCTTGAAGATCCTGGTACTCTGTGATGATGATGATGATGATGATGATGATGATGATGATGATGACGACGACGATGACGATAATAATGATGATGAATATGGTGAAGATGAAGATAAAGCTGATGAAGATGATGATGGCGATGACGATAATGATGATGATGCCGCTGATGATGATAAATATGAATATGATGGTGGTAGTGATGGCGAAGATAATGATGGCGATGATGATGATGATGATGATGATGATGATGATGATGACGATGGTAAAGGTGATGAATACGATAAATACTCGAGTTCTTAATCATCAACCAACACTATCACCCGATTGTCATGGTAACTGACGTTGACAGGTTGTTGCCACCGTGTCCGTGTTCTTCATCGTCGTTTCCATTCTGTCTTTCTGCCTCAAGACGCACAGTTCCATGCGAGTTCCAGCCATCCAGAACGCCACGATGGCCGACTTCGATGTTTTGCTAGGCAACGCAACGCCGAGCGACAAGCGATGGAGACTGGACAAGAAGGACAGCGAGCCTCACGCGGCCTTCTTCTACACCGAATGCATCTGCAATGGTTGGTTCACGTTGGAGATAATCGTGCGATTCATCGTCAGTCACAGCAAACTCGGTTTCGTTCGGACACCGGTAAACATTATCGACTTCATTTCAACGCTATCCTTCTACCTGGATTTTCTAATGACTTCGCTGAAGAAGGAGAACGACATACTCGAGTTCTTCAGCATCATCCGGATCATGCGGCTGTTCAAACTGACGCGCCACTCCCCCGGTCTCAAGATCCTCATTCACACCTTCAAGGCGAGCGCACACGAACTCAGTCTCCTTGTCTTCTTCCTTGTACTCTTCATTGTCGTCTTCGCTTCCCTCGTCTTCTACGCCGAAAGGACTCAGACGAATCCAGACAACGACTTCACGTCGATCCCTGTCGGGCTCTGGTGGGCCATCGTTACCATGACGACGGTCGGCTATGGCGACATGACGCCGAAGACTTACCTGGGAATGTTTGTGGGGTCAATCTGCGCCCTGACCGGGGTCTTGACAATCGCCCTGCCCGTTCCTGTCATCGTCAGCAACTTTGCCCTCTTCTACTCGCACACACAGGCCAGGGCCAAGCTGCCGAAGAAGCGACGGAGGGTCCTCCCCGTGGAGGCGGTCCGGCCAAAGGGCCTACAGGCAGCCCTTCGCAACTGCCCTGGTCCCGGCCTACAGGCCAACAGACGAACAAACACCACCGCCGTCAGACAGGTGCCCGCCGATGCCAAAGTTAACAAGATCGGTCAGTACAAATGAATAAATGAATGAATGAATGAATGAATAAATAAATAAATACATAAGCAAACGTAAGAACAAACAAACAATTGAACGAATTAATGGTCGAATGAACGAACGAACGAATGAACGAAACAGTAATAGGCAGTGCTTTTTTCTCAGAAAAAAAGTTCAGGAACTGAACAATTATGGAATTTTGTGCTAAAATTTCATTATTTTTTATCAATCAATAAACACTGAAAACAGTGTAAAGTTGTAAACAATGAAAGTGAATTAAAATAAGTTACATTATATTACATAATTAAAATAACTTAGTAACACAATCCTTTTATCAAAAACTAAATTATTTTTTATTAACCGAAAAAAGGTACAAGAACGCCGTTCTGGAGCTTTCAGTCTGAAAAAAGCACTGGTAATAGGAGAAGTCAGCAAATCAATAATTAAACTTGGTCCCAATTCTCTCCTCAATCTAAATCCGTTCGAGGTACACAATGACAAATTGTATTTTTATTTCGGCGCCAGACGCTGCGGGTCGCTCTTCTAGGGCAACACGTTCCCTATTTGTTCTTGCCTCGCATTACACCCGGCGCAATTTGGCAAAGGAGACATGTCACTCGCGAGTTTCTTGGTTGCTTCAGGCTACAGAGCGATCGCTTGGGCTGCGAGAAATTATCTCTGCTACGTTCACTTCATTTCCAACACGTCTTCCTTCGCCAGATAGAAATTTGTTTCGAGATTTCGGCTCCACTTTCGCCCCCAGACAACTCAGTTTTAATGAGTACATTGATCGTAGGCTGTCAGTTGGAAGATCAGGCGGCGAGGGAGAGGGCTGGCCACCCGTCCTCATATGCCGAGGCTAAAAATGTGAAGTAGCTGGCACTTCATTCCCATGGCTGCCTGTCAGAGCTAGCTTAAGGAACTGCTCCTCTTATTCTTGTTCTTCTTCTCGTTCTTCTTGTTCTTTTTCTTCTTCTTTTTTATTTGTCTTCTTTTTCTTCTTCTTTTTCTTCTGCTTTTTCTTCTTTTTCTTTTACTTCTGTTTCTTTTACTTATTTTCATTTTCTTCTTTGTGTTCTTTTTCTTTTTCTTCTTTTTCTTCTTTTTCTTCTTCTTTTTCTTCTTCTTCTTCTTCTTTTTATTCTGCTTTTCTTCTGTTTCTTTTTCTTCTGTTTCTTTCACTTCTTTTTATTCTTTTTCTTTTAATATTTTCTTTTTTTCTTTTTTTCTTTTTTTTCTTTTTCTTCTTTTTCTTCTTTTTCTTCTTTTTCTTTTTCTTCTTCTTTTTCTTCTTCTTCTTTTTATTCTGCTTTTTCTTCTCTTTCTTTTTCTTCTGTTTCTTTCACTTCTTTTTCTTTTTATTTTATTTCTTTTTCTTCTATTTCTTTTTCTTCTTCTTTTTCTTCTTCTTCCTTCAGTCTATTCGAGATCGTATCTGCATCGTCGTTCCTCGCTGTGCTATTCGACAGTGGACATTGGCCGTTGTTCGGTGTTCCGTTTAGAACAAACATCAGGACATAGCTATCAGCATCGGCTACACGATTCACTGGTTAGCTTTTAAAGTGGTCCGCTAAGATGAGAATTCTTGGATGTCTCAGACCTGATTGCGCGTTAGCAGTCAATCACGGATGATAATTCGTCTCACAGTCTGTATGTGTCTGCGTGGGCCGGGCAGCGCAAACCTTCTCCAGCTACATGAGTTTTCATCTTGTAGAGATGAACTTGCCGTTTTTGTAGAACTCTAGCATCAGTTAGGTTAACGAGAAGCGCCTTTGTGAGATCCATAAAAGGCTCTATATAACTGCTTACTAACATACATACATACATACATAAATACATACATACATACATACATGCATGCATGCATGCATGCATGCGTACGTACATGTATACGTAAATATAGGCATACATGCATACATACATACATACTTACATACATACTTACATATATACATACGTACATACATACATATATACATACATATATATACATATATACATATATATATACATACATATATACATACATACATGCAATCAATTTCATCACACTTGATCGTCTTTATAAACTGTCATTCCTTCTGCCATCGGACTACATTAGTTTATATATCGAACAGTCGACGGTTGAAAGACGGCAAATTAAAAGTCTGCGACCTGTAGGCCTAGTTTTGCAGAAGATGAGTTGGCCATATCCAGTGAACCGAGCGCAAAACACGGCGAAGCCCTCTGCCCGACGCACTCGATGCCGCTGATGAAGCATCCGAAGCCCCCGCTGTTTCTGTATCTCGTGTAACAAATTATCTTAGCCCGACGCTCACCGATGGACGAAAACATCTTCAGGATCCCAGGGCGACTTGCATAAAGAGGAAAACCACCATATAACTTGTTCTGTCCTTTCCCCCCCTCCCACTGGTATGCATTTAAAAGTCGTTGCGCTTCAGTTCATAGGGCTCTGCAATTAATTCCAACCGCAAATCGCATTCTGTCCACAATTAATATTGAATCGCAATCTCGAAGTTTCTTCAGCCCCAAAGAAAGCTGAAGATCACAAAACCGGCTTAATATTCGACGCTGGAGGGCTTCAAAAGATGGTGAAGACTCGACTCTTCATGTTACAGGCCTACTTTTGGTACCTAGCTATTTTTATAGTATTTGCAGGGAGCATTTATTTAGGCGTAGTAGGCCTACATTGTCATGTGTTTCACAAATTGACTTACATAATATAATAAGGTGATGTTGATGTTTACAGCCATGACTGTCACAAGATGGCGTCAAAATTGTATGCTTCAACATGCTCTCACACGCTGCAACTATGCAATGCTATGCAATGCTTCTAAATCTGGTTTACTTTACCAATCCTTGTGACTATTATACATTGTTTGTATGATACAGGGCACGGCGGGGCCATCGAAGAAATGCTAAACCTACGAAGTAAGCCTTACGTTTATCATCTGAATGTAGATTATTTGCTAAGACAACAAGATAATCGTCGGAATGCCTTGTGTAAATAATAATCCTATTACAATTACTGTATATGTGTAATTGCGCACCACTGTTTAAAAATCAGGCCTACTTATTTGCGCTACATTGACTGTAAACTATACAGGACGTACCTTCTCTTCACTATATATTTCATCAGTCTAAACTAATTCTGCTTACTCCGATCAGATCATGTGAACGTAAATTTTCCGCCGCTGAGTAAGCAAGTTTGAAGCGCGCATTTGCATCGGAAGTTTCTATGACGTCACATCGATGAATCATTGGATTCATTATTGTTCATGATTGACTGTCGTTTCACAAAGCTGACGCTACCATGATGCATGCTTGCGCAGATTTTAAATATACGCTGCTGGTCGGCGTTCACGAGCACTGACTGACATCAGCAGTTACTGTTGACTTGTCGTAAAAAGCCTATATAAAGCGATCCCAAATGCACTGTAGAGAGCGTGAAAATATTTTTAGCATTAGCCTGTCTTGTACTCGGCTGATAGGTTGAGTTACAAATGTCACTGACGATTTATGCGTGTGGGGAACTTGTATGCGGATGATTGAAGTACTGTTGACATTGAACTGTTCGTTTAATATGTCAAAATATCAAAGTTCGTGCATCTGTTCTCGAATTAAGATTTCGAAGCCCGATCTATCGACAGCTTCTGACGATGTCCAATACTTCATATACCAATCCCTTCTCTCAGCTCATATACCTAAATATTATTATATCAGACTAAATTATAACCAATTTGTCATATATTGTCATATATTGTCATATACGTATATGGGATGTCTGCGTGATATCGATAAAGCGTGGTCTATGGCCAAGATTGTTCGTCGAAATGCAATTTCTCCAACGGCTAATAATATTCCTCAGCAGCAATTCAATCAATAACTTTAAGATTTCAGATAAATGTAGAAATACTGGAGAAATATATTTGAGTTCACAGTCAGTCATAAGAGTACATGATTAATGGCGCTTTCGCATTAGTGACCAGAGATGGACTTGTGGAATTCGGCTTTTGGCTCAGAGGGTCGAACAACAACTCCTCGGCAAGTCCAAAACTGTATACGGCGGTGCATGCCCTGATATTTCGGTCTCTAGGGGCAACCTGAGGTCAGAGGTCGACCGATTGTTATCGACCGTAACAACCTAAACAGTATGTTTACTGAAGCTAGCCTCCGGAAATCGGCCAATTTCCAACAGACAGAAGCAGTCGCATAAATTGACTTCCTGCTTGCATGGAACATGCTTCTTGCTTTTGTTCAATAGGCGAAAGTCTCTCTTATTGAATATTAATAATGCTCGTGTTCATGCTTCAGCCATTTTGATACACAAGTTGGCAGTTGACTTTGTAAAGACCCAATAGAGTTTAGCCAAGCCTCTGAGTTAACGAAACTCTTCATTTAGTCGATTTCTTTCAAATGATTCTCTTAATTTTTATAATAAATCATTTTCTATTTCTTTTTAGGTTTCACCACTGGAATCTTCGATAAGGGTTTGTAATCATGCTAAATTAAATTCAGCTTAAATTACCCGGAAATTAAGAAATGTGCAATATTCCTTCCTCTTCCTCCCTCACTTGGTATTTCTGCCTATATACCTTTGACGCTAAATATCGAAATAACAACTGACACCCTGGCCAAAGCTCAAAACCCCAAAATTTTCCATTTTTACTTCAAAGTACTTAGACAACATCTGTAGTCTGTCTTCTGTAGCTTATTACTGTATTCGTTCTGTGCAGAAAGCACATCCTGGACCAAGAAGCCTCGACGGCTGGTCTATTGTTTATCCCTGGGCCCCAAAGACCAACATCGATCGATATAAATTTGCATAAGTGTCTAGCGGATCCGATTAGGTCACATCAGACGAGATCAGCTCATGTTCAGCGTATAATTAAATTGCCTCTCGGCTAAGTCCAGACCAAGTATAGCCAAGACTTCACCGATCAAGCACAGCCTGCAAATATAATAATTATGCTAAAGCAGACGAGAGGATAATCGCAGAGCAGACGCATTAAAATGCAGAACCATCATCGCCTCTTTATACCCGGCTTAACATCTCCTCAAGGCTCTAAACGCCACAACAGAAGCACAACGTCTACATAGACTGTGTATATATATATATATATATATATATATATATATATATATTATATATATATAGGGGTGTGTGTGGAATTAAATAAAGATTATGTTTATAGATAATGATATGTATAGATAATTTAGCTGTGTAGCCAATTGTGCATAATTTCGCCATAATTTCTGTGTTTTTAGACGTCCAGACGGCTATGACGATTGCCTTGCACAAAAACACACAAGAACCACCAGTCAACAACAAATCCTGTAGCAGTCCAAACGGTAGCTCTATCTGCCATGCATACGATAGATTAAGTCAAATTGAAGGATGAATTGGACGAACGGACGGACGGATAGAAAGATAGAAAGATAGATAGATAGATAGGCAGGCAGGCAGGCAGGCAGATAGCTAGGTAGGTAGGTAGGTAGGTAGGTAGGTAGGTAGGTAGGTAGGTAGGTAGGTAGGTAGGTAGGTAGATAGATAGATAGATAGATAGATAGATAGATAGGTAGGTAGGTAGGTAGGTAGGTAGGTAGGTAGGTGGGTAGGTAGGTAGACAGACAGACAGACAGATAGATAGATAGACATACACACACAGACAGACATACATACATGATGACATAATGGCGATCTGAGCCCTTGAGATCTGGCACAGCCGAGGGTGCATAACTGGTCCTAATTACTTAATTATTCATACGCTACATGCGCTAACCTGCAGTGTCATATTCGTTGAGTTATGCTATTGCACTCCGGCCGTTGTTGCCCCATCTCTAAGTCCACAAACGAACCAACTGGAGACGGACAACATACGGCCGATTCTCAACGGGGATCTGGTTAAGGCGGATAATTGGTATCTCCACAATGGAACGTCTTTCTTCACTTGCACCTGCCAGTTATTGGGAGACACTTCTAGCAATCTGAGTTTCTAATGGAGGAGGTAGTGTCGTGACAGGCTGATGTAGTTTCGTCTCTTCTTCAGATACACCAAACGCTGCGTGATTCACTTTGATACAATTGATGCCGAGGGAAGTCATACATGCATACATAAATACATACATACATATACATACATACATACACATATACATACGCACGTACATACATACATACAGTACATATATATATGCATGCATACAGTACATATCTACATACGTACATACAGACAGACATACATACATGCTTGCTTCTAGCTTGCTTTCTTACTTTTTAACTTACTTAATGAGTCATTACTTACTTACTCACTTGCTTACTTGTTTACTTACTCACTTACTTACTCACTTTCTCACACTTATATACAACATATGCTTGAGTGCATACACAGACGTACACACAGGCTAGTACACATTCGGGGATTCATCGCCGATTGTTTTGCAGGGGTTGGTCGTACCTCGCGAGGATCTGTGGTGTCGACAGATCAGCAGAAGGGAGTCCTGGTGACGTTGTCGTCATCTTCACCTTCATCGCCCCCCGCCACGTCATCGTCACCTCCTCATCTGACCCCTGTAATACCACAGACGACTTCTTCACTGCCCTCGAAGCCCAACCCAGGAGTACACGTCAGTCTCGGATTATACAAGGACAGATACAAGGTGATTGAGCGAAGCATGACGTCACCGGTCACGACCCCGCCATCAGTCGACTGCACAGCAAAACCATCCGACAGAAACGATCTTCAGAACTGCAATTCGTTATCACACCAACTTCTTTAGACGGCCATTCGTTTGAATTATCTTCTCAATTTTGTAATTTCCCATCGAAGACGTAGAAATTAGGATGGAAAAGAACCGCCATTTTAGCCATCTGTTTACCAATGATCTCATTGGTAGTTAAAATGCGTAAATACGAGACGTTGTCTCCAGCCATTGGTCAGACAGCTTAACTCGGCTGCCATTGGTTAATTTCGTCGGAGGCGCGCCCTCTGTTGGCCGATAGATGTGTCCGTCCATTTCCATTAGTAACGAAAGCTACAGGCAGAGCATTTGTCGAGATTCATTTAGTGATCAGTCCTACGATTGCGGTCACAAGTCAGAATCTGTTATCTGATCTGATGTAATCTAGTCTAATCTAGTCCAGTATGTATAGTCTAGCGCAATCTACTATAATTTCATGTAGGCTAATCTTATCTAGTCCAATCTCATATAGGAATTTCGGTAGCGCCACCACTGATGCGCTAGGCATCAATCGATAGTCACTGTTAAGTGAATCCAACAGGCTGATCACAGTTCCAGATGAGTCTGTTTGAAATCGAGAGGAACATTTAAAAAAGGAACAGAGAAACAGACGAGGACAGAGGAAATGCATCGTAAAGGTCGGTAGACAGAGAATGAGTATAACAGTTAGTTACTGCGTAATAGGAGGACCGATGAAAGTGCACGCCTAATCATTGAAACTGGTAGGCCTACTACTGTCATAGCCTAGTATTCAGAATATTTAAATTTAGCATTTGCTTAGTATTTCTACAGATAAATTATATCAAACTGCCATGTATAATGGATAGGCTGTAGTTTTCGACGAAGACCTAACTCTGAAAAAACCAAAAGACCAGAATAAAACGGACGAACAATTTGTTTCTAAATTAATGATGCCGGTTTTTCTTTGTTGCTGCGAGTTGCGCGATCACGTAACACTTGTGTCACTGTTTAGGTTTACAATTACGTTAATTGTTATTATCAAAAAAAAAGAATTATTTCTGTACTAACATTCAAGAGAGTAGGCAGAGGGGTAGCTGCAGGGTACCATTAGCCCCACTGGAAAACCTTGGGCCAATCTGGATGTTTGGGTCCAATATTTGACCCTTAAATAACATTTTTGTGCGCAACCTCTTATCCTCTCGCTTTCTAGAATCAGTCCATCTGCGACCTCGCAATAGGGTTGGCCAAAACCTTGTAATGGGCTCAGTTGAGCTGGTGTCTGAATCGGACAAAAACGACCTTTGGGGGATCTGACCTTTAGGGGAGCGCAGTGGCCCCCAGTTTGTTTTTGTCTCTTTTGCTTGGACAGAGACTCGTTTCATAAATGATAGCGATGTGGTAATCTTGTGTAGTGCTACCCCTTTGTTTCACCCAGACCTGTGTAACATTTCCGTCTACTGCAGGGACTGATGCCCACAGCACAATACACACTTCGTGACAGACTCACTTTCGGCGTTTCGAGTGGGTCATTTCCCGAGTTTCGCACAACCAGTGGCCTTCCCCCTTTCGGGACTCAGACCGTCTCGCGATCTCACAACAGAGTGGGCCCAAACCCTGTCTGATCAACTGATCCAGCCTCGGAACCATATAATGATTGTTTATGCTGCAACTGGCCCTGAAACACTGAAACACACTGCCCAGTCTCTTTTTCTCGGGCTACATCCGTCCGAATATATATATATATATATATATATATTGTATATATATATATATATCGTATAACTTGCCTCGACTACAGACTTTAACTTTTGTATATGCTAAGTTCGCCCAGCACACGAATGGACTGTATATCACTAACGAAACGATACCGAGGTGTCTTGGCTCGTAAGCGTGAACTGCAGCACCGTCAATATACTACTTGACTGGCCTTATTCAACCGCCTTCGCTCCGTTTGCATCTTATGGAATGGCTTGGCCGATGGCTGTTGTCTTCCATACTGCTTAATTGCTATCGTCCGTTCTTAGAAAACCCTGAATACAAGCTCCGAGGGAGCTCTAAAATTAGGCTGTTGGCATAAAGCGATTTCTGGCGTCCCGTTGATCAAGAGGCGTCATATAGGGACAATTAATTATATAAATTATATTGGACGGGGGTAACAGAAGAAATCGATTATTAAATGAATTAATAAAATAAATCGTTAAGTATAACAAACAAACTTTAGCAAACTGAACAGCTTAAATATAAAACTATTATAGGCCTACAATTAAGGTAGGCTATTATTTAAATGAATTTATAATTGTTATTATATATAAGCTCTACTGATAAGCCTTGTAGCCTGTCCGCCACAATATATATATTTTGTGTATCATTTTAATACTATTTATATAATTATATTATTTAGTTTTTATTATTTATATAATTATGCCCTTGTGAATAGAGCAAAAATTTATATAGCTTTCGTAAATTCGACTCGGACAGCCCGCAGCTTCAGCATAAGATGTTTGTTCAAACGTCATGTCGTATTGGTCCCAGCATATGGGATACAATATTATGGGTCCTTCGCCCATATATAAAACGATGTATACAGCCTACAACCATGATGGCTACATACATCCATATGCATGTCAGTCATGTATATATGTATACTGTATATGTATATGATGGATCTATCGTCGGTTGAACGATGCCAGTGGACATGCACTTTGCTCTTTTACGACAATAAATTTATTGGCCACGTTCAGCATTTATACCCGTGTACTTATAATAAATATAATTATGCCCTTATATATATATATATATATATATATATATATATATATATATATATATATATATATATATATATATATATATATATATATATATATATATATATATATATATATATATAGACGGCGTTGGCGTGTCATGGAAGTAGAAGGCTATGAAAAGGCCCAGTTGATGTAAGCATCTGCGGGGACGACGGTCTAAAAGAACCCTCTCGAAATACAGCATTCAAGGCTTCGCTGACTGTATATTATATATATATATATATATATTATATATATATATATATATATATATATATATATATATATCTTATCTACTTACGTATGGGTGTGCTGTATATTATATGTGTTATATATATTATATTATATATATATATATGCCGCGTAATATATAATGCTCGTATATAAATAAAAATGCTCGTACATAAATGCGCGTATATATTTGGCCAAAGCGGATCTATATTATCTATATTATATATTATATATGTATATTATATATGTATATTATATCTTGCACAAGCGGATCTCGATCTTCACAAGAGGTACAGACTGCATATAATTACGAGAACGAGATTTATTTCAACAAAACTATAATCGGCTAACATGTCCTTGTGTTGCGTAGGGTGCGTGCGTGGCGGAGTAGACGGCGTTGGCGTGTCATGGAAGTAGAAGGCTATGAAAAGGCCCAGTTGATGTAAGCATCTGCGGGGACGACGGTCTAAAAGAACCCTCTCGAAATACAGCATTCAAGGCTTCGCTGACTGTATTACATCCATTTACGACTGCAATCTTTCTGTCACTTTGAACTGTAGAGCGACGAATATTGACATTAATAGCAGTGTTCTGCGCTGAGAGTGAATCACTGAATAGGCGAGCAATTGAGAGACTCCGTGGCTGCAAGGATGCGATTAGCAGGGAGCAAAGAACCCCGCCCTTCATGTGAGATATTCTGGTTCAGTGTCGTCTGTGCAACGGACAGACTGACTGAAATTGAGATTGAAAGGAGCCGACGGCCTCATGCACTCCCATGGAAATATAGATTGACAGAAGCAGAGGCAAACAGATGCATACATATTTCTACGTATATTATACACAGACAGATAGAATGGCAGGCAGAAACAGACAAGAGAGGGCGAGAGCAAGAGAGAGCGAGAAAGCGAGTGAGTGAGAGAGAGAGAGAGCGCGCGCGAGAGAGAGAGAGATAGAGAGAGAGAGAGTGAGAGAGAGAGAGAGAGAGAGAGAGAGAGAGAGAGAGAGAGAGAGAGAAACGAGTCCTTGAGGACTAGTACAACTGTGGTCGCATGTAGGCCTACTGAACAGATCTAGCAATTAATTATTCAAACGTTACCTGGTAAATTCATTGAAAAACGAGCAGGGTCAAGGCCAAACGGTCGCTCTAGAAAGAGTACATTTACATTTAATTTGCGATGTCGTGTTCGTTGAGTTATGCTTGTGCACTCCGGCTGCGTGTGTTGCCCATTTCCCCAGTGCACCTACCTGCCAACGCGAGATGGGCAACAGACAGAGACAGATACAGAGACAGAGACAACAGACAGAAGCAGTGGTATGCGATCTGCTTTAGGTTATTTCGTATCTCTACAAGTAGGGCGTTTCTCGCAAGGTCCATTTCGCCCCCGCCCCCCAATCAATAACAGGGGAAAGTTACAGCGCAATCTTAATCTCGAGATTTCTGTAGCGCCCTTGGTAAGCTAATTAGCGGGAACTAGCTGATTCATAGGTGCTCAGTGGAAACAATTAGGCAGGTACATATAAATGCAAAAGTAGGCCCCCTACTTGTTTTTCAATAGCGACCGTTTGGCTTCGGCCCTGCTTATTTTTCAGTGAGTTTATCGAGTAAGGTCAGATTCGGTTCCAGGTCAAGATCCAAGGGTCAGGGAGATAGCGCATTTAGAAGGATAATCACCAACCACCACGGTTCTACCCGATGCATTGGCGTAAGCTCATTTCTGTAATCGGGGACTCAATTTTAATACCAACCGCTCTTACTCTCCCCTCACAAGGAGGTGTAACTGGATTCGGTAGATGAGGAAAGCTCTTCAATACTTGAAGCACTGAAACAGTTTCTTGACCGCAAACTACTTCGTCTAACAAAAGTTTTGCAACACAACGCATCACTGCGTCTTAGACTCTGTAACCAAGACCTATTATCACACCTACTCTCCCTTGTTTGCACTGGATTTCTGTAACTGAACGAGTCCTATTCGTGTACAATAGGGCCTACACGTGCAAATAATTTGCCAACCCACCCATCACTCTCTTGTGTATGTATGTATGAATGAGTGTATGTATGAATATATGTATCTGGCTATTCCGGCATATACAGCTCATTTGAAGGTCATCACAAAGAAGCATGGTTGTACCATGTAGCTCTGATGAAAGGTGATCCTTGCTTCGATCAGCGTCTTCTGTGAAGAATGTTGTTAACTGCACTCAGCTTCAGCCAAAAGATGTTTGCGCGGATGGAGCACAAACAGCGTAATTATTATATATTGGCCCTAACCTATAGGATATAATGCGAGGGTCCTTCTCCCATATATAAAACGACGTAGGGGCTTTTATATATACAACCATGGTGGCACAGGGCTTTGGGCAGCGCCGAGACTATGCGATTACAGTAGCTGTTTCCACCATTTGAAATAATTATTTATTTTCTCCTCGTAATCGTAATCGTAAACTCGAAATTTCTAAAGCGCTACTTGAAAGCTAAGCGCAGTGCACCAGCTTATTCACGAGTGCTGCGTCAAGTCAGTGGGTTGTCCAAAGATGCCATGTCAGAAACTGTCCGGTTGCCAGAAGACCAGAGATAGAAGGGGGAAAGGAGCTACTGGGTTGGTTGTGTCTGAGCTGAGAAATGGGAAGGTAGCGGATTGGATGGATCAGGTGGGTTTTCTTGTTCGTGACTCTCCTAAAGAGCTTATATTTCACCAGTCGTTGAAAGTTTACCTCTTCCTCTTTGTTTATTAATGTTCATGCTTCCTGGTGCGCGGATTCTATTGAAGTGCATCAGTGAGCTATTACTGAGGGGCATTGTCAAATTTCTGCTGGACTGCTTGTATCCCAGCGTTCTGCATTTGGTGAATTAAATATTAAATTTTATGCGGTCATCAGTTCCCTTCGAAGGGAAATGGCGACTGAAAAAGCTAGCAAACCTACATCTACGTTTATCTGGTGGAAGGCTGTAATTGCCTTGCATGACGTCACGCTTCTGAATCCAAACTCAATCGTGCCCGATGAAATTTCTACAAATTACTTACCTTAGACTGAGTATGCCATTGTCGTAGGTCTACTTTCACCTTTTCCACTCACCCAGTTACACTGCCATTTGAAGACCAACGAAAACTCTCCCAATTTAATTAGGGGTCGTACATAAAGGACGTCGGCAAAAATTAGCTGCTTTGTACCCCTTCGTCCCCTTGTTCGCATTTGGCATTACCCTCCCACAACTTTCCTCTTTGTGTACTATAGCCTAGATTAGGCTAACCTGTTGATCTTGCACAACTAAGTGTGCTACGGGGTGAGGTATCTGATACTGCCGCATCCAGCAACGAGACTCTAACTAGATCCAGCATAACACCGACTGTCTGCTGTCTGACTTAAGTTGCTGTTTACGAAACAGGCTATACTGAAATAACCGCATGTACCAAATTTAGATGCGGACGTCCGCAGTGGGCAAACCCCCTCCCATTTCCGCATTTGGGTGACCCCCCACTCCCCTCTTTGACGTCCTTCATGGACGACCACGTAAAGTACAGTAAGGCGACGTCAACGGCCCAGGTTGCCGTAAGATGTCGCTACACACCACATCGGACACTGCTCCACAGTTTTCAACTACTTTTTGGGTAGTGCGTTACTATAGCGCCTCATGAAAGTTTAAGTAATAGGCTCCTTGCATGCGTCATAGTTTCTCTTCCAACGCTAATGACAATTATTAACCGTGCAGTAATTTGTGGCTGAAAGGAAAGATCTTGGCAGGAACCTAATGACTGAGAAGAAGGCGTCCCAAGTGGGATTGAGGTAGTGAGGTCTGAGATATTGTATATTCCTATACAAATCAAGATTGTGGTAAACACTGTTAACTTCCCACTGAGATCACGTGTATCTAATCACGCTCAATTAGAACTTTTAATGAAAAAACTAAATAGGCGTGCATATAAAGTGAACTTATCAAGACATTAAAGCTGGCACTTTTAGGCCTAAGCATCATGTGTACAGCCTGAATTTAAACTTAAAACCAATCAGACTGCTTTGTATACACTTAAAAATCTTTTCAGCAAAGCTTTCTCTTGATATTAACCCATTATGATTCTGGTTGATATCTAGATTAAGCAAACTATTCAAACATTGTCAAGTTCCTGTTTCTATCTAGAGTCTCACGACCCGAATTACTAATTACAACCTATAGGCCTAATATTGGCCTAATTACTAATTAGGTCTATAGGTTGTAATAAGTAATTAATAATTACAGCATAACTTCGGTACATCTAACTTCCGTATTTCAAACTTCTGGTTATTACAATCAATAGCCCGACCACAAACAAGTCAAACAAAATGTAACTGTTTTATCGAACTAGCATATATCGAAGTTCTGCTTATTGCGAAGTCAGTTTTCAGTCCTTACTAAACTACTGGCTAGCAGATATATCGAAGTCACAGGGCCCCTCTGCTACTCCATGCGCTAGACCTTCCTAGAAACAGCTGACTTATGGATAACAGATGCTTCGTTTCACTACTGGCTCTTATGAATAACAGATGCTTCGTTTCACTACTGGCTCCAGACGTGAGACAAAGAATGATGCATTTGTAGGTCTGGGTCAAAGGTCAGTGTATTATTTCACTTTCGTACTTTAACCTTATTTTACTGACCTAAACGCAAGATCATCTGAAAGGTGAGAGTTCCGCGCCCCACTTCTCATGGACCGAACTTACAACACGTAATCAGTATTCGTTACGATCTTCGATACAAGATCGCAAAGGATAAAGATCTGGCGATGAGAATATAGATGCGTTGCTGCGCATAGAAAATGGCCAATCAAAGACTGGCCTGTGCTACATTTTAGCAACTTTTCTAACAACTTGCGATTCAGGTTTGTATGATTCAGTTTTGTATGATTCAGGTTTGTATGATTGTATTGTATTGTTTGTATGATTGTATGTTTGTATGATTCAGGTTTGTACGAAATATGACCACATATCACCAATCCTAAAATCGTTGCACTGGTTGCCCACAGAAAAGCGCATAATGTTCAGACTGGACTAATTGTATACAAGACTACATTTCAACCAACCTCACTATCTTCACCCAAGACTTACCTCCACTCGACCAGGTCTTCTAGCTGTTTAAATCTGACTATTCCATGGACGAGAACAGCTCTTGGCAGGCGTGCCTTCTCTGTTTCTGGCCCTAGACTCTGGAACTCTCTTCCGGCAAATGTTCGCTCTGAAAATTCTGTTTCTGCCTTCAGACCTCGATTGAAGACTTATCTTTTCCTGAACTCATTTCCTCCGTAGGCTGTCTCTGTGACTTCTGGACTCCTCTCTGGCTTTTCGACCCTGACTCACCATGGACTTTGGCTTGGACAATGATTTTGTTTAGCAGCAACTATCAACTGATGCCTCGAGCATTATTACAGTGGCGCTATAGAAGTTTTTAGATTAGATTAGTCGCTGGGAATGTTTCAGTTTGTTTCAAACTTAGAAATTAAATACATGTACAATGTTTCAACTATTATCTTGTATTTTTAAACAAACAGACACTATTATCACCAGAAAAGGATTTGTAGCACAGCACATGTATTGAAAGTTTATGACGACTTCAGTTTACCGAAAAATTCACTGAAAAATGAACAGCGTCGAAGACATGCAGTTGCAACAAAAAATTTGGGCATGCAAATTTATTTGGAGTTGGACAGAGTTTGACACGAATACACTGCTTATTTTGAACTGTTGATGATGGTCAATTGAACTTCGATAAAGCAAAGTTTTAGTTTATATCAACTGGTGGTGAATAAATAAACACTTACACACAGCTATCTCTGAATTTCTCTATTCTGTATTCAACAGATTCAGTTCTTACACACAAGTTCATCATGCAGGCTTTCCCACACATTAAAAGCAGAAACAAGCAATTATATATACAACTCTTGATGGCCTGAAATTACAAAAGTATTCCATCTTCTAAAGTGACAACAAGCAAAAAGCTACAAGCCAACTGAAAATTCACAGTTTCAAAATCTTTTATGCAACAGCTAGCAGAAACACTTGACATTTGTGTCATTGTGTACTGGTACTTCTAAAACAACACCAAATCTTTTGTGCGCTTCAGCAACAACAACAACAATCAAAAACAAGCAGATGAAGAACTTTCCTGATTGGTTCTTTGATTTAACAAGAAATTTTTAAAATCAAAAAAATGTCTAGATGAGTTGAAGAACAGTTAAATGCCAAAGGAAATTTTCCAAAAAAACCTTCTCTCCCCTTCTGTAACACACATATATACACATATAGTAGGTGAATGACTTCACCTGAAGCATATATATATATATGTATATATATATATATATATATATATATATATATATAAAATATATATATATATATATAAAGAAGGAAACGCAAACAATGAAAATAATTGCCTTTGTGACTCGAATGCATCAAAGTACTACAAGTCACTAATCTCTTTGCTGAACAATAACAATAATTATTTGGTTCATGTTCATCACCCTTCACAGTTATCATTCAATTGGTCTTTTTTACCTGCCTTGATTCTAAGTTTTTCTTTCCTTTTGTGCTACAGGGCATAAGAATGGTAAGTTGAAACCCAGATTTACAGTAATAAGATATTCACTTATGAAGATATTCACTTCAGCCACCCATCACTCGCTTCAAAATTCAAATGCTAACAAAGGTAAATTCAAAAGATTTCTTATCTGCCTGAGGTATTCTCACAGATTGAAATTAAACAGACTAGGCCAGTTGTGCATTAGGTAATATTCACCACTTGTTCCTTTTGCGTCTTTTGAGTTATATATAACAGTTCCAGCATACTAGCATATTACTGCATGAGCACAGAAGAAAGAAATAAGCTTTAGCTTTGTACAAACGTCATGGATTTTAAGCAGCATTTCTTTAAAAGAGGACGAGTTCGGCAATGACTCCAGCTTCATCAAGTGAGCTTCCAGCCTAGGTGCCAATACTGAATTCATAAGGAACAAGAGACAGTGACAAAGCTGCAACATTATATTGAAAAACACGTGGAGACAGTTCAAGAAAATTTATCACGTGAGTATTTAAAATTATTTCATTAGGCTTTTTCAAGCTGTTTCCAAAGAGAGATACAAATACTGTAATGGATATCTTGGCCAAAAATGCTGTGAGTATGAACTGCAATATCACAAACACTGTGAACATATTCAGGAATCAGCAATTCCAGACATAAACAAAGACACAGGTTTCTTCAAACCCAGAATTTTCACAGCAAAGTACAAGAGGTACCATAATGTAATAAAAATTTATTTTCTTTAGAAAAATGTCAAAATTTCAGGGAAAAAATAGGTCTATACTCCGCACACTCTGGCCACTATTAATGCGACAACTCAAACTGCTTTAAGAAAAGTCATGTTTACAGCTGTCTTCCTGCCCAAAACAATGAACATTTTGCTGGATAATACTACTGAAAACAAAGACTGAATTCAACTTATTATTTTCTGTGCACTTGATTTGAATGCACGGAAACCATGCATTACATAATATTGTGATATGTGCCATTTTACACCAGTTCAATAAGTAAGGCAAATGGATCTTCCTTATTCTACTGCTCCTTTCTTACCCTACTGAAATTTGGGAAGACTACTGACAAAAGAAAAGTACTCAGTACTTTTCCTTGAGTCCTGAGCTGGCAAAATTGGGGCATGGTAGCAAAGCGGTTAGAGTGCTTGGGTTATAACGTGGAGAGAACAGGTTTGAGCCTCCCCTGAAATGGTTATGTTCACCTAATATTATTGCTGTCCAGCCTACATTTCATTACACTGTGAAATGCAGGCAGTAATAAGTAATATCTGCACCATACATAAGAAACCAGTAGAAATAATTAGCAGAAGCATTAGACACGTGCATTTCATGCTTCTGGTTTGGTCTCATCTCATGAGCAAAGGTTAGACTCTCTCTCTTCAGCAAAGGTGATAAATGCATTCCACACTTACGATTAGACTTCAGTTCATCAGCAAGTTTTCACAGTTGCATCACATTTTGGTCTCAACCTAAGACTTACCTTTTCAGTAGGCTTATCCCCCAAAGGTGGCAGCTCAGCGGACTGAGGTCCTGGATATCAACCTGCATCATTGGCTGATGCCCTGAGCATTATACACCGGCGCTACAGAAGTTGCAAATTACAATTACATACTTACAGTTAGACTTTGTTTCTACTTGCAAACCGTTTGTAAGACATCACAGTGGAAACCTAAACTCCGAAAACTAAACTTCTCAATCGCAAACAAGCAAATCTTGCACAAACCTGTAGAATACAAACCGAAAGCAAGCACACTACTGTAGACCCTAAAAATGCTCGGCAATTAATATTTACACCAATAATCCTCTCGCTACTCCACCATACGTTTGGCATAGGTAAAAGCAGAAGGATTTTCAAGCAAACACTTATACACAGACAACAACATCTCCAGCTCATATTTGTACCGGGATGTGCATCTCCGACATGTGCTGCAGCATAGCAATCATTTGTGTTCATGTTGCATTAAAAGCACACATTTATAGTAACAACACATAATAGTAATAGCAATTAATAAATGATTACGCAAAAGCCTAGCGACAGACGAGCACTGAGCAGCTGCAAAATCTATTTGCCAAAAACAAGGTTTACAGCAGAACAGGCCCACTGCCTTACAGGAGAATAGGAACTTTGCCTTAGAGGAAAAAAGGCCCATAGTTCTTCAAGGGAACTGAAGGCAGTAACCAGAAAAAGTAAAGCAGTAGCTGACTATACAAAAAAACCTCAATCGGAAGTATTCATACAATCGAACAGTGAACGCCATCACAATCTGTGACATCGTAAAACCACCAAACATGAAAATAGGTATGTAACGAATACAATATATGATATATACAAAAGTGCAAATACTCTACAGCTACCCTTTAAACTCTATTTTACTCTTAGATGCAGAGTACCAATAGCAACAGCATTTCATTTCTGAGGGATTGTTTCAAATTGGTTAAAACACTAACAACAATAAAGAATAAAACATGTGGGAGGTACATAAAATATAACATGTGGGAGGTATATGTCAACTGAAGGATCAAGCGTATACTGAGAGGAAATAATAAACATTGTACCCTCACTATAACATGTGTTGATACAACGCAAATTCGGGTATAATACAGTTGCAACTATGGATCCCAAAGACTCACATAGTGCATATATGGTAATGCCTGTCCTAACAAAAGCGTTAATCTATCCTTTCTCATTGTTTGCCAAGTTGATAGCTTTTCAACTGCAAGGTATTCCAAGATAGCTGCTTGAAAGCATCATTGTTGTTTTTCTATACGACTTTTGCTGGTACAGTAACAACAATAAAATATAAAAAATGTGGGAGGTACATACTTCTCCAAGATAGGTAATTTTGGATTCTACCATTTGCATAATTTATTTTAAGTCTCTAAGGATGATTGCTACACCTAAATCGCTAGGCAAACATAACGTAACAAAACTTTAATTTCTTTTGAAAGCTGTAAAAGATTTCGGGAAAAAGATAGGCCTGTACTCTGCACAGAAGTAGGGCGCAATTGAAAGAAATAACTATGGCAAAACCCAGGTAAAAATAGAGATTTTGGGATTAATGAATCCACATTTCAAGTTTGGCTAAAGAATGAGCTGCTAAGAAAGCTCAGCACTTATCTGCTCAACATGGACGAAGATCATGCATAGCCCTTAAAGAAAACGGGCACATTTAGTGGACGATGCCAATCTCGAGGGGGTGTTTTTCACTATTTCACCAGGTTTGTGCTGGTAAAGCAGAAAGGCATTCCAATCTATGGTCCTCTTACAGCTAAGCAAGAAGAAAAATTCAACCTGGATCTTAATCGTGAATCTCACAAGTTTAAGGAGAGTTTGGGTTGGCTAAGGTGATTTCAGAAGATACAGAATCTCTCAGATCACAGTTACAGGAGAAAAACTCCACACAATCCTACCCTACAAAGCTGGGAGGAAATTTTATAGAAAGGGGGTTGTACGGAGGAACAGATTTATAATTCGGACAAAACAGGAATTTATTAATTTATTATAAACTGTTGCCTGATAAAACCGAAGCTGGCTTAAAGACTGCTTCTGAGATGATTTGAGACACAAAATATCGAGCCCATAAAACTAATGCAGCAGCTTAGTCTGTTGCATTTCACAAAGCGGGTGCAGCAAAACAGGAAGAAGCAAACACAACTCACCAATGCTTTTAAGAAAACCTAAACTAGACTAATTTATCTGCTTGAATAAAATATCCAAATGAAACAAAAATTTATACATTATGTATGGTTTCTTTCAAATTAATGCAGATTTTTAAGGTGTTGTTTATGTACTTTATTGATCTAAATTAATTATGCCACAGAAATTTACCTATGGTATTCCGTACATTATACCAGAAGTTCATGACGCATGAAAGCGAAACTCAAAACAAAGAATACAAGGGATTTAACCGAATTTATAAAAAAAATTGCTCCCATGTCAAAACACCATTCTGAATTAAACGAAGTTTTCCAGATCTGGCAGTCTCCATTCTTAAATGCAATTCATAATTTTCCGGTAACCATCCAACAACCCCCATGATAAGCATTTCACAGACTCATCTTTTGTGACAACAACACATTCTTGTAAGCCCAATACAACCTGCAAATGCACAGCTACATAGATATATGCTGAAATTTTGGTCATAAAATACCATTTCAGGTTAATGCAGCCCTCGCCGTAACGTGGTATTTGACATGAATTCCAAATCCTGTGTTATAGTGAGGTTGCAGTGTAATTTAATCAGAAAACAGTAATAGCTTGTGCAATACTCAGTGTGCAGGCCAACAGCAAATATTAACCATTTCAGGCCAGTTTCTTTCCATCACAACAAATATTATAACGAACTGAATCATTCAGTGATTTTCCGTTACAAATAATAAATCATAATTAGAGTAATATAAAAAGAACATGTGCTGTTAAAACAAGAAGACATTATAAACAACATCAATAATTAAGATTGATATTATTATGATACTATGGTAAGGAAGTCTTATTAGTCAAATCAGAAACATTTCAGAACATGAATATGGTTGAGAAATTTTTCAATCCAACTGTTGTTTTATGCAGTGAAAAGATAGGAAGAGAACACATGGTATATGCATGCACCTCGTAAAACAATTAGGCATTATAAACATCACCAATAATTAAGATTGTTAATATCATGATACTACAGTCAGGATGTCTTATTAGTCAAATAAGAAATCTCTCAATCCAAGTGTGGGACTACGCAGTGAATGGACAGGAAGAGGACACATGGTAAATGTGCCTACTCACACCCATCAACAGTGACAGTGGCAGGGTCATTTAGGGGGGAAATGGACACTTACAGATTTTTAAGACATGCCAGCAAGTTTCTTCTGGTTGAAGCCACTTTTCTTGTGTGGTACAGAGTCAGGCGTCGGTATGGCATCTCCAACTGAGCCAGGCAATAGAAGCTTCTGACCAGGCCCAGCTGGTTGCTTAGACGAACCCGTTTTGGCTTTGGCCATATTGTAGTCACCAGAATCAAAGTACTTTGTCTGTGCAAAGAAGAAATTCCATCAGTGCTTAATTAAATTATATATGTGCTCTTGATCACTACTTGTAGTTGCATATAAATATATATCTGTACACATACTTTATGAGAAACTCACACACACACACACACATATATATATATCGCCACTTTATAAGAAACTCCTCTTAGGCGCTCAAGTAGTGCAACAGAAGTGAAGAGATGTAAATGTAACTGCAACATTAGATAAATTAAGTAATCAACCTTCTCACACTGTTGGATATGGAATATAAACAATTAACCCTTCTCAAAGCATCTTCTGTAAGTTTAACACCTTTCTGAAAGTCAGCTCTTTAATATTTAAGTAACAAACAGCCCATTTAAAGTCTTTCTTTGAATTTATAAGTACTTAATAGCCAACCACTTGAAAAGTCCTTTCTTTCAGTTTCAGTGTAACAATAATCGAATTTAAAAGCCTATTCTTATAAATAAAAACCAACAACCACATAATATTGAAAGCTTCTTCTATGAGTTTTATGTAACAACCAACCCCTTTGGAAAGCCTCTTCTGTAATAATGCTGAGGAACCAGAGCCTTTGATGCTTGGATACTTGGCCCTGAGTTTGGCTTCTTCCTCCTTTTCTACGTCTTTCAGGCTCTAAATAAAAAGCTACTCAATTAACAACTCAGAATAAACTAGAAAAAAAAACAACAACACAGTCACAAGCTATACCAAGGCAGGCATTTCTTAACATTCGTTTCGATGTTTGATGAATGGATGTATTGAGACAATCCAGTGCATTTCAAGTACCTCTGAAACCGTAAACGCGCTGCAACTGTCAGCTGTACAGCATTCGGTTAGCAACATTGCACCTGCAAGAGTATAATTCCTGACCTTTCGTTGAAAAACATTTCTGACACGTCTCCACTGCAATTAATTTAGCTAAATCTATACACATTTTTCAGTTGCTGATCGTACACGATTCGCTGTCGAAAAAATGAAGGCCGATTTGGCTGCGTATATCTGCAAAGGAACCGGGATCTAAGATACGCACACTGCACTGCATACAGGCCCGAGTACCTTGGAATCAGATTCTGCTTCAGCCGTTCCTTCGTCTTTGTTATCCGTTTCCTCCATTTTCTTGTCATCAGCGTCAGACATTTTTCAAAACACTAGCGTACAACACAGCCCAAGATAAAGCAAACACAGAAAATCCAGAAATCTGAACTTGTTAATTAGCGGCCAACATTCAGCAACACTTCGAACATAGATTTCGCACAACAACAAATCTGTTTATAGACGTTGCGGTGAGACCGCAAGGAGTCTCTACTAATACTATAGCGCCGTGATCGTGATCATAACTGTAAACTCGAGATATCTACAGTAATCGTAATCGTAATCGCAAGATTTCTACTGCACCCAACGAAAGCTAAGTCGTGGGAACCAGCTTATTTACAGGCGCTCAGTCAAAACAAAATTGATAGGCAAAAGGGTCCGGTTCCAGGTCAAGATCCCAGAGTCAGGCAGACGGGCAGTCAGACGGCTACGGTGGATGGTGTTTGCAATCGGATCTGCAAGACAGACAAGAGGAAGAAGAGGAATCAGGATAAGATCTGCGAAACAGGAGTGTTTTCAGTTTTGAGTGGAAGACCTGCGGAGAGATTGCAATGGGCGGAGTGATGGTGAGTTCGTAAGATGGATCAGATAATTGTCTTAATTGTACAGCGCACAATGAAAGTAAAGTCGGGGAACCAGCTTATTTACACGCGCTCAGTCAAAACAAAATTGATAAGCAAGAAGGGTTCGGTTCTAGGTCAAGATCCAAGGGTCAGGCAGGCAGGCATGCAATCAGACGGGTACTGTGGATGATGTTTTGGAATTGGATCTGCAGGATAGATAAGGGGAAGAAGAGGAATCAGGAAATAATCTGCGGTAGAGGAGTGTTTTCATTGTTGAGTGGCAGACTTGCGCAGAGATTGCAAAGGGTGAAGTGGTGATAATTGTCGTAATTCTGGAGGGAGTATTATTTAACTTAAGCAAATCACCGAATCACATTCACTTCAAACGGCGTGGCGTCCACTCAAACGGACAGCGGTGGTGAAAGATTTTACCCGATAAATGCATTGAAAATGAACAGGGTCGGTCCAGTATTTCCAGAAACAAGGATCATATGTTTCGTGTCATCCGTGTTTAGGTAAACCTGCATCGTAGTCAAATCACATGTCGTGCGCTGTCATCTCAAGTAATAGCTTCCGTTCAATCGAATCAGGTTCACTTAATCCGTCTTTATTAGTATGTAAACAACTCATGCGCGTTCCACGACTTTGTTAACTGCCTCTGCTCTTGTAGGCCTGTACTGGGCTAGCACTGTCCAGATAATGATGGGAAGACTACTACTGACAATAGGAAAGTACTTTTCGAGTCCTGAGTGGGCATGGTAGCCAAGTGGTTAGAGTACGGTCCAGACAATGATGGAGACCTGGAATGGTGTGACACCCATTCAAACGAGCAGCGGTGGTGAAGGCCCTTACCCGATAAATTGGAAAATAAGCAGGGTCGGGGCCACATGGTCACTGTAAAAAAGCCATAGGTCTTCATTTATATATATTTTTTAATTTTCCACGTCGAAACGGAATATTGTATTGTCTAGGCCTCAACAGTCATCGAGCTGAGAATTGGCTGCAACACGTTGTATACTCTGAGTATTATTCAGAGCATAAGTGGAAATGCCCTAATGCACAGATTGTGTGTAAACACAGATTTGTCAGTGCTCTGAAAACGGTGCTGAGCAATGGAATGCCTATGGTCGCTCCGTAAGTAAAGTATCCCATATTTCTCAAGTGAGACGTAGGGGAGGCGCTCATTTCTTTTCTTTAGGCCCACGAGCAGGCAATTGACGAATCCCACTGGGACCATTGTTTACTCACACCGTGCTTCTGTCACCAAGTACTATAATTTGGTACCGGCCAAGGTGGGAAGTAAACGGCAAGTTCTATGGTCGCGAAGGGCTACCTTTTATTATTTTTGTTTGAAAATTACTAGTGATCTCTAGACGAAACTACAAAATTTCTATCGTTTAATATATATGATTGTCTTCATAATATTAAATGTTTGATAATTTTTGAAGTTTAATGTTTTAAAGAATATTTTTTGCATTAATAGCAAACTTTCCATGTCTCACCATATTAGCTCCATATCTAGAGCCTGTTTCTTCCACCTACGACGGATACATCAGATTAAACGCTGTCTTAATGAGCATTGCCTTCATGTCCTGGTTCATTCACTTATACTATCCAGAATTGATTATTGCAATTCAGTGCTTTATGCTTTATCTAAATCTACCCTCTCACCGCTTACCTCTGTTATTCATGCTGCAGCTCGCCTAGTTAAAAGCCTTGGCCCTCGAGATCACATTACTCATTCTTTACAACAACTTCATTGGTTACCCATTCAGGCCCGCATATCATTCAAAATCTGTCTACTTATGTTCAAATTTATGTCAGGCTCTGCCCCGTCCTACCTGTTCTCTATAGTTAAACCTTGTACTTCCACTGAGTCCAGAAGAAGATTGCGTCCGGCTTCAAAAGGGGACTTTGAAGTCAGAAGAGTTAACCTACAGTTTGGTTAAAGAATGTTTGAAGTAGCTGGTCCAGCTGAGCGGAACTCTTTACCTGAATCTATTCGAAGATGCTCTTCATTAGATACTTTTAAATTAAAACTTAAGACTCGTTTATTCTCTCAGTACTGTAACTAATTATTATGTTGTAACGCGTCCTTTGAGTAAGACATTGTTTTATTAAAGCGCGATATAAATATAAGTTGTATTGTATTGTATTGTATTGTATTGTATTGTATTGTATTGTACGAAGACGCTAGCAACTGCAGCGCAGTATTTGATGCGCAATGTTATGTTAATATGGGCATCGACATCTGCGACCAATGAGCTTCTGCTTTTCCGCGTGGACTAATCAAAAGCAATCGTTGAGACCATTGACCTTATTTTGACCAATCAAAAGCGAGTTTAAGTTTCACGTGATTTTGATGACCTTCTCGTGTTAACCCGGTTTCTGGTCGTTTTGGATATTCCATGCCGTGAAACTGTAATGGATTTCATCATCTTGCGGCGGTCAACCGTATTTTTTGATGTGGCTTTAGCCATCGCTGCTGATCGTGTAAAATTCGAACATCAAATATAATGTCTGTGGATAATAAAGTGGTTCACCTTGCGGCAGGGGGGTAAGAAGAATTTGACACTACGTATGAGCGTAACCTAGTCTTTTTGACCTTCGAACATAGAGCGACGGTGTTTCGAAACAGACCGTTGTTTCGTGTGATCGTCGCTCGAATGTGATTTGATGACGATCAGCTTTAAATTTAAATTTGAATAAGCGATTATCAATCAGTACATTAAACACTGGAATTGATGTACTGCAGAAATCAGAGGATTATGGTTACGTACATTTAGAGAACCGGTTTGATCCAGTGATCTGGACTTTACCTAGACGAGTGTTTTGTTGTGATTGGTATCCTTATAAATGCGCCTACACGGTTTTAATCGGTGGTTGCCCCTCTGAGGGGTGGCTTATGGCGGTACTTATGGTTAGCGAAATACTAGATCCACTTTAATCCTCTAGCAGTGGTTGTAAATAATATGAAGAGACTGTCGAAACTGTACGGCCTTGTAAATGACTGTCTTTCTGAGCAGTGCAAAGTCAAATGAGCTGCTGTTGATAAGGGAACTCGATCATTTCATGACACCATAATTCATCAGTTCTGCCCAAAAGGTTGCAGAGTCTGACATGCCAAGTGGCCATGTTATGCCGTGACACAGTGTTAAATGTATTAATTCACACATTTTATAATTAAATTATGCGTAGTGCTTTTGTGGCGGAAGATTCCGCCACCCAACGCATGCAGAAATTACTTGTGCGGCAGAAGCTTCCGCATTACATTGTCCCTTTGTGGCACTGGGTGATAATTTTGAGCACAATACGAAGTAACAAACTGTTCAGCTTCTTGCTGGCTATCAAAAGTTTGTCCAAAGATTAATTCAGACATTTTAACTTTGTAAAATGTGTTTGTAAAACCGAAATGTCGTAGCCTACGCGGTTTTGAATGCGCATGCGCGAAGGTTTTGAATGAGATTTCCGCCGCATAAGTAATATTTTTCTGTCTAGCGGCGGAATATTCCACTGCAGAAGATTTATCCTTAAATTATATGTGCTGGCCCTACGTTATGGAACTCACTCCCTGTGTACATCCATTCAGTGTCTAATTTGCAACTGTTTAAAAAGCAGATGTGACTATTTAAGTGTATCTTTAGAATGAGTACTGACTAGTTAGTTTAATCTTGTTTTTCTTCTTTGTTGTTAAAGAAATCATAGCTTATTTGATTTCGAATATTCGTTTATTTTTGCTTGACTTTGGTTTGTGTTTATATATTTTATATCTTTTCGCTATGTTTCTGCATTAATCAACTGTGTTTGTAAGATGTATCATTCTGGACATGCAATCAGTTAAAGAGATGGTGATAATGAGTTTGATGAAGATAATAATGATGATATGGTGATGGCAACGATATGCAGATGAAATGATGATAATGATGATGAGGGTAATGATAAAGGGCTATACATAAAATCTTTCTCATCATGGTGCCTGGATTCCATATACTGTAATGTACCTCTTATATTTAAAGCTGCCTAAATACACCTTCCTTGTGTTCCAGAGTTGGTTGGAGGTTGATCAGTATGATCATTGCATGCTCAGGGTAGATGTAGAACACACTTCCAGTGATTAATAATCTTTCTCAGTACAGATGACTTACATTTACATGTGCACACTGTCCTTGAGTAGAAAGGGAATAATGTAAAATACCATATTTTCACACATATGACATGCACTTACCCCATGGAAATTTCTAAAACATGTAATAAAGTTTGTTATAGCCAGCACACACATATACTTTGCAGGCCACATGGACTATAAAAATGAGAAACTGTTGCAAGCGCTATCCCTATCTTCAAATTTCTTAACCACCAACGCACGATTTTTACTACATTCTTATTAAATTGAACTGAAAAGTTGAATTACTACCTTTCTCTCAGCAACATAGCAAATTTTAAATGCTATGGAAATGTGGTTTTTTAGGCCTGTACTCTACTTGCTTCAGATGACAACGTTTCGGAAGTGAAATTGCATAAGATGCAGTCATGAGATGCCTTTGTTGCTATAGGGCACATATAATTGATTGTAACAGCATTACAGCTGTGTCTGTTTTTCTTAGCTGTGTTATGTTGTTGCTGAGGTGAAGTGTGTCATTTTTTGTCTGAGTTTGTGAGAGAGTGCTGAATAGAAGTCTAGAACTGTTGAGCTTTGAATTAGCAGCCCAGCATGCTAATCAGTAGACACCTCGCCATTTGTTTTTGTTGAAGATGTACCATAAGTGAGCAGCCAGATTTCTTTTATCTTAGGGAACCCTACCGAAGAGTATCTGTAAATCAGATTGCTTTAAGTGGGAAACAAACACAGACACAGTATTAATGGATCATAAGATCCCAATAAACACTTAGATGTCTATCACTGGTGTAACCTGTAAGAAAGATCAGTAGTGTAACCTGTAGTAAAGTTTTCTCATTAAAACATTGCCTGTAGTGCTTGTGCCATTTGCAACTTGGGCACACTTTTGTTGATGATGTGCTAACATTACCTCAATCTGCACTGAGAGCAAGCGTGAAAAGCTTCTGACATTACTGTTCTTGCTAATAAACACAAGATTGTTGTTTTTTGTAGGATTGCTGGCACATTGGGCAGTGTACTCACTTGCCCTTTAGATGTAGCAAAAACACGTCTTCAGTCTTCTTTAACGAATACATATCGGCCAATTCTGGAGAGCAAAGCAGTCAGCCGTGTCGGTGCTGGACAATTAAATAACGCTCGTTTTATGAGTTATGTGCGACATTCTTTTGCCAAGCAGGATTCTGTTGGATTTTACCGGTGCATCAAGTAAGGGAGACACTTTTAAAGGACAAGTTTTCCTGAAATAATTCTGGTTCAAGCATGTTGTTTTGAGGCGCTTATGCGCAAAGTAGCTTCCACTGTTTATATACGTAAGGCTTCTGCATTTTGTGTGTGTGCTGTTGTTGCTTCTTCTGAGTACTTCTGTTGTCTTTCTAAATTTGTACATGCTTTGCTAGGAATTTACAGGTGTACATATCATGATCTGATAATTAAAAGAGAGGTTCTTAAGAGGCTATAATTGTAATCATGAATTTATATAGTGCCACTTTGAGAGAAATTCGTTGTGGATGCTCTTGACCTGAAAATACCAAACCTTATGTATACATGTATATGTCTTGTGGCTGTATCTGATGCTTCTGTTTGTGGTGGGTAAAATCACCTTTGGTAGTGTTCAAATGAAACCCCTATAAAAGTGTTGAGTTACATTACATTACAGTAGATAGTAAATCTCAAATGGATTTGTTTTTGATGGATTTGTTTCTGATTCATGTGCTCATGATATGTGATGTTTGCTTGTGCTTCATGTGATTGTTTGAAAACAGGATCGATGGCATTACAATTGGCATCTGTTTGTCCTAGCTGCGTTATGGTGTTGATGGGGTGAAAACTATTTGGGTTGACACTGACTTCAGAATGTAATGTTGCTAATATTGCCACTGATGATATTTATTTAAATGACACAATATAAATGTTTGATTACATTACATGTTTTCTTAGTTGTTACCTTTTTCCAGACTGACTACAAATCCGATTTGTAGCAGATCTTGAGGAAGCTTGTGCTCTGATTTATTTTCAGTTTTGTGACTTGAGATTGAATTTCGATGTACTTAGAATTCAAAGTTCTTCAGGAAAAGACCCATGAAAAAATTCAGTGTATATTCATGTTTTTTACCTTAAAAGTAGAAAATTGAATATTGTGCCTATGAATATGTAATTCTGCTATGTGTCTGCATAATATGTAAAATTCTATTACATCTTTCCATAACATATCATGATATAAAAAGATGAAGATGTACTTAGAATGCCCTTATTTTGACTTATTGCAGATATATTGTTAAAACCGAAGGCCCGAAAGCACTCTTTAAAGGTATTGGTCCAACCATTGTTGGAGTTGCTCCATCAAGGTAAGAAGACAATTATTAGAAAGTTATTCATAAAATCTTGTATTTGAGTTACTTCAAAAGTTACTTAGGAACTGTAGAAACATCTAATTGTGTTACATTAAATTGCATTATGCTGGAAGTACTGTGAACAGAGAGGCACTTAGAATGATTGACTGTTGCTTATTTAGGTTAGTTCTCATCCGGGGAGAGCTTCAGTCGTGGCAGGCTCTAGAGCCAGCTGTTGGCAATGGAACTGTGCTTGTCTTCTTTAGAGATATTCTTGGTGTAGCTGTTGATGAGATTTCACCTCATTAAAGTGAAGCCCATGTTTTAAGGGGCACTTTTTTATAGAGGACATTGACAAATTAGTGAAGACCTTAAATAACCTTGAAAAAGTGTAATATGTACCGTGATTTGTTTGAGCCTGTATGCCAGGTAATTGATTTTCTTTGATTAATGAAAAAATGTTGTTTTTAACCCTTTGCATGCCTGATATTTTAGCCCTTGTTATGGCCCTGGCCTGATATTTTTGTACTTTTGGTCTTTTCACCCCTTAAGGATAAAGCATTATGTCTCTTTAACCAAAGAAGGTAGAGTTAACGTGTAAACATGAAATTTTTATAAATGAAGTTGATGCAGCACGTATCATTTAATTGTTTGTATGTGTTTGTATATTTTAAGTAGGACAAGTTAAATGTGATGTTTTAAATATATATGTTACCAGTATGTAGTGTTTTGTCAGCTGGTATTAAGGAATAGTTTAAACTAGAGTCTTTGTCTTGGCTAGTTTTGGTAGGTAAAACTGTCATTTTGAATGCATCATTGCTTTCTTCAACACTCACTTACAATCTAGATGGTATGCAAATCTCCAACGGTCATTGATGTTAGGTAGGAGCACTTGAACTTTGCTTACGGTTATGTTTTGAAAGGCAGAGGGCAAAGAAGTGGCATTGCCTTTTAGGTGAATGAAACTGCAAAATTATCTCTGAAAGATTTTGCTTGGCATGATAGATTTGAAGCTAGGCATCTTCTGGTAAAGTTAGTCATCCAGCAACTCCTGTGGGGGCATTTTTACAAAGCTGTAGAGCAGAAGGAACCCTGTGCAGCAGGTGATGGAAAGGAAACTAAATCTCTTTGGACACATCTGCAGAATGGATAACACCAGGATGGTCAAACAAGTGGTGTTTGGAATGATGGATGGCAGGGGGATCAGAGGTAGACCAAACAGAGAATGGCTGGATGATGTCAGGGACTGGTGCAGAACGGATGTGCACAGGCTGAGTCTGTTGGCACAGGACAGGGGGACAGTGGAGATCTACAGTGAAGCATGCAGTTGACACCAGCAGGCAGTGAGCCCTTGGACTTGAAGAAGGATAGAAGAAAAGTGAGAACTTTTTGTTGTTATGTTTGCTTTGTTCACATCTGGGCATTGACAGCTTAGCACTTCAAGTGCTGGTTGCTAGGCAAATATTAGCGTCCTGATTAGACTCAGGGACAATCTCGGCCAGCGCTTCTGATAAAACCATGAAAATATAAACCAGGCGATGTGAGATTGCCTGTCATCACTTCTGGTATTGTCAGTTGTAGCCTATGTTATTGTCCTAATGAATGGTGAATTTATTTATGTGGGACAAATTCTGGTTCACCAGTTTCCGATCTCTTTAGTAAGCGCACCTATAATGTTGTAATTTTGCATCTCTAACATGTGAAAAGCTATTTGAAATCACAATTCTGCAATTGTGGCATGCAAAGGGTTATGCTGTTATGTATATTTTGTTAGAGTATTATCTTGGTAATTAATAACGCTATTTGGTCGTGATAGCCAAACATTTTTTGGTTTTTCTCACTGGTGTGTTTATTTTTTACTGAAGGCTGTGCCTGAGGGGTTGATAATGAGGTTGAAGTTTATTGGACTTGCTGAACTTGATGGAATAATTTTGACTCAGGCAGCTGTGGCGAAGTTGGCCATGTGCCAAGTAATTGACTGAAGCAGTTTCTGCGTTTTTTCTTGTTTCTGCAGAGCCATCTACTTCTGTACATACGCTCACTGTAAACAGACGCTTAGCCAAGTCGTTGCTCCATCGAAGCGCTCTGAGCATTCCTTTGTTCATCTGTGTTCAGCTGCAACAGCGGGTAATGTGGGCCTGTGGGTCAGCCACCATTCGCTCTTTCCGGAGTTGACCTTTGTAGTTATGTGCTGTGGATGTTCTGCGGAGTGGCTGCGTTAAGCTCAGGCAGAGATCCAGCTTGGCTTTCATTTACGTTAGGGCATAAAAGTGGAGAGTTATTTGTCCAGATGCAGCCTGTCAAAGGAATAATGACGAGCAGCACAAGAATTTATTAATGGGGTTCCATTCTTTTATGGGGATCCATTAATGGGGTTTTACTGTTTAACGGGTACCATTTGTTAATGGGTTCCTTTGTTTATTGGGATCTACTCTTTAATGGGTATCCATTCTTTAATGGAGTTCCACTCTAATTGGTTCCATTCTCAAATGGGATTTTCCTACTCTTTGATGGGTTCCATTCTTTAATGGGATTTTCCTTAATGGGGTTCCACTGTTTAATGGGTTCCTTTCCATTCTGTATTTTGACCTGTTCAGTCCATGTAATAAAAATTGGCCCAAACTTTAAATTTTGTGCTTATACTCGATTGTTTTTAACTAACATATTGTAGTCAATTATAGTTTCAAAACATCTAGTAAATTCTTTAATTGCTTTCTAGTTTTATTCTTATCGAATATATCTTTATCTAATAATGAGACCTCAAATAAAACTTGACCAGAAACTGTAATGGAATTGTGTATTTGTGAGTTTAGTCAATTCCTCCTGTGCCATTTGTCCAGGAAATGTTCTTGTGTGATGGACATTCATATTGATCGGTCACAAAATTGACCTAATTTACTGCTTTTGTTATTACAGGATTTGCATCAACAACTGCTTCAAATCCAATATGGGTTGTTAAAACTAGACTGCAACTGGACAACAAGTAAGACAGTTGTTTTAAAGATTTTTTTATTTTTTCTGTATTGTATTTGAATTATGGGGTTACTCACAAGTTACCAGCAAGATGTATGCTGGCATTTTTATTACTGTGATGCATTAGACATGTGCTGATGTATACTGTTATTAGTTAGTTACTCAGACACTTAATGTATTACCTTTAAGTACCTCACAAAATTGCTGACTACACTAGCCTAAATGACATGAAAGTTATTAAGAACAAAACATTCCTTATTAGGCAAATAATGCTCAGATGATGATGAGTCACCACTGGGGAGGCTCCGCACACATGAAGAGCACACATGAAGACCCCCAACCGATGAAGTCGCATCCAGAATTAACAGTTGACAATGCTGAGAGTTCGTGGACCAAGTTATACAGTTATTAACAACACTGGATGATTTTTATTTGTTCATATTGTTCAGTTTGTCATGCATATGACTGGTATGGACAAACTAGCCTAATGATGGCTAGATTGTATGTATGAAAAGTTGAGTTCCAAAATTTTCCAAAAACAAATTTTTGGATAAAAGCACTTTTTTGTTTTCCATAAATCTACTTTATAAAAGGAAAAACATATGCTATGGTATCATATATCTTTAGAATACACGTTATTTCATGAGGATTTTGCAGATCCTGGAGGAAAGGGTTATTGTTAAAATTAATTAGTATTTTGTAATAGTTTTGGCACAAAATTAATAACTTAGAACCTTAAAAAGTTCATGATTCAACATACTAAACAGTATTTACTAATCTTAGCATTAAAAGTTAATGTGCACCTATTCTGTATGTTACCACAAGTTAAAAAGTGTTACTGCAATGAAAAGAATCAGTTGATTTACAATACTTTACATCTGACAATGTAATGAAGCTTTATAATAAGTCTGTGATATGAGCTTATAAAGCTGCACTGTCAGTAATCAATATTGTCATCATATTCTTGTCGCTGTGTTGCATATTATATGTATCATTTCCAGATATTGCCAACACATGGCCCTAAACGTTTTTAAGACTTTCAGAGTCATCTTCTCTCAAAAACCCATGTTGCCTAACAGCATGGTTAGCTTCTACAGGTTAAACAAAGCAACTGATATTTACCAAAATTCTTAATTTTGCACCATTTAATAACTGCAGAATTCACTGGCAAATGTTGCTCTTCTGTCTACTGCATCTTTTCTATATTGAAGGACATGAAGTTTTGTGATATGAATGGAAGTTTTTTCTTGCAAATTTTTGCAACTGCTGACTTGTAATGAAAAACATTTGCATCTGCAAATGTAAGGAAAAGCAATTGGATGTTAGAATCATTTCAGAACATTACTTTCGTAATGCAGCCATTTGACTGACCTCATGTCACAAATGGCATTTATGATTTGTCAGTATGCTTAGCTGGTTTTGGAACAAAACAAGCTGCATACTTAACTGGTTTTGAAACTCTACCAAATTTTGTCACTCAGTTTTTTCACAAGTTTTGGCTCAATGTCTTTGTTGCTGTAGATGGACATCTAAAAGGGCAGAAAATTTCTACACTTAACTAATTTTAAAATTTCTACTTAGCAGGTTTTAGGTCTCGTATCTTCATGTATTGTTATAGTTTTTGTGCAGTCCTGCAATGTAATATACAGAATATTTGTTGCTATTTATGTAATGCCCACTAATAATTCATGATCCTGTCCATGGCGTATGTATTGGATTTTCAGTCTTTGGTTGACAAACCATCATTATAACTAACTTCGTGTAAGTTTCATTTGCAAAAATTTCTTTGATCCCTAAATAGATGAACTAATAAAAATTTGAAGGCACTTTTCTGAGGTAATTTTAATTTTACTGTATCTAGAATATTATTATGACACTAGCATTTTGAGAATAGGCATGACTGTTGTTCCGTATTCAGGTATGAATTTAAATCTCTTGACCTTTATTTGCTTTAAGGAAAGGAAATTCTTTAACTGCTGGGGAATGCATTCGCCAGATCTACAGACAGGATGGGCTTCGTGGCTTCTACAAGGGTTTGACAGCCTCCTACTTTGGCATCACAGAGACTGTCATTCATTTCGTTATCTATGAAGCCATCAAGTCAAAGTTGACAGAGATGCGAGTTAAACATGATGCTGATCGGGCCAAGAACCGACGAGTCACAGATTTTCTGGAATTCATGGCAGCTGCTGCAACGTCTAAAACGATCGCAACTTGCATTGCATATCCACACGGTAGCTTTCATAAGCTCAAGTTCAACTTATTAAAATTACTAAGTTATTTTGGCTTGGTATGTAGGGTTAAAATTTTATAAATCCGTTCCAGTGTGTGTTGAATTATGAAAAGAATGAGTGTATATCCGAGCTCTGTGTGCAGCAGTTGGCCTCCAAGACTAGTCTCCATCAGGCTGTAGAGCAGGAAATGTCAAGTTTGAAAGGTGTATGGAGATAGCTTAGTCCTGTATCAGGCAAACCCCCATTTTTTGTAGATTAGGTACAAAGATTAATGCTTTTGTAACAAAGATTAAGTTTTTAGTAATGTAAAGATCAATTGTCCGTTAATTGATGTCTGTGGTTAGTATTTGCATGTGCTTCTGGCATTTAAATGGTTAATATGTTTGTGGTTCAACAGAAGTGGCAAGAACTCGGATGAGAGAAGAGGGAACAAGATACACTAAGTTTTGGAAAACGTTGAAGACAGTTGCACAGGAGGAAGGCTCAAGGGGTCTCTACCGAGGTCTAACAACGCAGCTTATAAAGCACATTCCTAACACGGCTATTGTCATGTCAACCTATGAAGCTGTTGTCTATTTGTGTTACAAATATGGGTTCTAGTGTTAGATCTCTTTCCATTTATTTGTTTCCTCAAGGTAATGATGTGTAACTGATTGGAAACAGCCGTCAATATTGATATTGTGGTAGGTAGTAATTGGTCTTCTGCAATGCTTGTTTTTTGGCGTGGAGTGGGTTTTGTCATCATACTGTTTAAGTAATCCCGAAGCAATGACTTGAGTCGTGTGTATGTGCTCAAAACATTTCTGCCTGAAATGTTTAACTTGGCTTCAAGTTTGTAGGATGGCAGTTTAGCAGAAATCTGTGTTCAGGTCTGCCACCTCTTTTTTACTCTTCATCCAGTTATTTTGTTACCTATTTCCCTTAATGTGCTGGTGGAGTTATTCTGCCAAGTGTCTACTAGGTGATTAGGTAAATGTTGCAAAAATTTCTTTGCAAAATAACTTAATTACACTTGTTTGACCAGGCATGGGTTCGGTTTGCTAGGAAGTCTTGCTGAAAATGTTGAGAGTTCTGATGACATTGCATTTCAGTGCTTTTAAC
This sequence comes from Norana najaformis, assembly GCA_964023275.1. Classification (NCBI taxonomy): domain Eukaryota; kingdom Metazoa; phylum Annelida; class Clitellata; order Crassiclitellata; family Hormogastridae; genus Norana; species Norana najaformis. Next base: position 44,633,891 of record OZ029915.1, read on the forward strand.
GGTGTGGATTCAGTATTTTTGCCTTTCTGGCACCGTTGGATTGAAGATACTGCGACTTGCATTTGACTCCCTCACAGCAGCTATTTGCTGATGTTATAAAATGCCAATGTCATATGGTATCTGACCACAGGATGACATTGTGTAGGATGTTGCTGAAATGTTTTGATGGGTTACTGATTTTTATTTTATATGAATACCAATTAAGCAAGGAGTGCTGCTTAAATTTTCTGTGAGTTTTTAAGTTGTACTGCTGCAATAAACTTTCGTTGATGCAGACAGTTGCTGGCGTAATTTTATCAAGTAGTCGTTTTTTGTTTTCATTCATTCTTTGTGCAAAATTTATTCAGTTCACTGAACTTATTATAGTTATGAACTTATTATTATCACTTATTTATAATGCGCTCTCCTTGTGACCAGAAGGGCAGTGAAACTTAGGAAAATATTGTATGTGTGGGCTTGGTTTCTTGAATTGTAAATTTCAGCATAGAAAATGGTGCTTTGTTTGAAGCATTTCTTCACTGTTCTAAATTTCGATTAATCTAGCAGCCGGAGTAGCTGCAATTATTTTTGCTGTTCTGTAATCATTGTTTGTGTTGTGTTTGAGTGTGGAACACAGCAACTGCTGATCTTGTGATTTACAATATCTGCTTTTAATTTTGGTAAAAGCGATATTTCTTGACGTTGTTACTCGTTACTTGGAATCCGAATAAAGGATATATAATTAACAGTCAGTTTGGTGTTTACTTTTATTAATTAATATTATTGCTTTTGTTACTAGCATAATTTTGGCCTTCTCCCCATGTCCGCATTTGGCAACCTCCAAACCCCCTTTGCAGACACCCGCATCCCAACCAAAAGGAATTGAAGCTCAGTAGCCTGTAACACAGACAAGTCGTTGTACAGCTTAGGCTGCACCCAATGAAGTCCCGAAATGACCAAACGCAGTACAGATTGTGTGCTGTCTGCCTAATGTTGGCATTCAAGGCACCGGCTGTATTGAAATTATTATGTAAAAAATTTTGATGCGAACGTCGACATTGGACTCGTCCTTCGGTCCCCTTTCTGGAATTTGATGACCCATCCTTCCCCCTCTGGGAAGGGAGGGTTGAAGTCGACGAATAGCCTGATAGCATCTCCAATTAGCTAGCGTTTGGCCTATGGTTTTATCGTGCCCCAACAGGCATGCTGGTCTTCGTGTTACTGCTCAGCGAACAGCGATAGAATAACAGGTATCTACATTGAGAACCTAGATATTTCAATCAGAACTGTGTGCTGCAGTAAGCAAGAATGTAAACGGCGTGTGTCATCGAATGACGTGACACTTCACCTACTGCGAAAACCGAAAACGACTTTGGTCGTTTTTCTACACATTGCTGTCCAACCCATCGACTTGTGGGGGCCGATTGAATAGAGTGCTGGGCTTTTAACGCAGAGAGTACGGTTTCGAGCCCCGCCTGAGACTTACTGTATAGGGACCCTGAGCAAGTCTTTCATTGACAGCTACTCAGTGCCACCGACTGACTCTTTTCATTATAAATATAAATGTAGACGGTTTTCTATAGCGACCGTATGGCCTAGACACTGCTCATTTTTCAACGAATTTATCGGGTGAGGTCCTTCGTCACCGCGGCCCGTTTGAATGGGCGTCACGCCATGTAAGGTCCCCGTGCACGGACCATATAGTGGCGCTTAATAAATGCAGAAGTAATAAAGAGGTAATATCAGATCGGGAATATTCTCTGTGCCCGCGTAGAATATTCAGAAAGAGTGTTTCGGAGACCTTCGAACGTCTTTTTGGAAACTGCTATTTCTATCGCCATGCATAGGTTTAGGCTGCTATAGGCTATATCATGCGCGGCGTTTGCATACGCCATTTACATCCTCGTGCTGCATGACTTGCTACGTCATATGTGAGCCTATACTCCTTCAGGATGCTTATACAGACCCATATGTCTGTATACTCTGTCGATATATAATGGCCATGCACGTATGCTCGTCGTAGTAAAAGTTTATATATATATATATATATATATATATATATATATATATATATATATATATATATATATATATATATATATATATATATATATATATATATATATATATATATATATATATATATATATATATATATATATATATATATATATATATATTATGTCTACATATGTATGGAGAGAGACATAGAGAGGTTTTCTATAGTTGTAAATCAGAACTATGATATGAGTGCCTCCTTAAATCCTATGTGCACTCCAATATGTCACTTAAGAACATCAGTCTACAAGCCTAGCTATACACCTAATTATGTAATTAGTTTATAACATATATATTATATGTCTATCAGTCATAGAGAGGTTTTCTATAGTTGTAAATCAGAACTTTGATATGAGTGCCTCCTTAAATCCTATGTGCACTCCAATATGTCACTTAAGAACATCAGTCTACAAGCCTAGCTATACACCTAATTATGTAATTAGTTTATAACATATATATTATATGTCTACCAGTCATAGAGAGGTTTTCTATAGTTGTAAATCAGAACTTTGATATGAGTGCCTCCTTAAATCCTATGTGCACTCCAATATGTCACTTAAGAACATCAGTCTACAAGCCTAGCTATACACCTAATTATGTAATTAGTTTATAACACTCACCTGCATCTACTTAACTGTTTCCTTTTGCATGGGCTTAAGCTATATCAATGCAGGCTACATAATAGTTTCTGTATCGCAGCATGAGAAGACAATTAAAACAGTAGTTTGTAAAGCTAACCCCGAGGGCAGCCACGGGGATCATCAATAAATGACGCGCAGAAATGACCTACATGTACACTGGACCCCTCCCTAGTCCTCGTCCGCATTTGTCCGCATTGGGCATTACCTTCTCCATCTCCCTTGCTTAGGTCCGCATTCCAAACGACTAGGCCCTACTGAAACTCTGTAGCCTGTAACACAGAAGTAGTGGTACAGCTTAGGCTGCTCCCAATCAAGTCCAGTAACGAACCAGTGAAGAACGGACTGTCTGCCAGAAATTGGTGTTAAAGTTTCAGGCTGAGATAATAATAATGTACAAATTTTGGTGCGGACGTCCGCACTGCTGTTCCTAATCGTAATCGTAATCTCGAGATTTCTGCAGCGCCCAACGAAAGCCATGTCACGGGGGACCAGCTTATTTACAGATGCTCAGTCAAAACCAAATCGATAGGCAAAAGGGGTTCGAGTAAAGGTTTGTGGAACATAAATACTTGAAAAATTGGATTACTATGTTATTTCCTATATTTGCACAACACTACTACTTAGGAGGGAATAATTCCAGCGAGAAGGAGAGACTACTTAATGACAAGACCCGAACTGACGATAGTCAGCAACTGTACTTTAAGAAGTTTTTCAAGATCGTCACGCAGTAAGTGTGTCAGGAAGGGTCGAAGTCCACATTCCATGTTACAGAAAGAGGTCTCGGCCAGTAAGGCCTTGTTCTGATTTTGTTGGAATAGGCCTAATCATGTGATAGTTGAAAAAACTTGAATCAGAACTGCTGCAGATGGACATGTCTTAGTGCCATGGACTTGGTGCCCAGTTCACTAGTTCACGAGCTTTGAACTATAACCCTTTATGAGACCGTCAGAAACAGGTGGCCGGGAGAGAAACAGAATCCAAAACTTGAGATGGGAAAGGGGGAACCAGAGACATTTATGGAGCTTTAAGATGTGAGAGCGTTGACGGCTTTTGACCTCTGTGTCCTGGGTTCAAATACCAGGTCCCCAATGTAAAATTGATAACAAATGCCATTGAAATCATGCCTAATGCTCCCATAAATATTCTTTACTGGATTTTTGCCGGATTGACCCCGGATTTTGGTTTGTCTGTGCTATGCAGTGACAATCGATTAATACATTGTTCATATGACATGTAAGGTAATGAAAGTAACTTAGATTTGATCATTCTCGCTGATAGTCCACTCAAATTCAAGGAGAGTCCATCGAAACACGACCTAAGCAGACAATCAGTGTGTGACAAGTATACAGGTCAATAACTAAGTAAGGACAGAAGCATGAAATGTTATTTTAAAAAGCACGTATGGGCAAAATGGAGGCGATCCATCATACTGATCCAACCTTTACCATCATTCAATCTCTTAACCATATTGGGAGCCCAATTTCTCCTTGGTTCTTTAGCACCTGAAAGAAAAACGCTCACGCGTGGTCACCAGCAATTAGGAATAAAATGAAATGAAATTAATGAACAAATTAAGAAAAATGGCCTGTAAAAATCGATATGTGTGAAAAGGTTTCGACCTTCATAAACGTAACACCTTGACTGCGTTTATATTCATATATTATTATCTACATTAATAGTATAATTACAGATGTGTGTGTTCTCTCGCAGTAGTGTTCATGAGTCCGAGCTTTTCGTAACTGCCGCGCTGGGGACGCTAAGTGTCTGTCCGTTCACGCACGCTGCAACCCCTAACTGCTATTGGTCGGCGCCGTGAGCCAATCACGTCACATCCTTCTTTTCTTACAGAAAATTATAAAAGTGTTCAAGTCTACTGACAGCCTAATCTAATCTAATTTAATCTAATAAAAGTCCCTGGTATTCCGCTGCTTTAATCTCTATGCTAAAAGTCCATTGGGTTCCGCTCTATCAGTCTCTATCTTCATAACATGGGGCCAGATCGCGTTGTTAGGCCTACTGTATTTGCAGATGGTATGGTGACTGCCTCCGGAGAGGTCATCTGTGCGGGTGCTATTGCTGATGGCGGTACGGATCGTGTCTCTTCTCCCCTGACCCTGTAGTCCTGAAGGATAAGAGGCGGCTTCGCTTTGAAACGGACGTGCTTTGAGTTGCGACGGAGTGTGGTTGGTCGGCACAGCTTTGATGGGAGTCTATCCACATCGATTTTGTTTTGACTGAACCCCTGTGAAATAAGCTGGTTCCCCGACTTAACTTTGGTTGGGTGTTGTAGAAATCTGGAGATTACGATTACGATTACTTTGACTCCAGAAGTAGGCCTTACGGTCTTTTATGAGGTGTCTTGTGTGCCATGATACATGGTTCACTTCTGTTTCCCTTCTTATTAAACATTGGCATAGCCGGTGTGCATGCCAAATTTCAGGGTTAGTCCGGTCGAAAGCCAGGAAGGAAATCCGAGAAGACAGAAACAGCCTACGGAGGACATGGGTAAGAAAAGATGAGTTTTTAGTCGAGGCCTAAAGGCTAGCACAGAGTTAACGTTTGCAGGAAGAGTTCTGTGTTCATACTTCGGGGTTTTAGGGGTGCTTCTCGCCAAGATGTTTTAGACCCTCAAGCTAGCTTTTGAAACACCAGTATGAAGGATTCACGAAGTCAAGATGTCTGGAGACCGGAGCATTTCCCAGACAAACCAAGTCAAAGCAGACAATGTATCTGTTTGAATGGCTTTTGTAGCTCTGCATACAGACACTGGATTCTTACCTGCATCAAACGACTGGCTAATGATGTCAAAAAGATTAGCGATTGACTGACAAAACAGCGATTGGGAATTGAGAAGGCAATAATATCGCGAACAAAAGGTACTCAGCTGCACTAAGTTGAATTCATCCACATTACAATAGATATATTCACGGTGAAGACCTCTACAAAGCATAATAACAATTGCATGAAAAAAGCTGCTACCGTTATTTATCTCAAATCAAATGCTATGCAATGAACTATTCTTGGAAACTAGATAAGAAACTTGAATAACGGACCCATTGAACTTTAAGCTGTATATGATTGTGCAGATTAAATATCCCATTGTGCAGATTAAATATCTCAAGGTTTGGTCTTGAGAAGAAGCACTCACATAGAGACTAGGCCTAATTAGGCCTAATATGTAGCCGAACAAGCCGCTGAACTGGGCATATAATCCGTGGAATTACTTTTACCTCTAGATTTTGAATCCTTAGATCTCGCAAAAAGATGGAACTGACGGTAAGCTAATATCTAGTAGTATTCTGCTGAACTTTAATTATAAATAAATATAAATAGAAGTGAAAAAGTGAAAATATATTGAAATAAGGGTCATACATAGGTCTACTAGGCTTATTTAAAGTTTGACAAAGTTAATGAGGACTGGCACACCTAGGTCTAATTACTTTAATGTGATGTGGAGGCATGGTAGCATATTGGATAGAGCGCTCGGCTTGTAACGCGTAATGGTACGGGTTCGAGCCTCCTCCGAGACGGTTACTGTGTAGGGACCTTGAGCAAGTCCTTACAGTAACTCACAATTGCTCGGCGCCATCGATTGATTCTAAGTCATTAGATAGTGGCGCCTAATAAATGCCAAAATTAATAAATAATCATAATGTGGAACTCAGTGTTTTGTCAGGAAGAAATTATTCTTCAAGAGAATCAACTTGTTCTTTACTTTTTAAATGGGTTTATGCATAAAAAAGCTGAGTTATAAAATGGTTATCTAAAGCTAACGCGTTAAAACACTCAGTACACTTATAGAAGTAACAGTTTAGAAGGCCTAGTCCAATGCATAAGGAAGAATTTAGTCGATGAGACTAATGTGGGCCTATGTCACCATTCTTTAAGGAAGTTTTACATGCCGAAGTTTTTTGAAGTTTTTCAAATACCTTTAGAACTAACCTACTTAGATAACGCTTGAACTGGGACAGGGAATCGCGCGTTTCTTGGAACCTAACGATTGAGGGCTTCGAGCCTGATGATCGACGCCGGGTAATGACCTTGGAGAGTCGTTTACTTGCTTGTTTGTGTGCCTATTTAATGTGATAATTTAGTGTGCATAATTAATGTACCTAGCTTATGTTTAATTTAGGTACCCATTATACGCCTACTTAATTTACCTAGCATGTTCCTATTTAACATGCCTATATAATGTGCCTGTTTCAGGCTAAATATTAGTTTTTAATAAGCCTTTTATATGCTTATTTAATGTACTCGCATAATGTGTCTCATCAGCTACCCTTCAATTAATCCCACCATTCTTCAGCTACCTCTCAAAGAATCAAATTATACCACAGCTACTTCTCAGCGAATCAGAGTAACCCCTCATGAATCAGGCTGTCACCAGGGCCTCTCTTTTGGCGTACTTTGGTAGGGTCTTTCGCAGGTATGCGCGATAGGTTAGTGGTTAGTGGCTAAACCGTGGTGCAGGTGGGTTCAAATCCCTGCCAAGGCAGAAAGGTTTTTCGAGATTTCTCTTTCACTTGTGATTCCTAGCAAACTCGGCTACAATGTACTTGAGTACACTGGCTGTACTGTCTGTACACTGTCGGTGGGAAGATCAGACGGCCAGAAAAAGAACTAGCCATCCGCCCTCATATGCCAAGGCCAAGAAAGTGACGTCGCTACCACTTCATATCCATAGCTGCCTCTCGTGGTTAGATAAAGGAATGCTGTTCTCTTTTTCTCTCGCAAGTGCCAGAGTCTTTAAGTGTTTGCTCCCTGAAAGACAACATTCATTTTAGCTTGCTTGATGAAAAGTACTTTTCAATGACCTTAAAAAACTGGGACACCATTTTGATAGATAAGAAGATATCACTGAACGTAGACCTATCAGCTCATGACTGCCAATCATTCTGTCTAGCAACCAGCGATACGAGCTTCCGAGGTTTTCTTTGTTTCTATTTCTTCAAGGTTCAAAACCTCTTCAATATTGGTTTTGTGCCTCTATCACTGTGTGAGATACCTGAATATTTTTGCTTGAAAAGGCGCAATATGAATATGCAATTTTGACGGAGCTTTACCCCTTACATATTACGTAAGATTAAATGAGAAGAAGCTAAACATGAAATGAAGCTTTAGGACCGAAAAGGTAAATTATTCAGCAACCAATAAACTAAGTGAAAACTGCTTTATTCACAGCAGAATTGGCAAGAATCGCTCGCTGCACACCGTCACAGCCAAGCTAATAGGCTTATATATGCCTGTACTGTATGCTACTATATGTAATGTGATACAATAATGTAAAGAAATAAAAAGCTTCAGAATTTCTAAGGACTACACAAGAGCTGCGTTAAAGAGATCACCTAGTGTTTAACGACGACCTATGGCTTCAGTGGTCGTTGACGTCTTTCGAATGCTGATATAGTTTGACTCGAGTTTTTTGAGGAAATGCGAAATGATTATTTTATTTAAGGTAACATCTAGGTAGCATTGTATCTTTTGTTATAGGGTAATAACCTCCAGGCTACAATCTTCAGAGAAAATAGGATTAACCCATCGGTTTAAAACCACTGGCAACAAGCCCAAATGCGCAATAACCCTATCAAAATAATCCGAGCTAAAAATCCCTGGCCAGTGACCCGCCAAAATTAACAAGTAAACAAAATGAAGAAAATATTTTATACACTTTTATTTCTTGCAAAATAATTTTCTTATGCTAACTTGAAATGAATAGCAGTTTAGATAAGTGAGCTAATAAGAAATTTTGTGTTCGATTCCGAGCAAATGTTTGAGAAAATCTTGGTTTTGTAGTCGGCGATATTCAGGCATTGGAACCGAACCCTTTGCCTATCGATTTTGTTTTGACTGAGCGCCTGTGAATAAGCTGGTCCCCACGGCGCGGCTTTAGTTGGACGCTGTAGAAATCTCGGAATTACGATTACGATTGTTGTCAGTCTATCGTGATGGCTTCCTAGCCTGTCTCGCGAACAGTTGGTGGAGTCTATTTTCTAGGTGGTTCAAAAACCGCCATAAATTCGGATGGTAACTACCGATGCCTGTTTTAAAGCTGCTCTGCCATCTTTCAATCAATTTCTTTAACTAGCGAAATCTTTATGATCAATGTATGAAGCATCAGCAGATGGCGCGCCATGACCAACCCGTAATCAAGTCGTTAAGTATACGGTCTACTTCAATGCTGATTAAACTTCTTGCGCAAATATTGATTCTGGATAAACCTGACTTGTTAGCCGACTTCGTTTGAAGGTTGCATGCATACCGTATAACTATTCTGTTGTAACATGATAGGCAGAATGTCGCAAACTTACGAAATAAAGGCTATGGAGTATGTTTGGTAGCTGCCAGGTTATCAATCGATCAATTAGTCAAGTCAGAATTGCTTTCGAAAATAAGGTTAATGGCTGGTGATATGTCTTTACATTCATTGGTCAACTTCAGTGAGACCAGAGAATTAATATCAAATCGGCATTTTAGACTTGTATTAGATAGTTTTATAGTTTTAAAATCCTCTGAATTCTTCCAATCCAACCTCATTGTTGTTTACCTCAGATCACCAAAGACTTGACTGCATAATGGATCGTTGACGACTTGAGCTGTTATCGTCGTAGTAGATTTAATATCATATACTGTGTATTTGTTGTAATAAATAAAGTCCCACCGATGCGGTGTCGTAAATACATTATATTTATGTTAATAGGGGGACCTACTGAAGAAGCACGATGCAGTAACAATTTAACAAGTTTTCACAAGGCTCGCTTTTGATGTTCACTTGTTAATTCTCCGCTGTAATCTTGACTTTGTTATCAGTAGCCTAACTTTATCAGTATTTTGTTTGATCTGTTATCAGGTTTTAAATACGCTTTATTTTGGGTTCATTGGCCATGGGGTTTAAACTGGGGTTATTTCTTGGGTTTATTGCCCATAAGGGTTATTTCCCGGAAATGGGTTTATCATTGACATTATTGGCCAGGATTTATTTTGGCCGGGGTGTTATTTCCGAAGTGGATATTGGCCCGATCTCCTATCTCAAATAGGTCACATTTCCTTTTAGTTAACTAATAATACTCTTTTTACTTAGAGCGATTCTAGATTAAGCATTACACTTGGCCTCCAGTCTATTCTTCTCTCAAATTCTGCAGCAGCTCCTTAATCTATGCTACGCCGGTCTTTTGGAGCGAACTCCTGAAAGAACTCGTCAGTCGCTTATCCTACATTTTCACCAGTCAAAGCGGACTCTCATCCGCTAGAACATCACGATGCCTTATCCAGCTTGACCATTCGGGCTCCTGACCTGGCATTGAAACTGACCAAACAAACTGGCTCTTGCGGAATTCACTTGTTATAACACCGCTGTATTAGCTGTCTTCTCAGACACAGCTTTTGTGTAGCGTTAAGATATTTGGAGATTTACAATTACATTTTCGCTTAAGCCCGATTGCTTTCTGTCATACAGAGCATTTCTCGGAGGAAGGACGACTGGGAATCTAATACGAATGAAGGATTCGATAACGATGAAGGCCTCAGAGAAACAGCGAAGACACAGCCGGACAACGAGTTCAAGCAGAACGTGGATGGGACTTCTGAAGACGATTTCAAAGTTAGTAGGCCATGGGGCTCTATAATGATTCGTTCTTCCTCAAATTAGTCTATGTCGATCCAGGGGCTGGCGATATGTTCAGCAACAGTTCACTGGTGATCACAGTTATTTAATCTTGATATTGAAGACATTACAATTTCAGATTTTACTTGTAGTATCTTATGATATTTATCAATCAGTTTCTTATATTTCATTCATTCGTTGATTCATTCATTCAGTCACTCATTTAATCATTCAGTCATTCATTCAGTAATTCAGATCATTTACGTAGCGCCCCTTCAAGAAAACTTCTTAGGCTCAGAGGCGCTCCCAGTCCAGTTCTAGCGACAGAGAACAGTTTTCAAGTGTTGATGAGAGGTACAGATAACGTCCTTTGGCAGAAGGACACGCAGATCTAGATCGAGGGATGCGATTCCAGTCATCTGACCAACAACTTAACAGTCACAACATTGCAACAGCCCATTCGGTGTCTCGTTTTGCAGTGACCACAACTAATAGAGGCATACAATAGGCCTAGAAATAACTGCCTTGTGATTTTATAATGTTGAGCATCAAAACGATTTTTTAAAACCAACTCTACACAATATACTGACCTAGTCGAAGGGTCGCCGAACTCATACGGCAGTGATACAGAGTATTGCCGGTCAGTTTCCAATACCACAATCTCAGTCCTATATCTAGCTATCTCTTCTCTCTGTCGTCTCAGTGTCTGCATTTGTCTCGATGTTTTATGTATTCTATCTCTGTAAGTCTGTCTCACTCTGTCACTGTCTCAAAGTCACTTTCTGACTGCTCTGTCTCAGTCTCTCTCTATCCGTATCATTCCTGTTTGTACAACTCTATCTTTCTATTTTTCTCTTTTCCTCTATCTATCTGTGACTTGTCTGCCTCTCTTCCTTCCAAAACCTCATGTAAAGTCACTACAGAATATACGAGAAGCCATCGAAGAAATCAGCGCATTTGAACGGTTCTGAAAAGGCTCTATACAACTGTTCAGATAGATACATACATACATATACATATACATAAATACATGCATGCATGTATACGTACAAACATACATACATACATCTGCCTCCTGGCGGCCGTTTCGTCCTACTATTAATGATAATAATAAGAAAATCAATCGATACAATCACCAATCACGCACTCTGGTCTGTGTTTTGGAGACTTGTTTGGCACCTGAATAGAATAATTAACAACAAATGAGTTGTCACACGGAACAATACTCAATCCGTAGAAGAAAAGCAAGTAAAGCAAATAAAGAAAAGTAATTTATCAAGTGAAGAATTAAGCATTTCCTATCCATAAGAATTGACCTAACATGGCGCATTACAGACGTAGGTCCCATCAATTCTTTAATTAAATTATTAACAACAGAAGTAGTCTGAATAGTTTCTAAATGGACATTGGACATAACTGATCTTGCTATCTCGATAACTCAAATCCGATAAACTTTGCCGATCAGGCAGAGCTATGGACCGACGCAGATCTCTGTATCTCCATTAGGCACATCAACGCCCTCTCCCCTGATCAGTCCAGGTTGGTCTTTTAAACTGATAGAGTCCAGAGTTATCTAAGTGTTTTGACACAGTTACGTCATTGCTGGAATGAAGAGAACGCAAGCGTATGTATGTATGTATGTATGCATGTATGTATGCATGTGTGCATGTTTGTATATATTTAAGTTTATATGTATGTATATATGTGCTATGTATATTGTGAGCCAAATATGATCGCCTTATATGATCGCCTCTGATTTGTCTTGGAGTTTGGCCAAACTGTTAAAGCAAAGCCATGCGTACACAGAAGGAAAGGCGCTCCTTAAGTTTTGCTTTTTACCTTGCCAGAATGAGTAGTGGGTGACAGAACAATGTAAACATAGTATCGACAGCATACTGCTGTAACATCACTCCAAAGTGATTAGCTATACGGCTGAGCGGTGAAAAATAAGGGGCCAAGGACAGTATGTATGTATATGTGTATATATATATATATGGATTTATGTAAGGATGTATGTATGTACGTATGTATAAATATATATTTATATGTATGTATGTAAGTTTGTATGTATAGATGTATATGTGTTTACGCTTGATGTGTATGTGTTACATTGTGCATACATGTATCCGAAGCTTCATATGGAACATATTGGTCACCTCCCAAAAGCCCATGAGCATATGATATTTATGTTCGCATTAAGGATGCTGGTACTGTTGTGCTGAAGGATCCGGAACAAGCCGGAGAAGAGAAACATGAAGAGGACAGTGATGATGAGCACGAGCCCAATTGTTTCGTCCGTAAGGTCCTGAAGGCACAGACGGCAGCCAGTAGATTCTGGACGAGACACAGTCGACATATCAAGCTCCTACTCCTGGTCCTTTTGATTGTTGGCTACTGCGCCTACTTTGCCTATGCCATGTGGTATGAGTTTGGTGACGAGGGTTCAATTCGTCTGCTCTGGGTCAGCTGCTTCGTGTTGTTCTGCATCAGTCTGCACGTCATCTGGAAGCACTATGGCGACAAGATAGACCACGGCCTGGCGTCAGTCTACAAGTTCACCGATAAACATCCACTCAAAATTAATTAGTGAGTTACAATACACGTGTTCAGTTTGGTCATCTTATGTTTTAGGTCATAATTTACTAAGTAAGTTCTGGCAGTAGGCCATTTTAAAATCATTTTTACCATTTCTAGTTATTTATTGAATTCGTTAATAAATAAGGGGACCATGCTCAGTTCGATTACCTTATAATATACATTTTCATGCCCATTATTATCGATCGAGTAAAAATTGACCATGTTTAATTCGGTTAACATATCTTACATTTTAGCTTTTCAATGTGGACTAAAGCTTTGAACGCAATGGTCAAGCGATTAAGAACAACTAGGCCTAAGGTGATAGCCTAAAATTTTCACGTAACGACACGCAATCAAGAAGTCTAATCGACCTCTTAAATCCAACAGCAGTCAGTTTTAACCTCTTTTAGGGGATCAAAAGGCGAAAAAGGTTCATAGCCGTGATTTCGATTACCATAAGGAACAAATTTATATAATGTTAAGTGGTTTTGTAGATAAAATTTCTCTAAGATTTCAATCACACTTGAGCTGACTATAATTAAAGCGGTTCTTGAAGCTTGGACTCGAAAATATACATGTTATAGGGTTATGGTATTTATAATCTGTGCACGGCTATTAGCTTACTGATATATGCTTTACTGGTATGAGCACTCAACAATCGCTTATTACCTAGACCTATTTGCTTTTTGAAAATAACCAAGCGTAGTGCGTCTACTTGTGACGTTGACATTGAACAACTGCGAGTTAAAATGAAAGTCAAATTATTTTATTTGACAGCACTTCAAGAGAGACTTGCCGTTACTAAATGGGCTACTTAATCTTAGTTAATAAAATTAGGTGTGTTTATTTTAGTTTTATTTTCTGAAGTGGATTCTGGTTGGATCAGTAAAGTGTTTGAGAACACCTTCGGCCATTTAATCAACCATCTCAGTGAATTTAAAAGTAGAGCAATTATTTTAATTTGAAGTAATTTGTATTCTATCAACAGTTGAAGCTTCGGCTTTTTGTTGCAGGTTTTAAGCAGCAGAGATCATTCGCCCTAGCATCCCTTCCTTCCTTCCCTTCCCTTTTTCTCCCATTCTCTCCCTTCCCCGTATGAAGAGTGGGTTATGAACTATAAGCATTTTATAGATTATGATGAACTGCGGCTGCAATTACCGCCAATTTCAGTTTAACAAAAAATCACATGAAGAATTCCCCTGCACCTGAAATAGTCAGCTCAGCAGTAGAGTACTTATGAGCGTGAGTTTAAACGCCGGGCAAGAAAGATAGATTGATTGACTGACTGAAATGCGATGTAAACTGATATAGATTTTCAACTGGGCTCTGTGTTCGACTCGAAGCCAGTGTTCTTATTTCAGTGTAGTTTGATGCTTAAGACTTCGAGTTTATCATTAGGCCTATGACTGCAATCAGGATGTTGCAGGTTTCAATAAATTCGTCTTTGTGACACCACTGAGAAGTGATTGCAGTAATCATGTCCAAGCGAAATCAGGCTTTATCCAAGGAAACCAAGGCGGTTTGAATCATATGAGATCTTCTTCTACGGATTCCTCCGTGCGAGAATTAACAGATTTACAAATTATCTTCTTGGGGTATGAAATCCGCTACAACCCTTATAATAATTAGACTAAGAGTCAAAACCAGTCCACTCAGATGAAGGTGAATTAGAAAATCGAGTTTGTGAAGCTGTCGATTTGTGCCCATGATAAAGAAGTTAGTCTTAAATGGGTTCTGAAAACGCATACAGCTGTGATGTCACAGTAGTCAGTATCGCTGTAGGGTTAAAATTATTATTATTATACAATTAGCGATAATCATCTTAGTCAGTATAGTAATAACACTTCATTTATTTTATTCCAAGACAATACATGATAAAATAAATTGCATTTGTTTATGTTTTAGCACGATACTTGGGATGACGTACATCGTTGTTGTCATCTTCACTTTTGTCGACATCTTCTATACAACGAAGAGTCCGTACAACTTGGTTTCATTGAGTGGAATATTTGTCTACATCATCCTTTTCTTCATTTTTTCACACAGTCCCAGCAAAGTATGTTGGTCCTCTGTAAACTAAAGACTTCTGTAGCGCTTCAACAAGGACTAACTAACTGACTAATTACTACTACTACTACTACTACTACTACTACTACCACTACTCCTCCCTACTACTACTACTACTACTACTACTACTACTACTACTACTACTTCCACTACTACCACTACTGCTACTACTACTGCTGCTGCTGCTGTTGCCGCTACTGCTACTACTACTACTACTACTACTTTCTTTGGAAAGGGGCGAATAATTAAATATCACTGAACGCAGAACTTTAAATAATGACAGTAATGGTGATCTGTTCTTTAACTACAAATTAAACAAATACTTAACTGAACTGTAGCTTTTTAGTGTTTGACAGTTTAATTCATTTAAATATTAGGCTTCCAAAGATAATTTTACACGTTGATTTGTGTTTTGCTTTAAGATGCGGGGATAAAAATTTATCCTCTTGGGATGGTGAGGGGATTAGAACAAAGGTTGCCGGGATGGTGATGGAATCAAAACCGGTGTCTGCGGGGACAGGATGGAATTGGGGTAAAACTAAAATGCGGGGGAATGGGACATATTTGTGTCCCCGCGTTACTCTCTACAATAAATGTCCTCTGTAGCATCCGCCATTTGCAAATAGGTCTTCGTTCCGACCTACGCACAAGGGAGGCCCGACCACCTAGTATTTCAGTCAATTCTCTAAGCTTTGTGTTGTGACAAGCATATCAGGTCTCTGCTTCGACTGTATCGACGCCCAATGTTTCTGAGAAAGCCGAACCTGACTCTGACGTGTCAGTCATTCGCTTTGTCTGTCTGTCTATCTGTCTATGTGTCTCTCTCTTAATATCCCTGTTATCACGATTTGGATGTGGACATTCGTAATCTTTACTTTGGGACACAGGCGTCTGAATTCAAGTAAGGGATATTGCGGGATTGTTGTTCCTAAATTTCGCATAACATCTTATTTTCTGCCTTCTAGAATCAGTCCGTCTCGATTCTCGAAACAGGGTGGGCCCAAACCCTGAAATCAGATCTTTTGAGCTGGTTTCTGAATCGGACAGCCAACGTTACGCTGGTAACGTGTAACGTACCGCGAAAGCACTGGTCAGTTTTGTTTCCTCTCACTGGTGCTTGGACAGAATCCTTTCCTTAACGTAACTGCTGGAGTAAATTCTGTACCGTTGCCCTTCTTTCACATGGACCTGTGTATTCGTTTCGCACTACAGGGACTCAGACCGTTTTGCAGACTATAAACTTCGGGCAGATCCACTCTCAGTGTTTCAAACGTGTCGTTTTCCGAGTTTCGCGCAGGCTCATCCATCCGCTATCCGCTATCGAGAGTCAATCCGTTTTGCAACCTCGCAGCAGGAAGGGCCTGTGCCATGAAATCAGATTCGTTAAGGCGGTGTCGCAACAAGAAATTAAATATTTAGGCTATGACTCATCGGGAAGCGCACAGATCAGTCTGTCTTTTGCCAACACTTGCACGGACTTGTATCTCGAACGGTACCGGTGGGGTCTGCTTCCGTGGCGTTACACCTCGTTTAACACAGGCCTAATTATTTACTTATTTATTTCTCACGGAGTTTTGAGCAAGCTCTTATATTTCGAATATCGGAACTCAGACTATGGCAATCTTATAACAGCGTGGGCCCAAACCCTGTCGGATCAGCGGAACCAGTCCAGAACCCGGCAATGACTGCTTCGGCTGAGACTCAGCCGGGCACGAAGTAGTCTTTTCCTGTATGTCCTCGCGTGCGAATATATATTTCGCAACTCCATCGAACCCGGACCTTGATTTGTATACGCTACGAATGCACTGTCCATTCTACTCTCAATAAATCGAGAGTAGAGTGAACAGTGATGTGGATGACTAAGGGCGTAGAACTTGGTCTGGCCAGCAAAGTTATGTGTAGAACGCGACCACCACAACGAATGCTTTGTAATGGCCACTGGCAAGTTTTCTGCGTGTTAGATTGAAGTCTTGCGATGCGCTGACCCCTTGTACCGGACTTTGAAAAAATACATAGATGAATACATAAATAAATTATTGTATTATGTGTATGTCTTTCAATGCCTGGCATTGACACTTCAGCGCTTCAATGCAGTTTCTTTCCTCAGCACATTCCCTATGCCAGAACTTGATGAGTAGCTGCCTTTCCATATGCAGTTCCACACCTCCAGTAACTATTTATACCCCGAAGGTTCATGTGCACTTCTGGCCAAAAATAGTCAAACAAACCTTTTATAGATGTAGGCCTATATATGTTTACCTGTTTAAAAAGTACTTGCTACAAAACAATTTATGTTTACGATTTTCTTACGATAAGTCCTGAGATGCACGGATTCCATGTTTAGTACACAGCGCAGGATCTATAAAAATAAACTGAGCGCCTGTCCCATGTCCACTAAAAATTCTTCCATGTCCCAGGTAAGGATAAGCTACAGTATGTACTGTTATGAAATTATTGTAGGTGAATTGGAGAACCGTCGGCTGGGGATTTGCTCTGCAGTTCGTCATGGCCCTGATAATTCTCAGATGGGATTTTGGATACGAAGCGTTTCAATGGCTTGGTGACAGAGTCACCGAATACCTCGACTACGTCAGCGCCGGGTCAGAGTTCGTATTCGGCGAGTCCTACGCAGACCATTTCTTCGCATTTCAGGTGAACTATCGACGATGCTTTGTAAATAATACACATGTGTCGAAGATTTATGCATCGGATTTTTATTTATCTTAAAAGACATTGTGACACTCTCGAAGGTACATTGTAAGTTTGGATGGATCCAGGAGAGCATCCGCCATTAGACATTTAATTTTAGAGGGACATACCATTGAGTTGCCCATCACCACATATTTGTTAAAATGAGGATTCCTACTTAACTTTGAATTAGAAAGGGAAACTGAAATAACTGGTCATCAACTAAAAAGAGGTAATAAAATTTGTCTAAAATAACATAAAAATCTCGTTAAGCATAAACGGCATAAAAAAGTCCCTGGAAAATCACAAAAACTTGGGGTAACTAAGGATAAAACATAATAGAAGGATATAAAATTTTTGATGACAAAAACGGTTGTAGAAATATGCAGCTGACGTGATAATGCCATCGGAACATTTGGAGACAGAAAGTTCAGAGCCAAAGACCAGGCAGATAAACAGACAGACGACTAATGGCAATGATGTTTTGACACTGAAATGACGAGAAAGACAAGGGGAAGTGGAGGAATCAGGATACGGTTTTTTAAAGTACTGATTCCAGTTTTGAAGGAAAGGCCTAAGCAGAAATGGCAACAAGAGCAGATCTGAGTTTGTAAGTAAGTATTATGGGGCGGATAGTTCCAATAGTTCTCGCTGGATTTAGAGTATTTTGGTATTAGGACATGTGCATGCATGTTTATAAAAATTCTAGCCAACTGACTAGCGATGTGTAATCTGTTTCGAAAGGTTTTGCCGACTGTGATATTCTTCAGCGCCACGATATCGGTGTTGTACTACCTTGGGGCCATGCAGTACATCATTGTCAAAGTAGCCAAGGTGATGCAGGCCTGCATGGGAACAACATCATGCGAATCAGTCAATGCAGCAGGCAACATATTCATCGGACAGGTAGGTACGCAAAGAAAGAGGGCAGGACTGGTGTCGGAAAGAAAACCCATAGCCTACACACACTCCAGCAATTTAAAGACTACAGCATAAGCTATTGTTTGACCCTATATCTTAAACTGCTCATTAAGAGTATCACTGCTACCAGATCATACAGTGAATCAGTGAAGAGCTTTACAACATATGGTGTGCAGTTCGGTCTAATTCATACGGCATGAAGCAGGACGTTGTTTGCCGAGAACTTGTCTGATAAGCCAAGCCATATTTCAAATGTCAACGAGGTTGCAGTTCAGGAGCTCTGATGATGCGAGACGACACAAAACTATGTAGAGCAGTGATCGTAATCGTAATTGCACATTTATATAGCACTTCTTCAAGAAAACTACTCAAAAGTGAAGTCTCTTGAGCTTACACTGAAAGGCAGCCATTGGTGTAAAGTGTTATCGAATTAAATTTCTTAGCCTTGGCATATGAGGACGAGAGACCAGTCCTCGTCCACGCTGCCTTCACACCGACAATTTCCTGTCAGTGTACTTACTTTACAGCAGAGTTCGCTAGGGGGCGAAAGGGGGCAGAAATATTGAAACTATTCTGCTCTCAGAGGGTTTAGAAATCCCGACCGCTGGGTTGATAATCCAGCACGCTGAAAACTAGACTATCGCTCAGGCCTAGACAAAATCGGATATAAATCCGGCTGGTTCATGCTATATTCCCTGTAAAAACATTAAGACAATATGGTGTAGCTATATATATGCATGAAAGAATACCTACCCACATACCTACATATATACCTTAACTGTACATACCTACATACCTAACTACTCTATCTGAGTACCTTACTACATACATACATACCTATATACATACATGCGAACACATGCATATACATTCATACAAACATATACATAAGTTAGTTAAGGTTCCTCAATCGCTCCTTGCAATTGTATATATACTAATCTTACCCTACCAGCAAATCTAATCTAATAACTTTTACTGTACCGTTTTCATAATTCCCAAGGCATCAGTGGGAGGTTGCTTACCATTTATACATTATGGCTTCCATTCTAGAGCCTATATTGCTATTGCAATTATTCATAATTTCGTGTAGACGGAGGCTCCGCTGATGATTCGACAGATGTTGAAGGACATGACTAACTCGGAGCTGCATGCCGTCATGACCGGAGGATTTGCCACCATATCCGGAAGTGTCCTCGGAGCGTACATCCTGTTTGGGGTTAGATTACAACCGATTTAAGTGACATTTAGAAGTCTTCCTATTGCAATGTCATATGAGAATATGAAAAAGATTACATTAACAGATTAGATTAAGCTATATTAGATTGTCTTATGTGGGCCTATGCACAAAAATCAATGGTAAAGTCTATGCTACTAGCAGGCATTAGTGTTTCAACTCCGGAGTTGAAAGGAATAATTTGACTGGTTGTTGATCACAGATCTTGTCTTACTTTTCCTCTGTTACCTTGCTTAATAGTTATTCTGTATATATTTTATGGACAAGTTGAGTTTCATTCTGCTTGAAGTGTGTTTTGTTTCTTTCGTTTCGACTACTCCTATATCTCAAAATGTGATTTTTATACTTCGAACACGAAGAGACAAGTCGTTTGTTGTCATTGGCTATAGGTGCCCGCCAACCACCTGTTAGCGGCGTCTGTTATGTCAGCTCCGGCTGCTCTTGCTATCTCGAAGCTCATGTATCCCGAGACAGAGAAATCAAAAACCGATGCAAAAAACATCGAAAACATATTCGAACCAAGGTATGACATTTATGTTTGCTTGGAAAAATAAACTCATATTACTTGAAATTGGTTTACTTTTACTGCGCACTATTTCATTGTTGCGCTCGATTTCATTAAGATCTTCTGCTGATTTGTATGACTCAACTCACCACACATTTTCAGCTTAGCGTAAGTCAGACTTTTGTCGATCTGTTAGATAACCTATAATTATTCATTCTAAAATCTTTGTGAAGTGATACAAGATTTCGCTTCGTCTAAACAATGCTCTTTGCAGAGTATTTTTGGGCTGCTGCTTGGTTAAACGAACAAGTTCCTTGTAAATCAGAAGAAGAACATCGATGGACATATTAAGATTCGATTAATAATTGTCTGCTGCTGGAGAGAACAGAAATAAGAATGCTGCTATGGATACGTGGAATCTCACTGAAAGACAAGAACAGGAATGAGTATATCACACAGAAATCGGGACTGGCCTATATATCTAACTAGGTACGAGAAGCCAGGTTGAGATGGTATGGTCATGTGATGAGGAGAGAGGAGGAAAGCTGCATTAAAAGAGTTACAAGAGCAGAGGTTTACGGATGCCGCAGTAAAGGACGACAAAAGAAGAGATGGAGAGTCAGCAAGACCTAAAGCTCCTCAGACTGAAGAAAGAAGATATTGGAGATAGAAAAAAATGGAAAATAAGGATTCATGTGGTTGATCCCTCATCTAGGAATAATTAATTCCAGCCAGAAGGAGAGAGAATTGCCTTCTTAATACTTTAAAATAAATTATCTTCGTCACCTTCTGTTTATAAAAATTAACTAACTTCATAATATCGGTCAGTGCATGACTGACAAACCCCAAAGTAAGAAACTTAAATTTAAGTCAATCTGGCAAAGAACATTCATAACAATTGTTGTGCAAAAAACGACAAAAGAAGAAAGAATTTAAATAACCTGGTTTATCGTTGTCGGCTTCGTAGTATTCACGTATATATAATCTGGCTATATGTCTAGAGCATTTTGAAAATTCATAAGGGCGTTATCTTCGTAGCGTATCGCCGATTTGTTACAAGAAGTCATTAGATTTTTGTTGGGTGTGTTTTTGCCCATTAGCCCTGATAACAACTTGATGGAATCACTCTCTGCTGGAGCATCGAATGCCATTTCTTTGGTGGCAAATATTGCTGCAAACATCATCGCCTTCATAGCTGCTTTGGAATTCCTCAACGCAACTCTGACGTATTTTGGCCAGCGTGTTGGAATTCAGGAACTCACCTTCCAGGTTAAAATTACATCTATTAAAACCCTTTTCTGAATTTTCAACCACAACTATAGGTTCTCCGATGTTGACATGAAACAACTGTAAAAATATCATCCTGCTAAGTTTAAAGGAGGCATACTGCGTGCACCACTTTTCACATTAGCACTACCCGCTTTTCCCAGTTTGGTCTCCCTCACATTCTGACCTGGCATCGAAACTTGGCAGACAAACTGGCTCTTATAGACTTAATCTGATACATCGCTGGTTAATAAACTGGTCTCTGTAAGGCTGTTTGGCGTTTGGTTTGGCGCAGAGAAAGTATTCTAGATTTATATTTACATTACACTACGTCTTCAGAGCTAGATGACGATACCAGATGATAAGATAATTCTGTTAGAGTCATTCTTGCCATGATAAATCAGCAGTTAATTCACCTGGCAGAAATATGTGTAATGCACTCGAAATTCAGAAAGCATGCCCTTAAAACAAATAAAATAAAACAAATAAAATAAATTAATTACTTGATAGAGAATGCTGCTCCTGTAGATGATACCAAATGGGATGATGATGATGTCTTTAACTGTAGTTCATATGCTCGTATGTGCTGTGGCCCTTCGCCGTCGTCATGGGTGTCGATATAGCTGACTGTCGGACGGTGGCTGGTCTGATAGGTACGAAGACCTTCCTGAACGAGTTCATCGCATACGAGGAACTTGGTGTTCTCATCAGCAACCAGGAGCATCTCGATGCTCATATAGCCAACAACGGAACCTGGTATCACCAAGGAGACGACATTATTCTAGCCTATCCAGGAGGCAACAGTACAACCCTCGAGAACGGAGTCATTTCGGTCAGTTTCTTGTCGAGTCTTTATGTCCTGCATAAGACCTCTAAAGCTGCCTTGTATGACCATTGCTGGTTTCCATTGGCCATATAGATATCTCTTTCTATGCTTCGTTGTCTCTCGCACTCTCTCTCTCTCTCTCTCTCTCTCTTTCTCTCTCTATCTCCCTCTTTTAATTTTTTCTTTTGTCCATCTCTGCCAATCTATCTCTTTCGCATCTCTCTTACTCCATCTGGCTTTTTGACTAGCTGTGTCTTTTTCTTTCTAATAGACTTTCTTACTTATTCCATCTGCCTTCAAATCTTTCCTCTTTACACTACTAAGCGATATGAACAGTAGAAGGTTAAGCCATAAGCCAAAGCGATTCAATTATGTACGCAGGATAACGCACAGCGCAAAACAGTGCAATGCAACCGATGAATAGAACATTATTCGCTCATAGGGTTATGACAGTATTCCTGTGCCTGATATTATTTTCTCAGCTGTCTAATATCATATACTTTTTAAAATACATCATACATTTACTATATTAACTGGTTTTTAGTTTATGGCGTGAATACTAAGTTATTCCAATTGAATTAGAGGTGAATTAAACGGATATGTAATGTAATATAGAAGATAGAAGTTGGTTTTGTAGTTCTCATATGTACTGGGTATACATAGAAGATTCAACTGGCTCTACTCTAGGGAACTCCGCAACTCCAAATGGATCGTTGAATTACATTAAAACGTAATCGTTTGCAGGCGAGATCTGTCGTCATAGCAACCTACGCACTGTGTGGATTTTCGAACATCGGGTCCATAGGAATTCAGCTGGGGGCATTCAGTGCAATGGCCCCTGATAGAAAGGCGGATCTAGCACGCTTAGTCGGAAGGGCAATGATCGCTGGGTCAGTCGCATGCTTCACAACAGCTTGCATCGCTGGTAAGTACCCCTATCATTTGCAGTTGGTGTTGTAGCGGCCATTAATAGAGCGCCATATTTCGTTTTTTCTTCTCTCTCTCTGTAGAGACAAACTTTAACAGACTCCTAGATGTTAAGCAATATCTGCGCATGTCTTTTCACTCAAAACTTAAACATCCCTATTCCACAGAATCTATCCAGATTCTTCCTCTTCCTGTTACCTCACTTTCCGATTCAATTCCATCATACCATCCACCATAGCCATCTGATTGTCTGCCTGCCTGACTCTTGGATCTTGACCTGGAACCGAACCCTACCTGCTTATCGATTTTGTTTTGACTGAGTTCCTGTGAATACCTGACTCCCGCGACTTAGCTTTCGTTGGGCGCTATAGAAATCTCGAGCTTACGATTACGATTACGTTTTAGCCAATATCACATTCATTGCACTGGCTTTGAGGAAAGAATTAGTCTAAAATCTGTCTATTAGTTCACAAAGTAGTACATTTAAATCAGCCGACCTATCTCTGTTCCGTGCTCACCCCTCACACTAATAGATATTGCACTCGAGCAATAGTCACGGTGACTCTTCCTGTGCCCCGTACCCGAATATTATTGGGCTCTCGGAACTTCTCAGTAGCCGGTCCAAAGGTTTGGAAGTCACTGTCCAGTTCGTTCTGTCAATTCTTTAATGTCATTCAGGCCTAAACTAAAGACGCATCTCTTTCAACTTGCTTATGCACCGTAGCTTGGCGTATGCTTTCTCTGACCTATTGGAATTCAACCCGGATTTTCCAGTGGATTATGATTTCAACTGCGATTTTGACTTGAAACGACCATCGATTGATGCCCTGGCATTAAGATAACGGCGCTATATAAGTAAAATAATAAGGGATGAAAAAGAAAGCATTTAAATGAAAGCTGAAATATTCTGCATCAACTTGAGAAGCTATGTTGTTAATAATAACTTATTATCTTCTTCCTTGAATCATTTCATTTCTACAAAGCGTTTGTTTTCCTACCTGATGTTCTAGGATTGTATTATCAGCCGGAGTGACAACAGATTCAGGTTTCGAGGTGAATACGAGTTGCCAGGGATATCACTGTCAGGACGATGAGCGTCAGCACGTAGTAACTACGTTTCCGAGAAGAAGGAAGATTGGCTAATTTATGAGTTTTTAATAAACTATTCATTAAAATGCGTACATTATATTTTAAATGTATCAATATATAAATTAAGTAAAAATATAGCACAGCAATTTTAGATGTACCTTGAATTTTTTCAATGGACCTAGAGTGTGAACCTATTGTAGCGATCCTCGACTGTTAATTCGCATTTGATTTTGTTATTAACTTGTGTAAATAGTATTAGTGTGCTTACCTAGACTTATAATATATAGTTTAGTATGTTTAATGTGTATCTAGTTTGCCTGTGATAGTGCAAGTATAGTGATTTAGTGGGCAGACTAGCACTTAGGGATATAAGCTAGTTTAATGGTAAAGACCAGCTTAAGAAGATACCTAGGAATAGTCTTGATAAATGGGGATCTGCTATGTCATGATGTCGAACTCATTACAAGCTTGAAATCTACGAAGGCAAGATCGGTGGATGACTAGGCAGATTCAATTGACTGCCATTAAAGACCAAACGATCGCTTATGCATTGAAGATGCATGGAGCAGCATCACGCATCATAAATAGAACGTCGCCATCATGAAGCAGGTATAAGAGGCGGTGAACGTTAACATGTGGGGTCTTACGATGGACACGAAAGTGTGAACTCGTGATAAAATCCTTCGTATTTCTCGGGGTCGATTTGAAGTTTGAACTACTTCAGTTAGATACTCGACACGTTATTAAGTGATTTCCTTGGTGGTTTAGTAGAACCGTGAACCACATGTGACTTATCGGGCGTCTCGTCAGCGGCAACGTGAAGTAAATAGGTTGACTTGATTTGTCGTGCAAGCCAACTGAGAGGATTGCGTTCGTTAGGTGAATTGAGTCAAATGTCGGAGTAACTCTTGCAACTAAGTTAAGAGAACTGCGAAGGGACTGCGTTTGTAAGGAATCGTCGAAAAGGTACGAGAATCATCCAGTTGAACATTTCGTCGAAACTTGTTGGCGAACTTTTGACTTTGCTACGAAATATATCCGTGAAAGTGGAGTTTATGTCGAAAGAGACAAATCGAAATTCAACGCCACTTCAGTTCACGTACTTGTCTTCATTTTGGATGGAATGCGAGTGGAAAACTGCATTATCTTCGGAACGATTCTGCAAGAACGATGATTCGCCCATGGAGGAACTGCAACTGGTATAACTCGAGACAGATTTAAACAACGAGGGAAGGGAAGTGTAAATTCACATATTAATAACATAAAGTGCTGGTCTTAGGTAGACTATGGTAATGGATTAGAAAGTTCTATTATATTGTCATTGAACTAAAAAACACTCAGGATATTTATTTGTAATTAAAATCCATAAACTCAAATGGACCATGGTTATAACGAGCCATCATATCTTTAAACCTCTTATTCTTTTGTAAGGGTTTGATAGAGTAAGACTTGGATTAATTTGCAAGGCAATAGTAGTTGTAGCATTAATTGTAGCATACACCCGGCTCAAGACCTTACTAAATATAGATAACTAGCACCTCACGTGTAATCAATACACTGTGGTGAAATAGTACAAAGGGAGTGATAGCTAGGGTGTGACACCTATAGTCCTGGCAAACTATAACATAACGTCAGTGATAGAATCGTTGTCTTGATTTGATGGAGTGCTAGTGTTATGTAGACCGTTTATCTAACGCTGTTATGTGTGACCGAGAGACATTGATTTACATCTCATTAGATTACTCTAAAGCAATAGGCATGTCTGTCGATAGCACTTCAAGTAGAAGTACAGAGAACTCAATAAAATTCCAGACTAAATACAGAGATAATTATCTAGATTTTAAAAATTCCATGAGACCTTGAATACAATTTTTATACTAGACTATGTTGAAATTCTTTAAAAACAATACACGCTGAGTGTTTAGGTTTCAACATCGAGTAAATACAAGTAGGTGTATTTCCTGTAAGATGTGCGCAATCCAAATCGGTTTGAACATAGATGCATACATTGCAGAGCAAAATATGACTGAGCAACGATCAATTTGCGTCGTGTCGAAAGTTCTGATTTCCTCATTTCCCTTTTATATATGTATGTATGCATGCATGCATGTATGTATGTATGTATGTATGCATGCATGCATGCATGTACGTATGCACGTATGTATGTATGTATGTAGCTGGCTATTTATGTAGCGCACTTCTACGAACCTTACAAATGCACTATATAAATACCCAGATACAACATACAGACATGCATGTACCTATGTATTCTTCTTCTTCCTCTGGTCTCCTGTGACAATTTTTCCAGCGAGACTTCTGCTGTTGCATCATCGACGACAGATAGGCCTACTTTATAACAGGCTTATACTAAGTAGCTTTTAGAGCTACGCAGGCAGCACTAGTTTCATCCGTAAGATTACTCCTATGGGTCGACTTAACAAAGTTAATCACTGAAAACAACGACTCACAGGTATATGTCGATGAGAAAATTGTCAGTAATGCTGTTGCCGGATTTTAAAAACAGTTTCAGGAATGGAATTCCAAACTTTTAATACCTCATTTCTGCAGTCGTCTGCTGATCCTCTGATTAGTCGTATGAGTTGGGATATCGTACGAGGTTAGACAGAGATGGAAACTGATCTGGATATTTCATTTTGGCGGATAAACACAATGAATGAAATAGTATGGAATATGATATAGGCTATGTATCCACGTAATTACCTCACCTTGTCATTGGAATGGCGATCTTCAAGACATTTATTCACACAATTTTGTAATAATTTCGCCAGTACGTCTCACCGCGTCTTCTCGACTTCCGTTTATTTTCTAGGACGCACGCTGGTTCTCTACTTGCCTTGCGTCTCACCACATCAAACAAATCACTGCGTGAAAGCAGGTGTTTGCTGAATGAGGTGACGTCACTGCATACCTGGCACAGATCATGACTCAAAGTGAATTCCTCGAGTGATTGCGTATTTCAAAGTTGAAATTTTGGGGGATGTTCTGAATTCCGCGTGCCCATAAAATGTGTACGCGTACCTGTTTCAGTACGCGTGTCATGGGTTCGCCATCTCTATATTAGGAGGGATGGTGAGAGAGTGTAGAAAAGGCTGTTTTGAGCTGCTCGGTCCGCTCCGCGCCTCCCACTGCAGCCAATCTTTCAGAATCTGTCTTCCAGGCTAGTTTTGTGATACTTGGATGACCTTACTGTGGCGGAAAAGCATCCGTTATGGCTAAAGACGTTGCAACTAGCGAACAAGAATGTAGTTTGCTAGGGTTGCGATTTATTAATGCACACCTCTCGCACTTCTCTGTGTCGGTAGCTGGTGAAACCCTTAGTGAGTTCTTAACAGTTTGGCCTGAAACGGTCGCCTTGCTAGGCGATGCATCCAACTCGGAAGCTGTCTCGGCTTGTCTTGAATCCCGCTGCGCAGAAATCTCTTCAGCAATTGCCAGATTAAAAAACATCGCCAAAGATAATGTTCTTATCCTCCTCGGGAGTACACTTAATTATCCGAAGCTTCTGCGCACACTTTAATGCAGCCTGTGCATTGATCACCCTCTCCTGGAAATATAGAGGCTGAAATATTTATTAAGCTCTTTAGGAACTTCCGCAACATCCACAATAACTTCTCCATTTTCCTCTTCCTTTTTCAATGGGTTACGCTATCTTTACGTTTCTGCCTGTTTCTATAATAGTTGCAAAAACTCTAATTGTCCTCCTTTACATTCCTTGTAACATCTGCTCAAAACGTTCTGCTGCCTATTTGCTTGATTTTCTGCAGATATTTCATTTCTTCACATACTTGTTTCTCATTTTCACAAGTTTTACAGTGTTCTCATGGTCCAGTCTAGGTTTTGATACTTTCTCTAAGTTCTGGAAATTCTTCTGTGTTTTTCTTTGCCCTTCTCTTCTTGAACCTCTCGAATCACCCAGTCAAATTCTCAAAATTCTTCTCTGTTCTATTCACGGTGAAGGTCGACCAGGCTGGTTAATTGCAAAATGGCAATAACATGCGAATAGCGGCTACCGTTATTTAACTCGAATCAGACATGCATGCGATAAACTAATTACGAAACTTGACCGATAAGAGGCCCATCAAACTTTGAACCTAGTTGATTGTATCACCAAACGTTCGAAGGTCCAACACGCAGACAAAAAATATCTCACGGCGTTTGGTATTTCTGAGGAAACAAACGCATAAAGACTAAGCCTAATTTGGCCTAATATGTAGACTAAAAGGCTGGTTGACTGCATGCTTCGCATATACTCCATGGAATTACTCTCAGCTCCAGATCTGTAACTTTTAGATCTAGTAAAATCATAATCGTAATCGTGAACTTGAGATTTGTGCAGCTGAGTCGCGGAAGTGATTTTATTCACTGGCTCTCAGTCAAACAAAATCGGTAATTAGAAAGGTCAGATTCGGTTCCAGGTTAAGATCCAAAAGAAAATATGAAACTGGTGGTAAGCTTATACATAATATTCCGCTGTACTTTAATTAGAAATGAATATAAATTCAAATGAAAATTGTTAAAATAAGAGTCTTACATAGGTCTATTAGGGCAACTTAAAGTTTGGCAGTCAATTAGGACTGACACATCTAGGTCTAAACATGGGATCCTGCATTTTCTAAGTGAAAAATCATTCCTCATACGAATCAACTTATTTGTTACTTTTTAAAAGAATTTAAGCTTAAGAACAGCTGATTTAGGAAATGATCATATAAGCTTGTGTTACAACACTTAGTACACTTACAGGTGTAACAGTTTAAAAGGTCTAATGCAAAGTACAGCCGTTTCATCGTACAAACAATGATAATAATAAGAAAATCGATACAATCACCAATCATGCACTCCGGTCTGCGTTTATTTGGCACATGAATAGAATAATTAACAACAAACCAGTTGTCACACGGAACAATACTCAATCCGTAGAAGAAAAGCAAGTAAAGCAAATAGAGAAAATTAATTTATCAAACGAAGAATTAAGCATTTCCTATCCATGGCATTACAGACGCGGGTCCAATCAATGCTTTAATTTAATTATCAGCAATAGAAGCTATCCGAATAGTTTATATCTAAATGAACAGTGATAGATAGGACATTGGACATAGCTGATCTTGTTATATCAATACTTCAAATCCGATAAACTCTGCCGACAAACTGCAAATCTATGGGCCGACGCAGACCTAATTCCTCGACAAGCAAAACGACTAATTTATCTGGGGAAACAAAAAAAAACATCTCAATTACGCATTTTTTATCTGAAGACATCAACGTTGATCTCTTTGTATCTCCTTTTGGCACATAAAGCCCGCTCACCTGAGTAGTTTAGGTTGCTCTTTCAACTGATAGCGTCCGGAGTTATCTTAAGTGTTTTGAGAGTGTCTGGTAGCTAAACAACAGTACGAGCAAGTTAGGTCATGTTAGAATGTAGAGAATGCAGGCATGTCGTGATAAAAAATATGATCACTGCGAGTTTTCTGGGTGTATAGCCAAACCGTTAAGGCAAAACAGTGCGAACACAGAAAGAAAGGCCCTCCTTAAGTTTCACCTTGCCAGAATGAACTGTGGGTGACCAAGCAATACAAGTAAGGTCTGCGCACTGCTGTAATAAAGGTCCGAAGTGATTAAGTTATGCGGCTGATAGAAGAAGTGAAGATATTAAATTACAGTATGCCAAATACAGAATCTATGCATGCATGCACGCGTGTATGTATATAAGTATGTATATATGGATGTGTGTGTTTGTGGTTGAAATAAACAGGTATTGCTTGTAAATATTTATTGTCCACTATCCATCTCTTTGACTGATTTTCTTAATGAATTCCAGTCACTACTTGAATATTTGATTTCCTCCCCCTCTGAAATAATTATTATGGGTGACTTTAATATTCATCTTGATGTAGCTGATCATGGTTCTTCATCTTTTCTTGATATGTTGGAAGGGTTTGACATGAAACAATTTGTTGCCTTTCCTACACATAATAAAGGCCATGCCTTGGATGTCTTGATAACTCGTTCTGATTCGAATTCCCTTCATTCTGTCACTCCTATTGAGTCATATCTATCAGATCATGTTGCAATTTTCTCAAAATTTGACTTCCCTTTTAAACCGCCCCCAAATTATAAAACTGTCAAATTTCGCCCTAGGCATAAAATTGATTTAAATAAGCTGAAACACGATATTTTAACATCTCCATTGTGGTTAGCTCCTGCACAAACTGCGAATGAGTTAGCTATGCAATTCCAGCCCACTTTAACTGAGCTTCTTGACAGGCAAATTCCTTTTAGAACCAAGAGAGTAGTAGAGCTCTCACCACAGCCTTGGTTCAACTCTGCCATTGCTGAAGCTAGGCGTCGCAGAAGTCAGTTAGAGCGTTGGTGGCGCCACTCTCGCCTTCCCTCTGACCACAACAGGTTTGAGCAACAGTGCAAATATGTGCGCAAACTTGTTTCATCTGCAAAATCCGAATATTTAACGAATTTAATTGCCGAAAGTTCTACATCACCAAAAACTTTGTGGATAGCTTTGAACAAGTTATTACATAGACATCATTTAAATTTATCCTCTGCTACCCAAGAGCTAGCCAGTAAATTTTTGACCTTTTTAGCTGACAAGATTTCAGGTATTAGACTGAAATTCGTTGGTCATTTGATATCTGATAAATTTCTTCATCCTAGTTCTTCACCTCCGGTCTTAGATTACTTTCAGCTAACAACTCTTGCAGAAGTTCGCAGGCTCACATTTTCTTCATCTAGCAAAAAGCTCTCTCCTTGACACCATTCCAACATCTTTTCTGAAAGAATGCTTTGATGTCTTGGGTCCAACCATTACATCAGTAATCAATTTCTCATTGCTTGAGGGATCTTTCCCATCTGCTGTTTTTTCTCACGTCAGAGTTCATCCTCTGCTAAAGAAACCTTCTCTCGACCTGTCTAATTTCAGACCCATCTCAACTTTAAATTTTGTATAACAAATTCTTGAACGGGTAGTTTTGAATCGTATGCAAACCCACAAATCTTCCAACTCGCTAATCTCTCCATTTCAGTCCGCTTACCGCAAGTTTCATTCAACAGAATCTGCACTTCTTGCTGTTCATAATGATATCATGTGCTCCATGGATAAGGGTAAGGTGACAGCTGTTGTTCTCCTTGATTCGTCTGCTGCCTTTGACACTGTGGACCGTTCTCTCCTTTTGCATCGTCTCCACACTGGTTTGGGGTTTCTGGTCCTGCCCTGCATTGGTTTGCTACTTATCTCAGCCCACCCACTCAATCAGTATATTTAAATGGATATTATTCATCTAGTGCTTTGTTGACCTGTGGCGTTTCGCAGGTTTCTGTACTTGGTCCTCTGTTGTTTACATTATAGACCGCACCTTTAGGTACACTGCTGGACAATGTTTTCATTAGGATATCATTTCTTTGCAGATGATACCCATATCTATATTTCATTTGACAGTTCGTCTTGTCACTCATCTGCACAGCTGTTGTCTGATGCCTTTGAGGAGCTACAGTCTTGGATGGCAGCAAATAAACTCCTCCTTAACCCATCGAAGACTGAATTTCTACTTCTGGGTACTCCACACCAACTTAAAAAGTTTGAATGGCTTAAATCCTCAAAGCTGGGTGACTCATTTG
Organism: Norana najaformis; assembly: GCA_964023275.1. Taxonomy (NCBI): domain Eukaryota; kingdom Metazoa; phylum Annelida; class Clitellata; order Crassiclitellata; family Hormogastridae; genus Norana; species Norana najaformis. The sequence continues at coordinate 44,665,916 of OZ029915.1, forward strand.
TTGAATTGTCTGATACTGCTCGTGACTTGGGCGTTATTTTTGATTCTACTATGTCTCTCACAAACTATGTAAAATTGTAAATGGTATTTGTAAATCATCATACTTGTATATTCGTGACATACGCAGAATTAGGCGTTATGTCCCCATGTCTTCTAGAATATCCTTGACTAATGCATTGGTCTCTAGTCGCCTAGACTACTGTAACTCAATCCTTATTGGTATCACAAAGTCAAATATGCAGAAACTCCAAAGAGTTCAGAACTCCTTGGCTAGAGCTATAACAAATACTTCAAATTTTGAGCATATTACTCTTGTGCTTAAATCTTTGCATTGGCTTCCTGTTTGGCAAAGGATTTGTTTCAAATTGGGACTTACAGTTTATAAAACATTGAACTGTGGCCAACCACAATAATTAAAATCAGTCCTTATTCCCAAGACTTACCATTATTCAGCAAGGTCATCTGATTGTCTTTCTCTGGTCATATCTTGGACTAGAACTGTTCTTGGCAAACGGGCTTTTTCAGTTGCTGGACCTAAATTTTGGAACTCCCTTCCTGTGTCTGTTCGTTCTGCTCAGTCGCTTTTGTCATTTCGTTCTCAACTTAAAACATACCTTTTTCAAATTGCTTATCCACCGTAGGCTGCCTCTCTGTCCTGTGGACTGACCTTCTGGATATTGACCTAATTGCGGCTTGGCTATGGTACACCATCGGTTGATGCCTTGTGCATTAGACACCGGCGCATTAGAAGTTTCTAATTATTATTATTATTATTATTATTATTATTATTATTATTATTATTTTCTGATCATTTAAATAACGCTTATTAAGCATCCCTCAAAGTCCTTCAATGCACAATTTTTATGTTCGCATTAAGGATGCTGGTACTTTGGTGCAGAAAAACACGGAACAAACCAGAGAAGGGAAACATGAAGAGGACAGTGATGATGAGCACGAGCCCAGTTGTTTCGTCCGTAAGGTCCTTAAGGCACAGACGGCAGCCAGTAGATTCTGGACGAGACACAGTCGACATGTCAAGCTCTTACTCCTGGTCCTTTTGATCGTTGGCTACTGCGCCTACTTTGCCTACGCCATGTGGTATGAGTTTGGAGACGAGGGTTCAATTCGTCTGCTCTGGGTCAGCTGCTTCGTGTTGTTCTGCATCAGTCTGCACGTCATCTGGAAGCACTATGGCGACAAGATAGACCACGGCCTGGCGCCAGTCCACAAGTTCACCGATAAATATCCACTCACCATTAATTAGTGAGTTACAATACACGTGTTCAGTTTGGTTATCTTATGTTTTCATTACTGTGAGCTGCGAGTAACAGTAGACCATGATCATAAGTGACAAGAAGTTGGATTTTGAGCTTAAAAAGTTTGAGTGGTTTGATTCCTAATAGCCTGTTGTCTCTCTTGTTGAGTTAACTGCAGCTGCGTTGTGACTTGACTTTTTACTTCTGATTCTACTATGTCTCTCATCTAATATGTAAATGGTATCTGCATGTCGTCATGCAGGTATATTCGTGACATGCGCAGAATTAGGCGTTATGTCCCCATGTCAACTAGAATATCCTTGACAAACGCTTTGGTCTCCAGTCGTATTGACAAGTGTAACTCGTTTCTTGTTGTAATCACAAAGAGTTCAGAACTCCTTGGCTAGAGCCGTAACTAATACGTCAAAATTTGACCATATAACTTCTGTACTTAAATCTCTACTTTGGTTTCCTGTTCAGCAAAGGATTTATTACAATTTGAGACGTTTAGTTAATAAAACATTGAAATCTGGCCAACCACAATGCTTAAATCAGTCCTCATCCCGAGACTTACCATCTGATTGTCAGTTCATCTGATTGTCTTTCTCTGGTCATACCTTAGACTAGAAATGTTCTTGATGAACGGGCTTTTCCAATACCTGGACCTTAATTTTGGAACTCCATCCCTGTGTCTGTTCGTTCTGCTCAGTCGCTTTTATCAGATCGTTCTAGACTTGAAACACCTTTTTCAAATTGCTTATTTGCCACAGGCTGCCTCTCTGTCTTGAGGACCTTTTGAGCCTTGGGCAAGGAAGAAAGATAGATTGATTGACTGACTGACGTGCGCTGCAGTATAAATTGATACTGATTTTCAACTGCGTTTAATGTACGAAACGAAGCATGTGTTCTTATTGCAGTTTGGCGTGATACCTAAGACGTCGCTGATTCAAGTTTTTTATGCCTGGCACGTTAAACGCTTAGTATTCATTCGAATATTCAAGTCGGTTGTTTTTACTACGACCCCATACAGGGAGTTGCAGGTTTTTGCAAATCCGTCTTTGCGCCACCATTAAGAAGTGAGTTACAGTAATCAAGTCCACGTGAAATCAGGTATTATCCAGGGAGACAAAGGCAGTTTGAAACCAAGGCAGTTTGAATCGTACGAGATCTTATTCTGCGGATTGCAAAATTAAAAAGATTTATAAATTACCTTTGTGGGGTATAAAATCAGCTATAAATTGGTACATTCTGACGAAGAGGAATTAGAAAATCGAGCTTGTGTAGGTGTCAATTTGTCCCCATTAAAAAGAATTTAGGCTTAAATGGGTTTAGAAGACGCATACGGCTACGATGTCACAGTGGTCAGTATCGCTGTATGCCTAAAATTATTACTATAATAAAATTAGCGATAATCATCTTAGTCAGTATAGTAATAACACTTTATTTATTCCAAGACAATACACTGTACATGATAAAATATATTGCATTTGTTTATGTATTAGCACGATACTTGGAATGACGTACATCGTTGTTGTCGTCTTTACTTTTGTCGACATCTTCTACACAACGAACAGTCCGTACAACTTGGTTTCTTTGAGTGGAATCTTTGTCTACATCATCCTTTTCTTCATTTTCTCACACAATCCTAGCAAGGCATGTTGGTCCTCTGTAAACTAAGGACTTCTGTAGCGCTTCAGCATGGACTAGCTGACTAATTACTACTACTACTACTACTACTACCACCATCATCATTATTATTATTATTACTACTGCTGCTGCTGTTGTTGCTGATGCTGTTGTTGCTGCTGCTGCTACTACTACTATAATTAAAAATACATAATAATTATTGTTGTTGCTGCTGCTGCTATTGTTGTTGATGTTATCATTGTTATGATTAAGCATTTAAGCGCGATTTAAAATGAATCCAGAAAGGACGCAATAATCAGAAATGATAATAATAATTATTAATCTGGGGCTCACCTGCCAACTGTTGCTACCTATTAGGCAAAAACATTTTCTTCTGGATTGATTGGCTCGCCATCTTATAAGGAATGCTACCAAGGACGATATCGAACAACGGGCTGGAGATATGAAGATTGAATTTGATAGGTTGGAAACCCGTTGCCATCGTGCGAGGTCAAGTTAGACTGTATTTACAAAAATGGGCGTACTTTGGAGACCATCGTCCTTGATACGAATGCTTCCTTAAACCACTAATAAATTCCTTTTTAGATGTCTTGGGTGCTTTTTCGATCCTGCTGAACGGTGGTGGAGAAGCTATACTGCCCTAATTAATAATTAAAAAAATAATCTTAGTTAAGTAATACAAGAATTATGTGACACATTGATAAATAAGTTGTTTGGTGTTGTAGTTTATTTCTGATATGCTATTTAAACAATCATGTTTCAATTCGATATAATAATAAAGTCCATGTTTCTTTACAACACCTACCCCTTGCCCTCTGATTAATTGGCGACGCATCGTCAAGCGCTATAGGCCAATAGCCTGAGTTAAGGATAATATGTACCTCTGGGCGAAATAAATAAATAAATAAATCAATAGTTAAACAAACCTTATATATCTGTTTAGCTTTATCAAGACTAATTACCGTAACATAGCTTAATTTTACGTTATAAACATGTACAGACTCAGCTCAGGAGCTATAAACAGAAACTGAGCGCCTGCCCCATGCCCATTAAGAAGTCTTCCATCTCCCAGGTAAGGATAAGCTACAGTGTGTACTGTTATGAAATTATTGTAGGTAAACTGGAGAACCGTCGGCTGGGGATTTGCTCTGCAGTTCGTCATGGCTTTGATAACTCTCAGATGGGAGTTTGGATACGAAGCTCTTCAATGGCTTGGTGACAGAGTCGCGGAATTCCTCAACTACGTCAGCGCCGGATCAGAGTTCGTATTCGGCGAGTCCTACGCAGACCATTTCGTCGCATTTCAGGTAAACTATCGACGATGCTTTGTAAATAATATGCATGTGTCAGAAATTTTATATGGCGAATTTTTTGTCTTTCTCTAAACCACATTGCAAGCTAGGATGGATCCAGAGGCAGCTGGCCATGATCCATTTAATTTTGGTGGGAAATACCATTGAGTTTCCCTAAACCACAAATTGGTAATGGCGAAGATCCCTACTAAACTTCGAATTAGAAATGGAAACTGAAATAACTGAGGTAATAAAATTTCTCTAAGGCGAAAAATGTTATCATGGAAATCACGAATGACATAAAAATTTTGTGAAGTCACAGAGAAGGTATAAAAGTTCTTGGAAAGTCATAAAACTTTGCTAACTAAGCATGAAGCCTAAAAGAACCTCATAGCATTGCTGATGACAGGAAAAGGTGGTCAGAGTATGCGGATGACACGAAAAGGCCATCGAAACATTAGAGGACAAAAAGTCCAGAGCCAAAGGCCAGGCAGATAGACAGGCACACGAATTCTGAAGATAGTGTTTTGAAATTGAAAGTGACGAGAAAGAAAAGGGGAAGGGGAGGGATCAGGATAGAATCTTTAAAGTACTGTTTCCAGTTTCGAAAGAAAGGCCTGAGCAGAAATGGTAGCAGGAGCAGGCCTGTGTTTGTATGCTAGGAGCATAGGGCAGATAGTTCCAATAGTTCTCGCTGGATTTAGAGTATTTTGGTATTAGGATATGTGCATGCATGTTTATAAAAATCTAGCCAACTGACTAGCGATGTGTAATCTGTTTCGAAAGGTTTTGCCGACTGTGATATTCTTCAGCGCCACGATATCGGTGATGTACTACCTTGGAGCCATGCAGTACATCATTGTCAAGTTAGCCAAGGTGATGCAGGCCTGCATGGGAACAACATCCTGCGAATCGGTCAATGCAGCAGGCAACATATTCATCGGACAGGTAGGTGACGGAGAAAAAACCCTAGCTTTCACACAGTCCAGCAATTTAAGGCTATGGCATAAGCTGTTGTTTAGCCCTATATCCTAAATTGCCCTTAAAGAGTACGCTTCGCTGACACGAGATCATACATTGAATCAGAGTAGGTAACATCTCTGTCACAGCATGAAGAGTTTTACAACATGTGGTCTGCAGTTGGGCCTAATTCATATGAAAAGAAGCAGGTCGCTGTTTGCCGGAAACTAGTTTAATAAGCCGAGCCATATTTCAAATATCAAAGAGGTCTGCAGTTCAGGAGCTGTGATGATGCGAAATACACAAATCTGTGCAGAGGAGTGATGGCAATCATAAACCTATTTGCATCTCTTCAAGAAAACTGCTCCGAAGTTCTCGAGTGGATCATGAAGAAGAAACGGAGATACTATAAGACGATCTAAGCAGAATTTTCAAATCGTCACAGGATTGGTAGATGCCTTGTAAGTTGGAAATATTCTCGGTGATGCATATGGGAACGAAATATACAGATTTTTTATACGAAATGGAGGTTAAGGTATTGATAGTGAGGAAGGAAGAAAAGGTCCTAGTTGTGATTATGCATAGGATTGCAGACTCTTCAATGCAATGTGCTAAGCAGCAAAAAGTCTAAATCAATGACCAAGAGGACAACAGTTAACAGAGACAAGGTAATATTACTAAGGTTGTACAAATCTTTGGTGAGGCCTCATATTATTAACAAATGTGTCTATGGACTATTGACTATGGACTACTGTATCTAAGTATGAAATCTATATCTGAAACATAAAATACAACTGCGGAAAATAAAGGTAATAGTTGCCAAAATGGTTTGACTTTACAAGGGTTTGAGCTGTGAACTGTTGAAAAGGTGAACATACCTCTATACTTAGATCTCTGCCATCCATGGCTTCTTCTTCAGCAAAGGATTCGCTTCACTTTTTGGCTTATATTGCATAAAACAGTGAATTCGAGCCAACCATAATGCCTAAAATCAGTCAGTTTCCCCAGACTTGTGACTATTCAACCATGTCATCTGATTACCTGTCTCTGGTGATACCTAAGACTAGAACTGTTTTGGTCTACGTTCTTCATGAGCTGATGGTCATAGATTTTCGAACTCTCTCCTGCATCTGTTCTTCCTGTTCAGTAGCTTGTGTCATTTAATTCTCGACTTCAGACTTACATAATGGCGATCCACCAGAGGCTGCCTCTACATGCTTAGTGGACTGATCATCTTTATTTTGATTTGAGTGCAGATTTGTTTTGGTACGCCATTGGCTGATACCTTGTGTATTAGACGCTGGCGCGATAGAAGTTTTTATTTAAAATTAAATAAACTAAAGATTGCCAAATTTGTGTATAATATGTTTCATGCAATTCCAACACCCCTACTTTATACACATTTCCGATGGATTAAGAGTCGTAATTCTATATTTGGACTGTACCCAATGACCTGCAGATCATGGCTTCTTTAAAAACCCTGTGTTGCTGTTTCGTGTAGTCGGAGGCTCCGCTGATGATTCGATCGATGTTGAAGGACATGACTAACTCGGAGCTGCATGCCGTCATGACCGGAGGATTCGCCACCATATCTGGAAGTGTCCTCGGAGCGTACATCCTGTTTGGGGTTAGCTCACATAAGATTTAGGCGTTATAGAAGCCTTCTGATTGTACTGCCATATGAAACTGTGGAATAGATTGCAATAGGAAGATTAGATTATGGTAGATTAGACTATAGGCCCTAATGCATCCCATTAAGAAATTTTCCAATTGCACTGTAATATATAGACCTCTGGACATTTGATAGTAATGTCTACACTTACAGCAATCAATAATATTTCAAATCGGCGGTTGAAAGGAATAATTTGATTAGATATGAATCACAGATCTCACCTTACCTTCCTCTGTTAAGTTACTCAATAATTAGTCTGCATATCTCTAGTCTGCATATCTCTAGTCTTTATATCTCCTGTTGGCAAGTTGAGTCTCATTTCTATTAAGGTGTGTTTTTTATTTTGTTTTCCACTAGTGTTATCGTCGGTTGCCCTGGTAGGCGTTTGTATCTCAAAAGCGGTGTCTACATTTTGCATGAACAGACAAGCTGTTTGCTGTCATTGGCTATAGGTGCCCGCCAACCACCTATTAGCGGCGTCTGTTATGTCAGCTCCGGCTGCACTTGCTATCTCGAAGCTCATGTATCCGGAGACAGAGAAATCAAAAACTGATGCCAAAGATATCGAAAACATTTTCGAACCAAGGTATTTCAGTTATTCTCTTAGAAGTTTGCCTCTCCCAAAAAACAAACCCATAGTACCTAAACAAATAACTTTTACTGCGCACTATGTCTACGTTAGATTCGATTTCATTTACATTCCTCTGTTTTGTATGATTCAACTCAGCAAATATCTTTTGACCAAACTCCGACTTTTGTTGAGATCTGTTAGATAACCTAAAATCATCCGAAAATCTTTGTAAGGTAATGCAAGCAAACAATGTTCTTTGCAAAGATTTTTTCACCATGCTGCTTGATTTTAGGAATTATTTCCAAGAAATGAAAATCGATGCTCAATATAAGATTTGAAAAACTGCCTACAATAATTCCTTAAAATAACTTATCCTCGTCAACGATGTTTCATAAAATTAAAAAAACTTTATAATATTTTTCAATAGATGACTGACAAACACTAAGTAGACAACTAAAATTTATGTCAGTATGGCAAAAAACATTCAAAACAATTGTTCTACAAAAACGTTTGTTCATATCTGGCTATTTAGCGTATCACGGTATTGTTGCAAAAAGTCCTATGATTTTTGTTGCTTGTGTTTTTGGGTATTAGTACTGATAACAACTTGATGGAATCGCTATCTACTGGAGCATCGAATGCTATTTCTTTAGCGGTAAATATTGGGGCAAACCTCATCACCTTCATAGCTGCTTTAGAATTCCTCAACTCAACTCTGACGTATTTTGGTCAGCGTGTTGGAATTCAGGAACTCACCTTACAGGTTTGAAGTTACAGCCTTTAAAACGTTTTTATGAATTTTCAACCACAACTGTGTTCTCGGACGTTAAGATAAAACAATAGAAAAAACACCATTCTGGTAATTTTAAAGGAGGCATACTGATATACATGTACATCGCTTTGCACTTCAGCGCCATGCGGTCTTTCCCGCTTGACCCCTCAGATCCTGAACTAACACCGAACCTTAGCAAACAAACTGGCTCTAATAGACTTAAACCGATACAATACTGGTGAACAGTCTGGTCACTGTGGTGCAGACCGGCGTTTTGTCTGACGCTGAGAAATTTCGTAGATTTATATATACATTTGCACTACGTCCACTGTGCTCGATGACGATACCAGATGATACAATATTTCTGCTGGAGTCAGTCTTGCCAAGAAAAATCAGCAATTAATTTCATCTGCCAGAAATATATGTAGTGCACTCGGAATTCAGACAACAGACCCCCTAAATAAAGCAATTAATTGCTTTTGAATGATGATGATGATGATGATTATGATGATGATGATGATGACGATACCAGGTGGTGGTGGTGGTGATGACGATGATGTCTTTAACTGTAGTTCATATGCTCGTATGTGCTGTGGCCCTTCGCCGTCGTCATGGGTGTCGATATAGCTGACTGTCGGACGGTGGCTGGTCTGATAGGTACGAAGACCTTCCTGAACGAGTTCATCGCATACGAGGAACTTGGTGTTCTCATCAGCAACCAGGAGCATCTCGATGCTCATATAGCCAACAACGGAACCTGGTATCACCAAGGAGACGACATAATTCTAGCCTATCCAGGAGGCAACAGTACAACCCTCGAGAACGGAGTCATTTCGGTCAGTTTCTTGTCGAATCATTAAGTTATGTCCTGCATAAGACTTCTAAAAGCTGATCTGCATGATCACTGCTACTTTTCATCTATGATGCGTTCTGTATCTATCTGTTCCTTTGAATCATTCTCTCTCGCTCTCTCGCCCTTTCTATCTATCTCTTTTTACGTCTCTCAGTCTCTTTCTCATTTTTATTACCCCTTCTGGCTGTTTTTCAAATTGACTAGCGGTGTATTTTTTTCTATAAATCTTTCTTATCTACTCCATCTTCCTTCAAATCTTTCCTCTTTACACTACTAAGCGATGCGAACAGTAAAAGGTTATGCCATAAGCCAAAGTGTTTTAATTTAGAATGAGACAAGATACCGTTCAACGCAAAACAGTGCAACCAGTCGATGACCAACAACTGATCCCTTAAGCATTATGAAAACGGCGCTAAAGAAGTCTTTAGATTAGAATATAGTTCTCTCACACGGTTTTAACATATTTCTTTTCAATGACATTATTTTTTAGATGTTCAATTTCATGTGCTGTTTAATATACTTATTGTATTTTATTATATAAGATGTTTTTACTTGATGGCGTTAATACGAAGTTATTCTATTTGAAGTAGAAGTTGAATTAAAGAGAACTGTAATGTTATATATAAGTTGGTTTTTCTAACTCATTTTTGAACGTATAATTATATGAACTGGGTATACATAGGAGATTCATATAGCTCTTCTGTAGGGATCTTCGTATCAAATAAATTGTTGAGCTACACTACAATGTGATTCTTTTGCAGTCGAGGTCTGTCGTCATAGCAACGTACGCACTGTGCGGCTTTTCGAACATCGGTTCTATAGGAATTCAGCTGGGGGCATTCAGTGCAATGGTTCCTGAAAGAAAGGCGGATTTCGCACGTTTAGTCGGAAGGGCAATGATCGCCGGGTCAGTCGCATGCTTCACAACTGCTTGTATCGCTGGTAAGTACCCTTTTCATTTGCAACTGGAATTGTAACGACCATTTGTAGAGAGGCTTATTTCTCTTCTCTGTGTGTACATGTAAAAGCAACTTAGATGAACGTAGCTATATCCACTAAACGACGCCACGCCATCCTATTTCGAATCGCAAGCTGCGATAAGGTAAGGTACTGTGGTAAGGTAAGGTTGGGTAGGGTAAGGGTGGAGTCCGACCTGCGCTTACTGACTTTCGGGCTATACACGGCCTTGCACGTGGCCAAAACAATGACGGCTGACAACATGTTGTGGAAACGGCACTGCTCTGGAGCGGAGAAAGCCATACATGATGATGATCATGATAATAAAGTAAGGAAGGGTCAGTTATGGCAAAGTATAGTAAGGTAAGGTAGGGTAAGACAGGTAAGGCACGATAAGATAGAGCAAGGTTCGGTAAGGTAAGACAATCGCTCACCTGTTTCACACCTCATCAACATTAATCCTCAACGGCATGGTTTTGGAGTTGAATGATTTGTTTGGCTGAACCGTAGAAACGACAGCTGCAATCTATCAACTGCCCAAACTATTAATCTTAATTTTCACACGACACAGCGGAATTGATCTCCGGACTAAGGGGTGATTGGCAAAAGCATCTGCAATATGCAACCCTAGCATCCGATTCGTTGTTAAGCCACAAATCCCATCAAAAAAAGTTGTTTAGTCATCAGTTGTAGTCTGGGCTTCAGCTTAAACACCCAAAACTCCATTGCAGAAACGAATGTTGTTGGTAGAAGTGCGCAAAATTCTTTACATTTCATTTAAAAAATAATAAGGGATGAAAATGAAAGCATTTAAGAGAAAGCCGAAATATTCTGCATCAACTTCAGAAGCTATATTGTTAATAATAACTTATTATCTTCTACCTTGAATCGTTTAATTTCTACAAAGCGTTTGTTTTCCTACCTGATGTTCTAGGATTGTATTATCAGCCGGAGTAACAACAGATTCGGGTTCTGAGGTGCATACGAGTTGACAGGGATATCGCTGTCAGGACGATGAGCGTCAGCACGTAGTAACTACGTTTCCTAGAATGAGGAAGATTGCCTAAATTATGACGAGTTTTAAAGAAACTATTCAATAAAAAGCGTACATTTTATTTAAATGCATCAATATACGAATTAAGCAAAAATCTAGCACAGCAATTTTTGATGTAGGCCTACTTAGAATTCATGGAGTTGACCTAGAGCGTGAACCTGCCAAATTTGAACATAGATGTGAAATTATGATTTTGCAACGATCAATTTGCGTCCTGTTGAAAGTTCTGATTTTCTTATTTCCCTGTTATGGTTGTATGTATGTATGTATGCATGTATGTATGTATATAGCTATGTATGTATATATGTATGTATGTATGTATGTACCTGGCTATTTATATGGAGCCATTTCTACGAACCTTTGAAACGTGCTATACAAATACCCAGATACCTCATATGACTCTGTAGCCCGTATATAGTGTTATGTATTTCATCCTACATGAAATAGATGTAATAATAATATAGGTTATTACTGGGGCAGACTCACTTCGTAAAGCGCAAACAGCTTTGCTGTTCCAACGGCGACCTCATGCCTCTTCTACAGGCTGATCAGCGTGGGCGTACCAGATGGATGTGAGGCTGCTGTACATGCTGTTAGGCTTTTTAGATAAAATGCAAATAGAGTCGATGTTAGTCAAGTTGGTTTTTCACAAAAGCTTTCAGCAGCCTTTACATAGACCCCGTATGCTCTCCGCAATGGGTGGCATCTTGTGGAGTTAGCACCCTTTGGCATCTGCCCTATTCTGAACCCTCCGAACTCCGGTTTGGCCATTTTAATCTTTTGTTACAGGTCGGTCCGCAAGGGGTGAGCCGCTCGGTCCGCTCCTCTTTCACTGCAGCTAACTTAGCAGAATCTATCTTCCTGGCTACATTTGGAATACTCAGATGACCTTATCGTGGGGTAGAAGCATCCATCGTAGACAAAGACGTTGCAACAATTGAACAAGGCACTGCGACTTACTTTATAGTCCTAAATGCGAGATTATCCTCTTTGTTGGTAATTAGTAAAAACTTCAACGAGACCTTAACAGCTACGCCTGATAAGTCCACCTTACTAGCATATTGTGAGCCACATGACTGTCCTTCAGGAACACTACTTATGGCGGGCGGTTCGCATGGAGTGTTTTGCTGTCTCGGCTTTGGCCGTGTATTCCAATATGCCGACCCACATGGGGTGTTCTCTGGCAGCCTCAAAAGCGCTGGCTTCTCAGCTATTAAAGAGATGCCTGGGTTGCCCCAGAACGGACGGCAAGAAACTGGATCGTCTAACCCTGACTTAGAGCATTATTTTACTTAAACTCTCCGAGACCATAAAGAAAATAATTATTTCCTATAGAGTCTTGCTATAGCACTTCAGCACTTCAACGCCGTTGCCTTGCGTGACACTTTTGCCATGACTGAACTGAACAAGATGTAGGCATTCCAGATGATTTGTCATTTTTCCAGACATTTTTTAAATGTTTAAGGATCATATTTAACTCGGGGTAAAAAATAATAATAAATATTATAATTGCAATATTGCGAGAACTTCAATAGCTCCAGTGCAATAATCCTCCAAGCATTAGTCGATGGTCACTGCTAAACAAACTATGTGTGCATGCCAAATTCCAGAGTTAGTCTGGTCGAAATCTACTCTAATCTAGTCTAGTCTAGTCTAATCTACTCTAAAGATTTCTATAGCGCCGTTATCATAATGCCCAAGGTATCAGTCGATGGTCGCTTCAGGTGAAAATCGCAATCAAAATTATATTCCGTTGAAGAAGCCAGGTCAAATTCAGATAGATCATAGAAACTACAGGGCCAGGTTACCCAGGTATATCACAAGTGGCCAACACGGTGGAAAGCCATTAGGAAAATCCGAGAAGACAAGGAGACAACTTACGGAGGAAAAGAGTCAAGAAAGATAAGTTTTTAGTCAAACTAAATGCCAACACAGACTCTGGAGAGCGAACGTTTGCAGAAATAGTGTTCCTTACAGAGTCTGGGGCCAGCAATGGAAAAGTAAGACCCACCAAAGCAGTAGATTATTCGACCAGAAATATAATGTTCATACTTTGGAGTTTTAGTGATGCTTCCGGCCACGGTGTTTCGGACCCTCAAATTAACTTCTGAAATACCAGTAGGAAGCTAGTTACGAAGTCAAGACTGATGAAGACAAGAGCATTTGGTAGACAAACCAAGGCAAAACAGAGAATGCATCTGTTTGCATGGCTTGATAGCCCTAAACTCAGACAATGGATTCTTTCCTGTACGGAACAACAGGGTAATGATGTCAAAACGATTAGCAATTTAGCGCTGAGACATAGTGAATGGGAATTTGAGAAGACGATAAAATTGTGAACAAAATGTTCTAAGCTGTATTAAGTTGAAACAAGCTACATTGGAATTCATCCACATTATAACAACAACAACAACAAAACAACAACAAAACAACAACAAAACAACAACAACAACAACAACAACAACAACAACAAAACAACAACAACAAAACAACAACAACAAAACAACAACAACAAAACAACAACAAAACAACAACAAAACAACAACAAAACAACAACAAAACAACAACAACAATAATAATAATAATTAGAAACTTCTAATGCGCCGGTGTTTAATGCACAAGCATCAACCGATGGCGCATCAAAGCCAAGCCCCAATCAGGTCAATATCCAGAAGGTCAGTCCACAGGACAGAGATGCAGCCTACGGTGGATAAGCAATTTGAAACAGGTAAGTTTAAGTTGAGAACGAAATGACAGAAGGGTCTGAGCAGAACGAACAAGACACAGTTCCAAAATTTAGGTCCAGCACTCGAAAAAGCCCGTTTAGCGAGAACAGTTCTAGTCCAAGATATGACCAGAGAAAGACAATCACATAACCTTGCAGAATAGTGGTAAGTATGAGGAATAAGAACTGGTTTTAAATACTATGGTTGGCCAGAGTTCAATGTTTTATAAACTGTAAGCCCAAGTTTGAAACAAATCCTTTGTTGAATGGGAAGCCAATGTAAAGATTTAAGCGCAGGGGTTATATGCTCATATTTTGAAGTATTTGTTATGGCTCTAGCCAAACAGTTCTGAACTAGCTGGAGTTTCCGCATATTTGACTTTGTGATACCATTCAAACAATAGGTCTATTCACGGTGAAGGTCTGTACAAAGCAAAATTTCAATAACATGTGAATAGCTGTTACCGTTATTTATATCGAATCGAATGCGCGTGCACTAAGCTCACTTGAAAACATTTCAAGAAAGTTGACTAACAGCAGACCCATCAAACTTTGAACCTTTTGTATTTGTATAAACAAATGCACAGAGACCCATAATGCAGGTAAAATATCTCATGGCTTGGTCTTGAGAGGAAAAATCACATAGAGACTAAGCCTATTTAGGCCTAATATGTAGATGAACAGGCTGTGAACTGCGTAGCTTAGCATATATTCCATGGAATTGCTTTTAACTCCAGATCAGTAACTTTAAGATCTCGTAAAATCGTAATCGTTAACTCGAGATTTGTGCAGCGCCCAACGAAAGCTAAGTCGCGGGAGCCAATTTATTCACAGGTCCTCAGTCAAACAAAATCAGTAGCTAGGAAAGATCATATTCGGTTCGAGGTCAAGATCCAAGGGTAAAAGATGGAACTGGTGGTAAGCTTATATATAATATTCGGCTGAACTTTAATTAGAAATAAATATAAACATAATTTAAATATTTTAAAATAAATGTCACACATAAGTCTATTAGGCCTATTAAAAGTCAATGAGGACTGATGCATCTAGGTCTAATTATTTGAATGTAATATGGAACTCTTTATTTTCTCAGAAAACATCATTCTTCAAACGAATCAACTTATTTGCTACTTTTTAATGAATTTATTCCTAAGAACAGCTGAGTTATAAAATAATTTTAGTAAAATTAACATGTTACAACACTCAGTAAACTTGTGGATGTGACAGTTTAGAAGGCCTACTCCAATGTATATGGAAGTAGTTAGTCGATGAAAGCAATGCAGTCCTGTGTTACCATTCTTTAAGGAAGTTTTGAATGCCGATACCTTCTCCAAGTGCCTTTAGAGCTAGTCTAACTTGCATGAAATTGTGAGTTGATCCATATGGGACAGGAAATAACGCATTTCTTGAGATCTAACGATCGAGGGCTTCGATCTTGATGATCGGATGCTGTGTAACGACCTTGGAAAGTCGTTTACTTGCCTATTTGTGTGTCTATTTAATGTGATTATTTATTGTGCCTAATTAATGTGTTTAGTTAATGCCTATTTTATGTGCCTATTTAATATATGAGTATTTAATGCGGATACTTAAAATGTCTATTTAATTTGGCTATTTAATATGCCTATTTAAGACGCCTACTTATTATGCCTATTAATTGTGCCTATTTAAGGAGCCTATTATATGTTTATTTAATGCTTCCATGTTTGATTCTAAACTTTAATTTACCAATGTGTGTCTCACCTTGTTAATTTAATTAAATGTTTGTTTAAAAGTACATCTCTGAACTACTGGGAGAGAAAATTATCTACTTTCAGTTGTTTTCGCACTATTGCCCCTCACCGAGTACCTGATTTTGTAACCAGTCGTTTTTCTTTGAGGTACACAGTGAAGCCTGTGATGCACAGGTCCACTGTCAGAGGCTCATGGGTTTGCTGAACTAAGAAAACTAAATCTATATATGTATATATGCATCAATCTATTTATATAGCGTCTTTTAGAAATCTCACATGGGCGCTAAACATGGTTGTCTAACAGATCTAAATAGGTGCGAATTGAGATAAGTTGACAATTTTGTTGAGCTGTCTGTGGCAGAACGCTACATACTTTTACTGAAGGACTACTCTGTGTGCCTTCTCATTTACTACCGGGCATGAGAGATTTATCTTACCTCGCACTTGCCAGTAGCTTTAGAACAAATGTCCGGCTTTTCGCAGGTTACCCAGCTGGGCCTCTTGCTCTACTCCTCAATAACTCAAACTTTCCCTCAGCAGCAGTCCTTCAATTAATTCTACTACTCTTCAGAGTACCCCTCAAATAAGCAGACTACCACTAACCGAATCAGACTATTCCTCAGCTACTCCTTACACCTCTGAGCGAATCAAACTACCCGTAAGTGAATCAGGCTATCACCGGGGCCTCTCTCTGGCGTACTTAGGTACAGCCTATCGCAGGTGTGCGCGATGGTCTAGTGCTTAACGTTTCGGACTCTCAATCAACATTTACATGAGTTCAGATCTCCACCATGACACATAATGTAATGAAATGTAAAACTTCGGAATTTCTCAGGATTACACAAGAGCTGCGTTAGAAAGATCATCTGGCGTTTAATGACGTCCTATGGCTTCAATGGCTGTTGGTGTCTTTTGCATACTGATGCACCATGACTTGGAGTTTTTTTTAGGAAGTGAGAGAAACGTTGAATGATTCTTTTATTTAAGATAACATCTAGGTCGCATTGAATCCTTTGTTATATGGTAATAATTCCTGGCCAATAACTTTCAGGCTGTTATCTTGAGAGAAAATAGGCTTAACCCCCAGTTTAAAACTACTGGCAACAAGCCCAAATGTACAATAACCCAAGTAAAATAACCCCCAGTTAAAAATCCCTAGCCAATAACCCGCCAAAATTAACAATAAGCAAAATGAAGAAAATATTTTACTCCTTTTTATTTCTCACAGACAATTTTCTAATACTAAATTGAGACAAATAGCAGTTTAGATAAGTGAGCGAATAAGAAATGTGGTGTTCGATTCCGCGCAAATATCGGAGAAAATCTCGGTTTTTGTAGTCGGCGACGATTTGTAACGTTCTGACATTGTTACTAGTCAGTCCATCGTTTCCGTGGTGGCTTAGTAGCGTGTCTCGCGAACAGCAGGTTGCGTCTAACTTGCTGGTAGTTAAAAATCGCCATAAATTAGAATTGCAGCTACCGATGCCTGCTTTAAAGCTGTTATACTATACTTCAAAAATTTATTTAATTAGTAAATTCTATATCTTCAATGCATGAAGCATCAGCAGATGACGTACCGAAACGAAGACACAATCAAGTCAACAAGTATATGGGCTACTTGAAGGCTGATATTTGCTTATACCTGCAAATACTGATTCTATATAAACCTGACTTATTGTTAGCCGACCTCATTTGATGGTTGCATGCATACCGTATAGCTATTCTGTTGTAATGTGATAGACAGAATGTTGCATACTTACGATAGAAAGGCTATGTAGTGTGTTTAGTAGCTACCAGGCTATCAATCGATAATTAGCAAATTCAGAATTGCATTCGAAAATGAGGTTAATGGCCGGTGGTATGTCTATGCATTCATTTGTCAACTTCAGTGGAGACCAGACACTTAATATCAAATCGGTATTTTAGGTTTTTTAAGGCAGTTTTAAGTCCTCTGAATTCTTCCATTCCAGTTTCATTTTCTCTCTCTAAACTCACCAAATACTTGACTGCAAAAGGATCGTCGATTAAATAAGCTGTCACCATCGAGTAGACTACATTATTTATTGTGATGAAATCCACCGAAATCGGTGTCGTAAATGCATATTTTTATGTGAATACTGAAGAAGCACCATGACAATTCATTAAGTTTTCCCTAAACTCGCTCTGGTGCACAATTATTAAATCTCCCGAGTATTCTTGATTTTATGCTTTATGATTAGTTTCATCACTTCTTCTTTTGATCTATTATCGCATTTTAAATACTTTTCATTCTGGGGTTATTGGTCAGGTCGAAATACGGTTCATTTTGGGGTTATTGTTCAGGCGGTTCCAACTATGGTTATTTTCCTGCAGTTATTATTGCCTATAGAGTTTATTGGCTACGGTTGGGTTAATCATATAGATTTTTGGAAGGAAGGTTATTGGCCGCGGTGTTATTGCACCGGATTTGCTAACGATGGATACGGAGCACTAGGGTTATTGGCCTGATGCCTCAAAAAAGTCGCATGCATTTATTCTAAGCTAACTACTGATACACTTTAACTTCGAGCGGCTTCAGGAGAGTAGTTTAAGCATCACACTCTGCCTCCAATCTTTTGTTCTTTCAAATTCTGCAGCCGCTCCTAAATCTATGCTGCCCCAGCTCATCGGAGCGAACTCCCAAATGACCTCGTCAGTTCGCTTATGCTCCATTTTTACCAATCAAAGGGGCTCTCCTCCGACCGGCCTCTCTTCTGCATCACGACGCTGGTTGTCTTTCACGCTTTGACCTTCGACTCCTGATCAAACCTGGCTCTTGCGGACTTCATTTGCCATAGATCCGGTGTATAAGCTGGATTCTCCTAAGCATCTTTTGTGTAGCTTTAAGAAATTTCGGAGAGTTACATTCGTATTTTCACTGAAGCCGGATTGTGTTCTGCCTTACAGAGCATTCGTCCGAAGATGAACGATGGGACTTCTGAAGCGAATCAAGGATTCGCTAACGGTGGATACGAATACGACGGAGAACTAGGAAAAACACCGCAGGACGACGAATTCAAGCAGAAAGCGGACGGGTCTTCTGGAGATGATTTAAAAGTTTGTAGGCCTAGAGGCTCTATAATGATTCGGTCTATCTCAAATAAGTATGTGTCGATCCAAGGCTGGCGTTACTGATGAACACAATTATTTAGCCTAGATATTTAAGACTTATACGATTTAAAAATTAGTTGTATTATCTTACGACGTTTGTCAATAGGCTTCTCATATTTCGTTCGTTTGTTGATTCATTAATTCATTAATTCAGTCAATACTTCATTCTGATGACCTGCATAGCGACTTTTCAAAATATTCACTCAGACTCAGAGGCGCTCCCAGCCCAGCCCTGGTGGGAGAGAAAAGTTTGCAGCTGGTGATGCAGGTAGCGTCTTTGGCCAGAAGAACACACAGATCTAGATCGAGGGGTGCTATTCCAGGTAGATGGTCCAACAACTTAAAAGTCTCGACGTTGTTAGAGCCTGTGCATTAAGGATGCTGTAACTTTTGTGCTGAAGGACCCGGAACAAGCCGGAGAAGGGGAACATGAAGAGGATAGTGATGACGAACACGAGCACAACTGTTTCATCCGTCAGGTCATGAAGGCACAGACGGCAGCCAGTAGATTCTGGACGAGACGCAGTCGACATATCAAGCTTCTACTGCTGGTCCTTTTGATTGTTGGCTATTGCGCCTACTTTGCCTACGCCATGTGGTATGAGTTTGGTGACGAGGGTTCAATTCGTCTGCTCTGGGTCAGCTGTTTCGTGTTGTTCTGCATCAGTCTGCACGTCATCTGGAAGCACTATGGCGACAAGATAGACCACGGCCTAGCGCCAGTCTACAAGTTCACCGATAAATATCCACTCACCATAAACTAGTGAGTAAAAATACATATTCAGTTGACCATGATCAATTTATTTATGCTACTTTTCAGTTATTTGATGAGTATGTTAATAAATAACAGACCATGTTCGGTTATCCTGTTTCCCAACGCACCATTAACTATTGAGTAATGCCTGTAAAAAAGCCTGGTTTCTTAATAGTAAAATTTGTATCTGTTCAGAAATTTTGCCTATGTGACGTATTTTAAGGATCTCCCAAAGATGCTGAAAGATTTAGCGAAAACATTTGATCTCTATAAGAAATATGCTAGGCTAAAAATTTAATATCAGCTCTTGCTGTAATGAATTTTGTGGAAATCAGAGTCAAGGGGTAATGCCATTCGCAAGTAGAGAGGACTGATGTAGCTTAAATTCCTAACAGCGTCACCAATTGGTTCAAATCGAAAATATAGAACTTCATAAATAGTCCTAAATGGCCTTATGTCTTTAAGAGGACCTACTAAACTGACTGTCTGTGGCCTTTTTAACGCTAATTTGGCTGCAACATCCTTTCTTTTCTTCCTTCCCTTCCCTTTCTTCCCTCCCATTCATTCCTTTCGCGAGTTGTACACTGGGTTACGAACTATGAGTATTTTATGGACTATGGTTGCTGGCAGCCGCCATTGCCCCCAATTTCAATTTCAAAAAATACCAGCCAAAATTCGGAGGCGCCTGAAATCGGCAGCCGAGTTTAACTCAAGACTTATAGCATGAGTAAGGTGGGCTCTGACTTCAGGCGAGCAACTCAAGTCTGTTTGGGTACAACATGAGTCCACTGGTCGAGTAAGTACTTATGAGCGTAATTTTTTAGAGGTGAGTAAAAAAGAAAGACAAATTGATCGAATGACTACCTGAAATGCAAATCAAGTATAAACTAATGCAGATTTTCAACTGTGCTTTATGTTCGACACGAAGTCTGTGTTTTGATTGCAGTGTGGTTTGATCTTGATAGAAGTCGGCTTTTTATTGTGATTCCAAGCAAAGAGTTGCAATATTTTGCAAATTCGTCTCTGCAACAGCACTGACAAGTCATGCATAGTGATCAAGTCTAAGGGAGAAGGCGCACACGGCTTTGAAGTCACAGTATTTAGCATCGCTGTATGCCTAAAATTATGAGTTATAACATTAGCGATAATCATCCTTTTAATCGTCTTAGTCATCTGCAAAGTATTAACACTTTATTTACTTTATTCAAAAACATTGCGTGATAAAATAAATTGCATTTGTTTATGTTTTAGCACGATACTTGGAATGACGTACGTCGTTGTTGTCGTCTTTACTTTTGTCGACATCTTCTACACAACGAAGAGTCCGTACAACTTGGTTTCATTGAGTGGAATATTTGTCTACATCATCCTTTTCTTCATTTTCTCACACAATCCCAGCAAGGTATCTTGGTCCTCTGTAACCCACGCAAATTGAACTAGAGATATATGACAGATGGAAGACGCGTTGCCCCAGAAAAATTTGCCAAGGACAGAATGACACAGAGACCTCTCATAAGACTGCTCTATCCTAGGAAGTAAGAGAATAGCGGTAGTTGCAGAGTCATAAGATGTAGAATGGTAGTGAAAAGAAAGCCTATAGTGAAGAAGGAACACAAAAATGGAACGACTGTTAGGCCTACTGGTTAAAGAATACACCCTGTTCTGAGAAAAGCCCATTGACCAACCGGTGACCCTGGAAGAAGCAGAGTCAGTTCTCGAGACAGAGATTTACAGAAGCGGCCAATCCTGAACCCTCTCTGAAGAGAACGAACATTATAGGCAGAAATGGTACGAAACAGTCACTCTATATTGACAGTAGAAGGAGCAGTGATGTGGGTAGCTCTGTGCGTAGAACTGGATTGAAGTTATGTGTGGCCCAGAGAGTTATGTGTAGACCGCTATCGGTGCAAACGATCGCTCTGTAATGACCATTGACAAGTTTCCTGCGTGAAAGATTGCTCTGCTGCTCAGCAGTGCGTTTCGGTTCCGAGGCAAATGATAAGTCCTGCGATATGCTCATCCTTTGTGCGGACTTTGATAAAATACGCATGAGTTGAATATCTGTTCAATCTGCGGCTTTGACACTTCAGCGTTTCAAATACTGTAGTTGTTTTCATCAGCACATTCTCATTGACAGAACTTGATGATTCGCTGACGTTCAATATGTAGTTCCTCACCTTCAGTAACTATTTAAATCTAGAGGAATCACATGCACCTGTGGGTAAAATAAATAAGTAAAAATCTAAATTAATCTTATACATTTATTTACTTTTATCAGAACAACACAGGATAAAATAACATATATTTAAGGTAGTCTTATTTATGACGAGTCTTGCGATGCAGTGACGTCAACTATAGGACTCAGCTCAGAAACTGGGCGCCTGCCAAATGTCCATTCGAAAGTTTTCCATCTCCCAGGTATGAATAAGCTACAGTATGTACTGTTATGAAATTATTGTAGGTAAACTGGAGAACCGTGGGTTGGGGGTTTGCTTTGCAGTTCGTCATGGCTTTGATAATTCTCAGATGGGAGTTTGGATACGAAGCGTTTCAATGGTTGGGCGATAGAGTCACCGAATACCTCGACTACGTCAGCGCCGGGTCAGCGTTTGTATTCGGCGAGTCCTACTCAGACCATTTCTTCGCATTTCAGGTAAACTATCCACGTCGTTCTGTAAATTATAGGCCAAAGAACATATGAGAAATTTAATATGTCCAATGTTATGAACCTCTCTGTGAATCTCTGGAAGGCACATTGTAGGCCTAAGCTAGGATTGATCCAGAGGGGAATCTGGCCAAGACCCATTTAACTTTGGAAGGACACAAGATTGAGTTGTACATCACTACATATTGGTTAAATGAGGATCCCTACTTAACTTGGAATTAGAAAGGGAGACTGAAGTAACTGGTCATCGACTAAAAAGAGGTAATAAAATTTCTTTATAGTGTAGAATGTTATCCTGGAAATTAAAAATTACATAAAAACCTCGAGAAGTCAAGGAAAAGGTATAAAAGTCCATGCAAAGTCAAAACTATTTGGGTAACTAAGGATGAAATCTAAAAGAAGATCATAACATTTCTGATCACAGGTTGTCAAAGTATGCAGAGGACAGAAAGTTCAGAGCCAAAGGCCACGTAGATAGACAGGCACACGGCTACTGGAGATTGTGTTTTTAAATTAAAGTGACTAGAAAGACAAGCGGAACAGAAGGATTCATGATAGGTTTTTTAAAGTACTGTTTCCAGTTTCGAAGGAAAGGCCTGAATGGAAATGTCAACAGGAGTAGATCTGACCTTGTAAGCCAGTATCATCGGGCACATAGTTCCAATAGTTCTCTTTGGGTTTAAGGTATTTTTGATTTCGGGTATTTGCAGGCGATGTTTATCAAACTTGTAGCTGACTAGGGATCTGTAATTTCTTTTGAAAGGTTTTACCGACTGTGATATTCTTCAGCGCCACGATATCGGTGTTGTACTATCTTGGAGCCATGCAATTCATTATTGTCAAGGTGGCCAAGGTGATGCAGGCCTGCATGGGAACAACATCATGCGAATCGATCAATGCAGCAGGCAACATATTTATCGGACAGGTAGGTACTCGACGAAAGACAGAAGGATAGGTGACGGAAAGAAAGTGCATAGTATACACACAGTCCAGCAATTTAAGTGTACAGCATAAGCTATTGTTTAGCCCTATATCCTAAATTGCCGTTAAAGAGTACGTATCACTGCCACCAGATCATTCAGTGAATCAGGGTAGGTTAAATCCCTGTCACAATATGAACAGTTTATGGTCTGCAATTAGGCCTAATTTATATAAAATGAGGCAGGACGTTGTTTGCCAAGAACTTGCTTAGACTAAGTTTTATCTTAAATTTCAACGAGGCCTACAGTTCAGGAGCTTTGGTGATGCGAGACAGTGGCCTTAGACTCTGATTATAATCAGCCGACTTCTTTTTCAGATAATTATTTCTAAAGGCTTCTGTTGGTATATCTCGATTAAATGCAGGATGACACAAAACTCTGTAGAGCAGCGGATTACGAAGAAGAAGCGGAGACAATGCAAGTCTAAGAAGAATGTACAAATGTTCAAAGGACTGTCAGATGCTGTTCAATTTGAAAACACTGCTCCGTGATGCGTGTGTGGAAAAGAAATAAAGAGTTTTTACACGGAAAGAAGGGCGAGGAAGAAAGGGACCTGGCTGTAATTATGCATAGGCCTGCAAAACCTTCAAAGCAATGTGCTGAAACAGCGGGAGCAGCTACCCTCCCCCTTAGGGATGATCAAAAGGACATAGAACATAGTTAGCAGGGAAAAAGATGTAATATTGAGGTTTTATAAACCTTGGGTGGATTGCAGTTGGAATAATGTTCCAGGTGTGAAATCTATGAAAAATGACATAGAACAACTGGAGAAAATGTACAGGAGAACTATCAACATGATTTGAGGTTAGAAGAGCCATGAACAAAAACTGAACAGGTGTGGGCTAGCGACATTAGAGATAAGAAGGAACAGAGGGGACTTAATAGAGTTCTAGACTTGTGCAATAGTTTGAATGATAGTACTGTTTCAGTGGAGGCTATAAAAACTTTTTAAGAAGAAGCTGGGAAGGACTGCCCGTTAAATATTTTTGGTTAAGTTTTAATGGTTTTAGCACAGAACCACTTAGAAGTCTTGATATAATCGATAATATAGATAGGATGGAGTGTTAGGTTTAGTACAAGTAACCACTCATCATTTAGAATGAACATGTCGGAGGTTAATATAAAGTTTACAGAAGAGAGTTCAGTTCTTCCTTAGTTCATCTTTCAGCTGTGTGTTAAAACTGCTCGTAAGTTGGGCGTTTTTGTTTTTTATTTTTTTTTATTTTACTTTGTCTCTCACCGTATTCGTTATGGTGCTCGTAAATTATCATACGTGTGTATTCGTGACATACGCAGAATTGATGTCCCCATGTCCCCAAGGATATCTCTATCAAAAGCATTGGTCTCTAGACGCCTGGATTACTGTAACTTGTTTTCTACAGTTATCACAAACTCAAACATGCAGAAACTCCAGAGTTCAGAAGTCTTTGGCTACATTTATAACTAACACGTAAAAACATGAGCACATAACCCTTGTACTTAAATCTTTTCACCGGCCTTCAGTTCGGCCAAGGATTTCGTATCACTTTGGGGCTTAAATTCCATAAAATATTGAACTCTGGCCACCTATGATGCCTAAAATTAGTCCTGATTTCCCAGACTTATCGGTATTCAACCAAGTATTTAATTGCCTTTCTCTGATGATACCTAAGACTAGAACTGTTCTTCGCTAACGGGGTTTTTCGGTTGATGGACATAGATTTTCGAACTCTCTTCTTGCATCTGTTCGTCAAGTTCAGTCGCATATGTCGTTTAATATTCGACTTCAACCTCACATATTTCAAAAGCCATTCACCAGTGGCTTCCTCTCTGTCTTAGTGGACTGATCGTCTTTATACTGACCTGATTGCAGATTGGTTTGAAAATCCACCAAAACTAACCACTAGGCTATCGCGCAGATCTAGACAAAATCTTTTCTAAATCCGCATGCTTCATTCCCTGTAAAAACATTCAGAAATATGGTGTATTTTTTTATAAAATAAACAAATAAACCCTAACTACCTACGTACCTCCTTACGGAACTAGTTACTACCTACATACGTACCTACCTGCGAACCTTACAACATACACAGATTCATACATACACACATATATATTTCATATATAAATACATACGTTAGTTGAGGCTCCTGATTCGGGCACTCCGATAGTATGTATATATAATTATATTCTACCATCAATAAATTATGGCTTCTTTCAAGAGCCTGTGTTGCTATTATTGATGATTTTGCACAGACGGAGGCTCCACTGATGATTCGACCGATGTTGAAGGACATGACGAACTCCGAGCTTCATGCCGTCATGACCGGAGGATTTGCCACCATATCCGGAAGTGTCCTCGGAGCGTACATCCTGTTTGGGGTTAGCTTACATCTGGCGCTATGAAAGCTCTTCCTAAAACATTGTCGTAGGAGACTGTGGAATAGGTTTTCTTAGGAAAGATAGATCATGATTGATTAGATAGTATTGGATCGCATTAGGAACTCCTGCGATTGTTCATAGACCTAAAATCATTTATAGTAATGACTAACAACAAGAATTACTGTTTCAACTCGAGATCTGAAAGAAATTATTTGTTTGGATATGAATCACAGACATACCTTACCTTTCCTCTGTTACCTTGTTGAATAATTAGTTCGTGCATATTATGTCAGCAAGTTGAATTTTCATTTTTAATAAGGTGAGTTTTGTATATTTTGTGTACCACTAGTCCTATCATGGGTTGCCCTGGTATGCGTTTGTATCCAACAATGCGATGTGACTACATTTTACACGAAGAGACAAGTCGTTTGTTGTCATTGGCTATAGGTGCCCGCCAACCACCTGTTAACGGCGTCGGTTATGTCAGCTCCGGCTGCACTTGCTATCTCGAAGCTCATGTATCCGGAGACAGAGAAATCAAAAACCGATGCCAAAAATATCGAACACATTTTCGAACCAAGGTATGACAGTTATGTTTAAAGAAATTTACCACCACCACCACCGAAACAACCATATTACATACCTGAAGCTGTTACTTTTACTGCACACTATTAAGCTCGATGTTATAAAGATCTTCCGCCGATTTGTTTTGCTAAACTCAACTCACCTTTTCAGTCTACTTTAAGTAGACTTTTGTTGATATCTGTTAGATAACCATGAATAATTCATCCCAAGATCTTTTTAAGTGATGCAAGATATCTTTTTGAACAAAAATGCTCTTTGCAGAGTGTTTTTGGCCATACTGATTGATTTAAGGAATTATTTCCTAGAAAATCAGGAAGTGAAAATCGATGGTCATATTAAGGTTAGAAAAACTGATTCCTTAATCCCCTAAAATGACTAACCCTGTAGCATATCTCCGTGTTGTTGCAAAGTCTTATGATTTTAGTTGCATGTGTTTTTTGGGTATCAGTACTGACAACAACTTGATGGAATCACTCTCTGCTGGAGCATCGAATGCCATTTCTTTGGTGGCAAATATTGCTGCAAACATCATCGCCTTCATAGCTGCTTTGGAATTCCTCAACGCAACTCTGACGTATTTTGGCCAGCGTGTTGGAATTCAGGAACTCACCCTCCAGGTTTAAAGTTACATCCATTAAAAATTTTTATGAATTTTCAACCACAGCTGGGTTCTCGGACGTTAAGGTGAAACGGTTGCAAAATCACCATTCTGGTAAGTTCAAAGAAGCCATACTGACAAATATAACTCTTTATCTTAGCACCACGAGCTCTTTCACTTTTGACCACTCAGATCCTGGCCTAGTACTGAAACTTGGCAAACAACCTGTCTCTTTCAGACTTGATTTGATACATCGCTGGTGAATAAGCTGATCTCTCTGATGCAGCTTTTGTGTAGTGCTGAGAAATTTTGGGGATTTATTTTTACATTTATACTACTTCATCTGAGCTCGATGACGGTACCAGATGATAAGATAATTCCGTTAGAGTCATTCTGGGTCATGACAAATTAGTAATTATCTCATCCGGGAGAAATATATGTGATGCACTCGGAAAATAAATTAATTGATGGATGATTATGATGCTGACGACGACGATACCAGATTATGGTGATGATGATATCTTTTACTGTAGTTCATATGCTCGTATGTGCTGTGGCCCTTCGCCGTCGTCATGGGTGTCGATATAGCTGACTGTCGGACGGTGGCTGGTCTGATAGGTACGAAGACCTTCCTGAACGAGTTCATCGCATACGAGGAACTTGGTGTTCTCATCAGCAACCAGGAGCATCTCGATGCTCATATAGCCAACAACGGAACCTGGTATCACCAAGGAGACGACATTATTCTAGCCAATCCAGGAGGCAACAGTACAACCCTCGAGAACGGAGTCATTTCGGTCAGTTTCTTGTCGAATCATTAAGTTATGTCCCGCATAAGACCTCTAAAGCTGCCTTGCATGATCACTACTGGTTTCCCTTCACCCTATAGATATATCTTTCTATGATTCATTCTCTCTCTCTCTCGCTCTCTCTCGCTCATTCTATCCATTTCTTTCCCCATCTCTGCCAATCTATCTCTATCTTTCTCATTTCTCTTATCCCATCTGACTTTACTTGGTTTCTTTCTCTCATACTGTCTAGTTGTGTCTTTTTCTTCTTACCAGACTTTCTCTATCTACTCCAGCTTCCTTCAAATCTTTTCTCTTTGCGCTACCAAGCAATTCTAACAGTAAAATATTATGGCGTCTCCAAAAAGCAATTAAATTTAGTGCAACAAGATACTGTACAGTGCAGAACAGTGCAATGCAACAGATGAAAAGAACATTGTTCTCTCACAGGGTTTTAACAATAATTCTGTACAACGATATTACTTTTTCAGCCGTTTAATTTCATGTAAGTTTTAATAAACTTATTACACCTCATAATATTCATTGTTAGTTTGAGTTTATGGCGTGAATACGAGGTTACTCCATTTGGAACATAGGTGAGATAAAAGGTTATGTAATCTAATATTGCAGGTAGTTGATTTAGCTCATTTTGGAATGAATATAACAGCTGGTCAATGCATAGGGGATTCTAAAAAGGTCTGCAGAACTCCACAAGTCAACATGGATCGTTGAGGTACATTACAATGTGATCGTTTGCAGGCGAGATCCGTCGTCATAGCAACGTACGCACTCTGCGGATTTTCGAACATCGGATCGATAGGAATTCAGCTGGGGGCATTCATTGCAATGGCCCCTGAAAGAAAGGCGGATCTCGCACGCTTAGTCGGAAGGGCAATGATCGCTGGGTCAGTCGCATGCTTCACAACCGCTTGTATCGCTGGTAAGCACCCCGTCATTTATAATTGGTATAGTAATGGCTATGTCCTATTTCTCTCTGTGTAGTAGCCAACTTGGGTGAACGCGACTGTATCCACTATAATTTATGACGCCATGCGTCTTCTTTCAAATATGGCAAGGTATAGTTGAGTAAGGTAAGGTAGGATAGGGTAATATATTGTGAGGCAAGATACGATAGGGTAAGTTAGATATGGTAAGATAATCGCTCACTTGTTTTACACCCATCACCATTAGTCTTCAAAGGCGTGGTTCCGGAGCTGAAGGATATATTTGGCTGTTATTCATAATTTTTACACGAAACCACGGGATTCGAACCCAGGACCAGTAGGTGAATGGCAAATACATTGCAATATACTACTTTGGCATCCAATTCGTCAGGAGAGGTTGCCTGGTTGTTACTTGCTGCCTGAGTTTTAACTTAAGGAGTCATAAGGCCATTGCAGAACCGCTCTTTTAAAGAATGCCGTTGGTTGAAGTGCGGAGCAAACTTTGCCTTTAATTTTAAAAATAATGAGGAATGAGAAAGAAAGCATTTGAACGAAAGCCGAAATATTCTTCGGAAGCTTTATATTATTAATAATAGCTTATTATCTCATAGCTTCAGTCGTTTCATTTCTGCAAAGTTTTTGTATCTGGTGTTCTAGGACTATATTATCAGCCGGAGTAATATCAGAGACAGGTGCTGAGGTGCCCAAGAATTGCCAGAAATGTCATCGACAGGACGTCAGCGCGTAGCAACTACTTTTTCTTGAACGCGGAAGGTTGCCTGCATTATGATGAGCTTTAAATAAACTATAAATAAAACCCGTACTAAATATTTTAAATGCATCAATAAAGAAAGTAAGCAAATCTAGTGCTGCAATTTTTGATGCACTTAGAATTCATGCAATCGACTTAGGGTGTGAACCTATATCGCTAAGAAACTATAACATAACGTTAATGGTAGACTAGCTGACTTGATTTCATTACGTGCTGGTATCATCAGACGGTCTATTTGACGCAGTTGTGTGTGACACAGCAAAATGCAAGGGTTTACACCTCACTACGATAATCTTAACCAAAAGCTGAACATCGATAGCACTTCAAGTAAACGTTTAGAGATTCAATAAAATTCCAGACATACCTCTTCCACTTTTATCTAATAGCTATATAGGCCTACAACTACACAACGCACAATAGCGACCTTAGGATTTTTATACAAGGCACTAAAAATGCTTGTAATTGCAACTCCAGTGAATTATATTGTAATACATAAAAGCCTATAGTGATTCGACGTTCGAGCATTAAATTAAATCGACATGCAGGTTAACTTAGACAACATGAATCAATTAAATTAAGCAATTTTCATGTTGTATTTTTGTAGGCATATTTCAAACCATTTAATACAACATCTCGTTAAGTACCTCATAAAATCGCTGCAAATTCTAGTAATTGTAGTATGCGAATAGTTATACGCCCACAAGTGGTTTCTTTTACATGGATTGGTTGGATATTGTTAGATATTTTGGGACATGTTTCCTGTGTTTGATTTTGCGATTAGTGGAGTTGATAGTACGCTATTCATTGCTATACTGGAGAGCTCTTGAGCAAAGAAATGCTTTCCATTCCGACATCAGTGTCGCCCAGACCCTAAAGATATAAAAATCCAGTCACTGACAAAGCTCCTAACACCCAAATGCGCTTACATCTGTGCTGAGTATGGTTAGGGAAGACTACTTTGTGATCTGCTCAAGTAGTACGTGGATATCAACGGACTCTTCAACCGATACCAAGAAGAATGAGATGCAGTCAGGACCTCACTCTTTCGTCTCCAACACGATATTCAGAGGTCGTTATCCACTTGGCAGGTGACGACTCAAAGCATTCGACCTTGAGCTTGACAATGTGCCATTCAAGTGTGGTGTGAAGGACTTCAAAGCAGAGAATGGGGTGCCCAGCAGTGTTGCTGTGTCTGGTCTAATATGCATCAAGTAAGCGAGCTGTGTGTAAACCACAGTAGAATGTGAGACAATCACACATTTTGCGTGGTCAAGGTTTAGATCCAGTGCTTCACAGCTCTGCTCAATCATTTCCACATCTGCTGCAGCGACTGATGCCTCTCCATCTATTATAAGATCGTCTATATAGCTGAATGTGAACAGAGATAGCAGCTTAGTCAATTAAAAATCAATTCTAGAAGCGAAATTTGTCTCTGTGACATTTGAGAAACTGTCATCGCAAACATCCACAAAGCTATAATAACCAAAGAAAGTAGACCAACTCCTACTTGCTTCTAAAAATCAGTACAGCAAATATTTAATCGATCGCAAATAAACATTTTAATGCGCCTAAGCGGACTACAGGCCTAACCTTGTAGCAAACAGTTATTACATACATTAAGAACAGTCGCATTACAAGGCTGAGCACATCTAAATGAAAAAGCAATACTTCGCTTTAAAAGTTCTTCAAAGAATCTTATACGATCAGATAAACCGTGTAACAATTGTCTGTGAGTATTGTATGGCAATCCATACATGTCGTATTCCTTTTGCCTTGTAATAATCAAAAACTCCTTTCACCGTCTCTCTACACATATCCGTACTGCTACACTGCTTAAAATCAAACTACAGGTCAGATTTAAACAGTTACCGTTAATAGGTTATGTAAGCTGTATTGGTTGTTAGTGCCTATATCTCTCCATCAAACTGTCAAGTTTTTTGAAACTTTTCAACCTTGAGGCAGATGTTACATCTTCTGGTAGCCGGTTCCAGTGCTCTACAATCCTCTGGCTGAAGGAGAATCTTCTAATATCCAATCGCACCCTATTACCTCAAAGTTTCAGACTGTTCCTCTCAAATGTCCCATTACTGCCCTCTGGAAGAAGGTTTGCTCGTCTCTATTCTTGAGTCCATGTAAAATTTTGTAGGTCTCAATAACGTCACCTCTGAATCTCCTTCTTTCTAAGGAAAATAAAGCCAGCTTTTGAAGTCTTTGTTCACATGGCATCCTAGCTAGACTTCTAATGAGTTTGGTAGCTCTTTTTTGTACTTTTTATAGGCATTCGATGTTTTTTTTGTAACGGGGACCCCAAAACTGGATACAATATTCTAGATGTGGTCGAATATATAAATTGTACAGACCTTGAAACTATCACTATTTATGTTCTTGAAACTTCTTTTTATCATACCAAGAACTGACATTGCTTTACCTGCTGCTTTTCTGTATTGCTGGCTCACTTCAGATCTTTACTGATCCATAATCCAAAATCTTTCTCCATTTCAATCTCGTCTAGGTTCACAACATCTGTCCCATTCTTTAGATGATAATTCATTTTCTTCCTTGACCCAATTTGCATTAGTTTGCACTGGGAAGTATTAAATTTTAATAGCCATTCCCTTGGCCAATTTTCCAGCTTATCTAGATCTTGCTGCAACAGCTGTTCATCATGCTCACTTTGTATTTTTCTCCATATTTTTGTGTCATCAGCAAACATCTTCATAGAACTTTCTATTACGTCTGGTATCTCATTTACATAGATCAAAAATAATAGTGGCTCTAACACTGATCATTGTTGACCTCCACTGAGAACTCCTGCCCAGCCTGTTACTTGCCCATTAAGCACCACTCTCATTTTCCGATTTGTTAAGAAATCTTGTAACCAGTTCAGCAACATCCCTTCAATTCCATATCCTTTGAGTTTGTTCGTCAGCCTTTGGTGAGGCACTGTATCAAAAGCTTTCTGGTAGTCCAGAAAGACGGCATCAACCCCATATCCCTCATTCAGTGCCTGTGTCCATTCTTCCTGTTTTTCTATTAGGTTAGTGAGTCAAGATCTGTTTTTAGTGAAACCATGCTGGTTTACTGATAAAAACTCATTTGTTTCTAAATGACTTGGAATTTTTTCCCTCAGCAATGATTCCATTACCTTGCATTTCATCCACCATACTACTCTCTGTGACAAATACATAGTCAAGTCTTGAGGGTTGCTATCCAGCCACAAACCGGATGTTATCAAGCACTTTCTGAATCAAGAAGAATCTTGAGTTAGGTCACAGAATCTTGCTTGCAAAGAATTTTCCCCTCCAGCCACCAAATAGGTTTCAAAATCAGTACATGGGAAATTAAAATCCCATAAGTAATAGATGATCTATGCCTTTCACGTTGCATGCCTTGGTTAGCAATTTTCTTGTTATTAATGTCCTCATTTGTTGGACTTCTGTAAACTGTTCCCATCAACAACCTTGCTCCTGTGTCTAATTTAATCACACACCACATAAATGGCATTGAAATTAACGACTCATGCACAAAAAGCAGTACTCATCCTCTTTTTTGTCCCTTTTCTGTCTTTCCTGTGCATTTCAAAGTTTTCCAAATGGAACTCAGCATCATTAATGTCCTCTGAATCTCAGGATTCACTGATCCCCACTATTCTTAAATTGCACTCTGACACTAAGTGTTTAATTTCAATTGTCTTATTAAAGACACTAGATCATTAGTGTAGTAACAGTTTACATCAAATCTAAGAACAACATCTAATTTATCTTGCTCTGTAATCCTGCAATTTGTTTCTTTGGTCATTTCTTTGTTTTTGCATGGTACATTTATTGATTGCTTACCATTCACTTCCATCTTGTTACCATTTTGCCTTGATAGATTATAACATCCTCTCCTGCTACCCTTTTGCAATTCCTCTCCTCAGCCAGTGGTTTCCTCTGCTATCTCTCCTTTGGTGTCAAACCTTGCACTATGAAGATATGTGTTAGTTTGGTTATGCGTAATGTTCTTGCTTTTATCAGCACCTCGATTTTATCTGCTCATCAGAGAAGACTACTTTAAGTGGTTTTGGCTTTGCTTCTTCGACACCGTCCTCTTTTGCTGGTTTCTTTCCAAGTCGATTCAGCTGTTGAACGTTTCCTTCGCATATAATAGTCTTCCTCATCCACAATTTTGCATATACACAACACTGTGCCATACAGAATGCTACAGCATGAGAATAAGTCGCTTTTAATATTACAACTCAACTTATAAAAACGAGACAATACATCATTTGCCTGAGCAATGAAACGTCTCTTCCTAAAACTAGTACAACTACATC
Organism: Norana najaformis; assembly: GCA_964023275.1. NCBI lineage: Eukaryota > Metazoa > Annelida > Clitellata > Crassiclitellata > Hormogastridae > Norana > Norana najaformis. The sequence goes on from OZ029915.1 coordinate 44,699,298, forward strand.
GCTCTGAGACTCATGAATGCAATATGTTACCAAGATATGTCCATTCAGACAGTTTCAATTGGTCGAACATCGATTTGAACATTGATTCCATACTATGGTGTCGACTGCCACGAGGACAAAACATAAAACACTTAGTCTTGTTAACATTGAAACTCATTGAAATGTTTTCCAGGAATATGCAATATTCTTCTTATTGCATCCCTAGTTCGTACAAGTAAGGCGACATAGTCAGCATAGCCAGTGCACCCACAGAAGAATTACAAACGTAACAACCAAGCCGAGCCTTTTTAAGCCTGCATAATAAACCATTGATATAAACACAAAATAGAACATGGCTCAAACTTCAGCCCAACCTACATTAACTCCATTTAAGACAGTGGAAGAGCTGGATAATTCACCATTCCAAATAGCATGTGTTAGCTGTCATGTAAACATTCCCATCAACAATCTGATAACTGCAGATGGTATTCGTCTGTCTAGTAGCAGCTTAAATAACCGATAATATATGACTAGATCAAATGTTTTGTGGCATCCACCAGGACACAATATACCTGCGTTTCACTGTCGTATAATAACCAAAAATTCCTTTCACCGTCTCTGCGCACATATATTGTACTGCTACACTTCTTAAAACCAAACCACAGGTCAGATTTACACGTAAGTTATCTGCCAACAGCGGAAAAATAACATTCTACTTTAGCAAAGTACTTTACCAGTATCCAAGCTCAAGGTTATACCTCGATAGTTAGCCAAATCCGACAGAATATAGAATGTCTGAGAATTGCCACAACAGTAACAACTGATGCACCTCATCTACTAGAATACTATGACAAAACAGTGCAGAAAGTAACACAGATATCTATGTACATGTAATTCTGCGCATGCGCATGTCAAGTGATTAGTTGATAATACTCTGCCTCAATCATTCTTATTTTCTTTTAATTCCTTAACTGCTTCAGAAATATCTGTAAAGCATACAAGGAATAGATGGTTACCAAGAACACACGGTGAGAAAACATTAAGCAGTCTGTCATTAATCATAGTATGTAATTCATTCCTATGATTGGTATCAAACAGAACACGAGTCTGTAATCTTCGGTATGTATTATGGAATGAGCTTCTATTTTATGATGATCAGTATTGTTACCTATACCACTCGCCGCATTTCTACCATGCCACCTAATCTCTGCCCAGAAATCTCACCTTATATTCTCAAAGAGACAGTTGGAAAGGGTTTCACTGACAAATCTTCTCTTGCTTTCTTACCTGATCCAACGCCACTTTAATAACTCTACTTTAATATTCTGTCTGATTCTGACGATTAACCACTGAACACATATTTCCCTCCTCTGGGTCATATTTTGGAACCTTGTCAAAGCTTTTTGCCACAAAGGAAATTTCTTCCAGCTGGCCATCAGCATCGAGAAAATCAAACATGCTAATGATGTTCTTGTTCTCGGACTCCCGTTGTGTTCTAACATAATCTTGTGAGTCATGACCTAGTTAAAAATCGCTGCTTTTTCATGATTTAGGCTAGATTATCCCACGTCGCAAACACCCGCCAAACATAAGCTGAGGCCATTTCAGTAGTAGCCTTCATAGCCAAACCTATTGCCGAATCCTAGACCTAATAATATAGGCCAAGGCTTATGCAAAAACTGTCATTTTTCTCAGGCTTAAGCAACTGGCTTAGAGAGTCTTACGCTGAGATCCGCGTCTAAGAGGATAGCATGAAGTAGGCTCGTACAACTAGATCCACACATATTAAACCTATAACCTATACCAACTGCGAAAGGGTCATCTGAACTTCAACACTGTCTCGTATTTCCGTGAATTGCAGTAGTAAGCAACTGCGTTCTAAGAACAGTCTGCGTTGATCAGACGACAGACGGTGGGTGATTGCACACCTCTGTGTCTATTCTGACGGCCGTATTGCTAAATAGTTAAAAGGCTCTGACTAAGGAGCATCATCATCATCTTCATCACCATAATCATCATTACCACCACCAGCACCACCAACACCGACACCACCACCACCACCATGACCATAATCATCATCATCATCACTAAAAGCAGCAGCAGAACTGGACCATCCAGATAAATAGCATGAGACCCATGAGGAACTCCGCTAATCGGCGATGTCTGGGCAGATGACATACAAACATGACATGCATATGTACTTATGCATGGTTCGATAGGCTTATACATGGTTTTGTCTAGACGCATGCATAATTCTACATTTATACAGACTGCCTATACTGAATACTAGGTACTTGGAAAATAGCCTGTCTCAATTTCGCTGAAATTTGCGACACCGGGCAAGACTGGCAATAAGCGACACTTGCTGACACCTGATTGACTGTGATCGAAAAGCGCATCAAGAAGGCATGCATTATCATAAAACTTTACTAGACTATGCAAACATGCACGTACGTACATATGTTAACGTAAATACATAAGAGATTTGGCGCACTTACGACACTTATAGAATCGTGTGCCCTGTCGATATTTACCACTGTGTCCATCTGAAGACGTTAAAATGAGTGGGTCAGCCGCTCGTCCCGAAAACAACAAATATGAAAATCATTGATATGCAGCTATTGAAATGCCGAACAGTTGCCTTATGTCGCTTCATGGTAAGCCAAATATTAGGACAAAGCAAACTCTTAGGACATGACGTGTCATTGCTGAACAGTCAATCTATTCTTTATGTAGCTCATTACAAAGTAAAGTAAAGCTTCTATGTATCTAGCGGAAACGTAGGGGAGACTTATCGCTCTTTGGTCCTTGAACCTGCGATGGGCGAATTTCAAGGCCCTGGTCCTATCTTGGACAGCTCTTGCTCAAAGAAAGGCTTTCCATTGAGGTAGTAGTGTCGCCCAGACCCTATAAAAAGATATAAAAATCCAGTCACTAGCAAAGCTTCTACCTACATGGATACGCGATCATTGTGTCACAGGACGTGCCGTTCACTTTCCAGAACTCTTACTCCGATACAAAATTATGTTGTTTGGTGACAGAGGCATGTATGTGCAAACAAATTGCCCAAGGTCGTTGCACGGAGTCCTCTCGGCAGGATAGAATTAATTTTGAATCATCTGCTAAATCGCCAATCACCTGATAACGAGGTCGTATGTTCTGAGTCGTCAGTATAAAGTACTCAAAAGATATCAACATTTTCTTTTCGCTCAAGGCCTACTGTACACATTTTTCTACAACAACCGTATGGCCTCGACCCTGCTTATTTTTATAGAATTTATCGTGCGGGGTACTTCACCGCCGCGACTTGTTTTAACTACTCTACTGCACGTATGGTTTTTATCTGCATTGTCCTCTATGAATGTCATAAACTTCTCTCTGAGTCGCAGTGAATAGAGTAAGCTAAGTCAGGCGGTATGTATAGGAATGCACGTTGGCCTATATTCATGAAGATATTACAGCGGTTTGATGCTATCTGTGACTCATGTATCAGTTTTGCAAGCAAAAGCTCGGACACAAGCGACGCATGCGCACGCACCTGTAGGTGGCAACGAATTATACAGGCATAGAAGTCTAGACTATATATTGTGGTTATGGCCTGTGACAGCAGTGACTACTACTGAGGAGGTAGGTCGTATTTTCATCAACCGTATCAAGACTGATAATGAGAAATGTGGAATTAGAGGAAAAATAATGAAAGACCTTATGGTCGTTCCATGAAGGATGCTCTAGAATAGAAACTAGCTGTTACTGCTAGTGTATTTTAGACTGCTTGGTGGAACATGCAGCCCTTGTCGTAATTGATGCTAGGGAGCTGTGGACACCACAAATTAAGTTCCTTTTTCTTTCTGAAATCAGACGCATGTGCATTTGTTACAGAATACTATACTACTGATCGTAGCAATAGTCCAACTATACATCGCACTGAAATCGTCCATAGAAGCAAAGCGCACTGGAAATGCCTTTCAAATTATCATCGAGATTTTTCTTACAAAATACATGTTTCACAGTTACCTAAGAAGCATTTTGATCAAAATGCCAAAATAGAGAACAAGTACCGATTTATTTTCGAACTCTAACTAGAGCAAAGTGTTCTGTACGACTCAGTTATTTCTCTGGTTTCAGTGAGATCGTATTTCCTTCTTAGGTGTTTCTCTGGTTCCCATTCGAGATCAGTTGACAAACTGCAGCCTCAATTATGACTCAGAAAAAGATGTTGGGCATCATCGGACTGGCTTACATCGTCCTCACATTAGCAGTCTACAACAATCAATTCTGGGCATTAGTAACCTCGGAGGTATCATTTAAGATGTATAATGGCAAACTGGCGAGAGGCAATTTTTGGAATAATTCTGCTCACACTTCAAATCTAGACCAAAATGAATCAGCTGCTCAAGGATACAACGATAACGTAACAGTTGATATACATATTGAAGACGACTATCTTGGACATACAGGTGAGGTCGCAGACGAATATTCCGGTACTAGTCCATATTTCAACAACCACAGCTTTCATAACGGAACTGTAATTGCAATTGGTACCGCGATTACTTCAAAAGGAACTACGGGAATAAATGAGCAGAATATAGCCAATGTTCTTCAACTGTTCACGACATTCCTGCCTTCTTTCTGTTCTACCGTTTCCACTGGGTATAATTTCCAGTTCTATTTTGCCTACGACAAAACGGATCCTGTTTTCACCAATCCCACCCTCTTACAAGCATTCCAGAGAGCGTTTAGTACCCTGTTGAAAAATCAGTGTCCGAAGAACATGGAAGCTGGAATACACTTTGTCCAGTGCAGCCACAATGGAAAACCAACCTGGGCCCAGAACGACGCCATGCGGGAAGCATATCTCGACAACGTAGATTACTTTTATCGCATAAATGACGACACGAAACTGCAGACAAAAGGATGGGTAGAGGAATTCATTAAAACTCTAAAGGGTTACGATCCTCCCAACGTTGGTGTCGTAGGACCTAACCATTCGGGAGGTAACACTGGCATTTTGACTTACGATTTCGTACACAGAACTCACGTTGACATATTCGGATTCTATTATCCGAAGTTGTTCACTGATTGGTGGGGAGATGACTGGGTAACCGACGTTTACAAGCCAGGACGCTCTACGAAGCTGGGACACATTCACCTTGCTCATACGATGAAACTGGGTAAGAGATATCAAACTGATAATTCAGTTGGCGGTCGGCTTAAAAGTCGACTTTTGGTGGACAAAAAGACCTTGAACAGGTAAGCCTCCACGCACTGAACTAGTGAATATCGTGATTATTTCGTGTTTTCTAATAATAGCCAGCATAACGATTTCCGAACGAGAGATATATGTTGATACTTTGGAGGTTTGTGAGACTGTATAACCTAATAGACAATTAGCCTAATCTTGAAAATTATTTTTTCTAGGGGTAGCCAGTATAACAATTTCAGAACTGATAATATATGTTGATACTTTGGAGTTTTGTTGATGGCGCTGGTCAATGTGTTTTGGACTCTTTGAAGCTTCATCAAGTGAGCTTTTAAAATGCCACTAAAGAGAGTTAAATAGTGGAGAAGGCTAGAGGTTAGGGTATTTGCTACACTAGCCAAGGCAGAAAAAAAGAATGTGGCGCCTAATAATTCGGATATCACCTACATAGGTGGATGAGTTAGTATCTGAAAGAGAACAGTGAGTCATCATACCAGAAGTTAAGTCTCGTATCATTATATTAAAGTCATGTAATAGGACACTGATACTCTATTTAATCCAAAAAGGAAGTCTTGCAGGACAGGAGATCGTTGCTTTTAAGTATTGCTAATAATCATTAAAGTATAACCTTAGTAAACTTTCAAATGGCCATGGTAATTTGCTATTGGCCTGTTATTTGCGCAGCTTGACACGCATCTGTTTATCACAGTTGTGTCCATGTACGCGTAACTGAACGTTTGGTGAAATTTCACCAAAATTGTTCCAGTGCATATAATAATATATATAATGAAACAAGCCAATAGATCAATACTAATAGCCTGAAATGACTGCGATAAATGTTCGACCAGTCAAATATGGTTATACTAACAATAAAAGGCTGCTAAAATAAGGTCTTAGCCCTTAGGTCATCCATTGTCTTCCAGAATGTTTGTTCACGCTTCAGTTGATTACTTACCAGTATATCATGACAGCAGCCAAAGGATAAAAACAATATGAGACAGAAGGACTCAGTAGCACATCCACGGAGTCTCACGTAGTGTTTTTACGAACTATTCTGACAGCGAATGTTTTACATAATTATTTTTCTTCTTGACTGTGAATGAAAACTTTCTTATTTAAACTTCTAATCTGAAGTATCGAAGAATGCAATGCGATTCAAATGTAGCTATTGCGATTAAAAATGCAACTAATTGCAAAATGATAAGTTTAATCAATTGAATAATCATGTTTAAGACAATTAATCGAAGCGCAACAAAGACTCATTTTGTAATCGTTTTAATAATAATGCATGAAATTTTATGGTACTGTTGCAACTCTCCAGTAGACTCATGCAGTGTGTCATTTATGTGATTGTTGTTTTCACTCCGCCTTTGTACAATTTTGTGATTAAATTTATGTGCGTGTTTACTTTAAGGTACTTGGACCAACAGAAATCCAGTAACGCTACCAAAAAACCTGATGGAAAAAGAGTCATAGCGATGACTCTATTTGGAAAAGATCCAAAGTACACGTGGGGTGCGATCAGAAATGCTCAGCTGATGCCAATCGTTTTTCCACAATGGAATCTCAGGTTCTACGTTCCACATCCAGAATTCCTTTCGCCAAACGCCAACACCACACGATGGGAAACAGTACCAAGTAGAATTCTTAGTAAACTGAGACAACTGGGTGCAGAAATTGTTTTTGTCAGAGCCATTACTGATAAAATTCCACCAAAATACTGGAGATATCTGGTAACGATGGATGAAAAGGTCGATTACTTTCTTATAAGAGATGTCGACAGTCGCATCAGTGATAGAGATTCAGCAGCTGTGAATGACTGGATGCAGGAATCCGATGTTCCAGCACTCCACTGTATCAGAGATCACCCAAAACATGCTATGTTTCCGATGGTAGATGGGCTTTGGGGTGGAAGACCATCAAAACTAAGGCTTCATCTGAATGGGAAGAAACTCTTCGAAATTGTTAAGTCATTTTATAGGAACAGTTCGCGTGCACTGACTGATTCAGGTAAATATGGTAACGAAAGTCATAATTCCACAGATGAGCGTAAGAAACCTGCAGACATCTTGAACGACATTCTGTGGCCAACTTTATCTGAGAACGCCTTATGTCACGACAGCGTCTCCTGTGACAAATGGAAGAACACGCGCAGCTTTCCAGTCAGACGTGAAGTGGAAGAATACTTGGGTCAGAAATTCGACGAACGACAGGAGTCAACAAGTGATGATGTGGGACAGCTTAAATCGTCGAATCCTCTATGTAACGGGAACGGCCTTTATCCTACAAATAATACTATCTCGAAGACGTAGTAGGATTCAGACCTCATACGTGTTCAGTTCTTTTCGAAAGCTTGCGTTGATATTTCGGACTGTGCATGAAAGTTCCGCAATAGCTTTTACCTACTTTATACAAAAATAATATATACATATGTATAGATATATATATATAATCAGCACATTCAAGTTCTTGCCAGTTTCGCTATAGCTTACTGAGACTAAAATTGGACACAGGTTACTAGTCAACTTCAATGGCAGCTGTGGCACACAGTTGCCATTTTGGTTAAGAATTTGTTGGTTTTACTATCTTCTGGAAGGAATCTGAAAATTCACTTACGAAACTTGAATTTAAACTAGGGCAATTTCAATTAGGAAACAATGGGTAGTGATCTCAGAACGTAGGTTACATTGCTTTGGCCTTTGCCTACTGTTTATGCATGTTTATACTAGTCAACTTCAGTCGCAGCTGTGGCACACAGTTGGTTAAGAATTTGTTGTTTTTACTATCTTCGGGAAGGAATCTGCAAATGCATTCACTAAATTTAAATTAAAAATAGGGAAAACAGAAATTGGAGAAACAATGAGTACTTATCTTATAACATAGATTATATTGTACAGTATATGCATTTGCCTACTGTTTATGCGCCAAATATTGCTAACTGTATGTTTGTAAGATATTAAGTGGGTGATGGATTAAATATGTAAGTTATAAAATACGTGAAATCCTTTAAAATAATTTAATCAGATGGATTTTAACTAAATCAGTACTGATGTATAGTAGAGTCCTTGTTGATGTAGTGACAATTTACACAACTTAGAAAAGAAACAGCATGTTATATTATCTGAAAGCAGACGGGTGCCTGTAGAGCCATTCCAAACCAATTCAAATAGGCATACGAGACTGTTGAATTTTATTTTATGAAATATTAATTCTATGACAGCTTTGCGTTCTTCAGCCTGAAGTTTCACCTCTTCCACATCAATATCACTGGCCAACACATAATTTGTTGCCTCAAATGTTAGAACTGTTTCTGGGTATATTTGACCTGCTGATTCCAGAAAAGGCACCAGTTTTCTCCCAGCAGGTCTAGTTTTCGAGATATAGAACATTATGCCATATACCAGTCCTTGCCTCTGCTCGCCCATAAAACATAAGGCTATAGCTATAATTATGTAGTGCTCAATTTATTATGTGATACACTAAATAAACATAATAATACAAATACTTAAAAGAAAATGGTAGTACCTGAAACTGTACTTATATGATACCAAACAGAACAAGTTTGTTATAAAAATTTCAAGTCATTCGACACCGAAGAAGCTCCTTTTGTACGATTTCCGAGTGTGGCATCTGCCGGAACAATCGCGCATAATATTCCAGCAATAGTCTGCCATCATGTGTGCATCCCATCTTCCTTGATATCGATTTTCCATTGTTTGGATGTCTTGGTGAAATCTTTCACCTTGCTCTTCGCTGAAGTCACCAAGATTCTCTGGAAAGCGATCTAAGTGACTGTGGAGATAATGGACTTTAATGCTCATGTTGCAGCCAAGCTTGTTGAAATGAAGAAGCATATCCTCTACTAGTTGTGCATAATTGTCTGCCTTCTTGTTGCCAAGAAAATTTTTAGTTACAAGAACAAAGGAAGACCAGGCACAAGATTCGATTTCATTCATTGATGGTATGAAAAGTGGGTCATTCATAAGTTGCCTGATCTGTGGACCATCGAAGATTCCAGCCTTCAATTTTTCCATTGTAATTCCTGGTAACTTGTGTACTATGTATTCGAAGCATGAACCTTCTTTATTCAAAGCCCTGACAAATTGTTTCATCAGGCCTAGCTTTATATGTAGTGGTGGCAGTATGATCCTATCTCGTGCCACCAAAGATTCCTTGATTACATTTTGAGCTCCAACCACCATGTCTTTCCTCGAAGGCCAATCTTTTCTTGTCCAATGTTCATGCTTGGCTCTACTGTCCCAAAGACACAAAAAGCAGGGATACTTTGTGTAGCCACTTTGTTGACCAAGGAGGAAATTTACCATCTTCAAGTCTACACAAATTACCCATTGATGTTCTTTGTATTTTATCTTTTCCAGTACTAAAGAGATGGCATTGTACTCTTCTTTCATCCTGGTGGAGTGACCGATTGGAATAGAACCAAATTTGTTGCCGTTATTTAAAAGCACACATTTCAGACTACGTTTTGAACTGTCGATAAAAAGACGCCACTGATCTGGGCTGTAATCCGACAGACCAATTTTCTTCAATAAGTTGCTGATGTCATTACAGAATACTAGGTTGTTGTCTTCGGTAAAGAATGGCAGCAAATCCTTTTCTCTGTTTCTATAAATTGTAATTTTCGTTCCAGGCTGAAGTGCATTCTTTTCCTTTAGTCTGGACGCAAGCAATTCAGAGGACTCTTTGGAAAGATTTAAGTCCCTGATCAGATCACTCAACTCTTTTTGGTCAAAACGTTCACTGTGTGAAGTTGATTGGAAATCACTGTCACTGCCCCCACTTTCTTCACTTTCGTCATCTTGTCCGATATTGGACATGCAAGTCTCATCGTCTGAGAGCTGAGGTAGTTCGCGAAAAGGTGGAACTGGTACAATATCCGAATGCGGAACAGGTCTCCTGGCTGAAGGTATATCAGGGTAAGACAACTTGTGACGATTATTTCGATTGATGCCCATGATATTAACCATACAAAAGTAACAGTCGTCGAAGTGGTTTATCTGTTCCCTCCAAACTATCGGTACACCAAATTTCAGGCAGCTTCTCTTTCCAATTGTCCAGTGGCGCAATTGTTCAATACAAGTTTTGCATACTGTATGAGGAGCCCATTGCTTATCTTGATCTCCAAGTTTGACACCAAAATATTCTACATATGCTCTTTTTACAAACTCAGAAATCGGTTTCCTGTTTGCTTTTAGTGTGTATTCCCCACAAATGTAGCAGAATATGTCTGGATGGTTAATGCAGCTCCGTCTGGAAGTAGCCATAACCTTAAGGATGTTCGCATCTGAGGAATTAAATGACTAACCTAAAAAATAGTAAGAACATGTAGTTATTTAATGCTCACATTCACAGATTGTTCTTGCGACCAACACTTAATATGCCCTAAGACGACTGCGGCTGCTCTAGCTTTCAGGAGGCGGTTTATATAGGCTATAAATGCTGACTTCAGCATAATCTATTTACATAGTTCGAAACCATGAAACGCTGTATAAGCACAAATAAATTCTAAATGAGGCCATGAATTTAGTGCTGAGTAAGCTGTAGGCTACGGAATAGTTATTTCGTTGAATCAGCAATATCTCAGCACGCGGCAAGATATGCTGATTTTACATTATAAGGATGTAGGCATTATATGAATCAGCAAGAATTATAATTAGCCATAAATAAAGCTTATTATGACATTTTAGTTTTGCCAAAGACATCGTTTAAAGAGTGGACTGGGTTTTCTTTACAAAATCGACGATATCTCAGAAACTAGACCTGATGCACTCAATCCAATGACATTTTCTGAATCAGCGCCCAAAATTACCTCAAGAACAGGTCTAAAACCGAAGGCAACAAGAAAAAAAAATTTTCTGTTGGCCAGTGTATTTATTCTTTCGTTCTCTTCTCGCTCCTCTCTCTGCCTCCGCGCTTCCAGCTTCTTCTGTAGCTGGGCTTGAAACCCATATTATGGAGAATGATGGCGGTTTTTTCAAGTAAAGCTGGAACTGCCTTGTCCACAGCAGCAAAACTTGGCAAGTAGGATAAAAATGACTATGTCAACGTCAGAATCGAATTGGCAAAAAGCTTAACTAGGAACTTATCGGAATCGAATCTCCCAATTATCAATAAAAGTTAATGTTGTTGTCGTGGGTGGTGGTTTTCGTCGTTGTGCTGATAATAATTGTGGCAAAAGGGCTCAGCAGAAACTGACCCATGACCCATTAAACAGAATCGCTGCCCCACAAAACGCTCTATGCTGTACGAACTTACCTGGTTAGCTATATATCATAATAGCCTCGCTGTAGTGAAGGATGGGTCCTGGCGTATACGGCGAACGAGAAGGCCAACTTTATGGAAGGTCTTTGTCAGTCGCTGGGTGAGAGTGAGTTTGAAGAAGAATTCGGAGAATTCGAAGGATGTTTTCGGTTGGGCGATAAAAACCAAAGAAAGTAGATCTATTTCTTGCTTCCAAAAACCAGTACAAAAATTATATCGATCACAAATAAACAGTACATTGCGTCCAATTCGGCTTATACAGGAGCATGTTAAGTGATTATTTGATAATCCACTTCCTAAATAATTTTTTTTTTTTTTGAAATTCTTAATGGCTTCGGAAAGTTTCTCTAAAGTTTACAAAGAATAGATGGCTACAAAGACAACACGATGATAGTGCACCATACAATCTTATTAATCATAGTATGTAGTTCACTCATCTGATTGGTATCAGTTGGGACATTGTTCGCTCTCTCAGGCGATCCATTGCCACCCAAATAAGATTCCAGATAATAGCACTATTCCTCGGCTGATGTTCATACTCATTCCATTGAAGAACCCGTTTGTGCTTCCTGTAATATCTCTTTTTCGTCTTATGTTACGAGGGATGAGTCAAGCAGTGGTTTACATGTACTGCTGATATTTCACTACATTACTAAATCTTGCAAAAGTTGATGAATTTCGTGTTTCATTGACAGGCAGCATTTCAAAGAGCTTATTCAGTTTCAGATGAAAGATTTAATGTCTGCAACAGTCTATATATACACATTACTCACAATGTCAAAATCTAAACTTATCTAGCCTACTTCAAGCCAGCATAGATTAGCATCATAACAATACTAAAACTATCTAAAGCTCCCTCGACAACCTGCAGGCTTCTGGACTCTTGCATTAAGAAGATTCCAGGTTGTTGGATGACATATCTTGGTGCACTTTTCTTTGCTTAGCCTTTGAAGATGGCGTCCAACGAAGACGTCCACAGTAATCGAATTTCTTGACATTCGGTTATCTAAATTCTAATGGGTTTCTACGAATACTTCTACCACAGTTTCGTCGGTCGATAGCCAACAACGGAGTTGACTAAAGTTCACCTTCGAACTACTTCATCTGCACTTGAAAATCAACAAGTTACAGAGCTTTCAACAGTCTCTGAAAGGTTATCGCTTCGCTTTACCACGTTCATTGTCCCTCAAGGGACAATGAACCGCCTTTGACTAAAATCTCTACGAATCGTCACATGTCAAACACTACTGTCAATCTCTCAGTTTTCTGCTGCAGATTAGGAGTTAGCAAAGAGTTCTCGATGCGACGTTTCACTACATCGGCGATTTCAAGTCATCTGAATAATTCACCGTTTCAGGTTACCGCTTTTTCAGAAGATACAGTCTGTGTGCCAGACGATCCAAAGTGCGACCGTTGATTTCAAATTTTCACTGCTAGTTCTCTGCTTTCCTATGCAATTAGCACCAGTGTTATGTCTGCTTTAGATCTGACCTGGGACCTCGAACAGAGTCAATACTTTCTGTTTACTCTTGGATGATTATATTTGTATGTTCTAGTCTGGAACAGAGAGCCGTAAGAAAGATTCTGACATCTTTTCCAACCTAGAGACTGTAGCGTTCGATGCATCATTAATCTGTCAGTTGTCACCAGCACAGACTATCATGTTACGCAGCCAATAAATTTAACCCCTAAACGTCCACTTCAACGTCTGTCTTATTCTAATGTTCAATCACTGTGCAAATATCTACCTCTTCTATGTCATATTTTGGAACCTTGTCAAGGTTCCTTGCCACCAAGAAAATTTCTTTCATCTCATCATCAGCATCGAGAGAACCAAACATCACTCCTGATCTTAAATCATTTCACTGGTTGAAGTACCTGAACGAATCGAGAACGAAGTCCTATCACTTACCTACAACACATTTCAATCCTTCCAACCCTCCTATCTTCGTCAGTTATTTGCAATCCAACTACTGCGATCAACCCGCTCCTCTTTTGCCCTAACACTTCTCTGCCCGTCCGTCACCTCATCCTTAAAATTTGGTAATCGCTTCATAACCATAGCTGCCCCACCACTCTGGAATAAACTTCCCAAAACGGCGTTATCTGACCCATCACACAAAGTCATCTATGCTCCACCGCTTGCAAATTCCATTAGCCTTTCATTCCAAACTGAAAACATTCCTCTTTCACAGATCCTATCCTGACTCCCCTTCTTCTTCTTATCTCTCTCTCCACTCCAATCCCATACACCACCCACCGTAGCTGCCACGCTGTCTCTCTGCCTGACCTTTGGATTTTGACCTGGAACCGAGCTCTTTTGCCTACTGATTTTGTTTTGACTGAGCGCCTGCCAATAAGCTGGTCCCCGTGACATGGCTTTCGTAGGGCGCTGTAGGAATCTCGGGATTACGATTGCGATCACCTGCCCATAATATTTTCTACCTCAGCCTCCTACTATGTTGATATTAGAAGTTCGCATTATCTTGTGAGTCATGTCCTAGTTAACATCGCTGCCTGGCTCGTGATACAGGCTAGCTAACCCGACGTAGCAAACACCCACCAGCCATAAGCTTAGGCCATTTCAGCAGTAAATGTCTAAGCCAAACCTACTGCTGAATCCTAGACCTAATAATATCGACCAATTACAGCATAGGTTTATGCAAAAAAATTATTGTTTACAGATCTGAGCAACTGGCTAGAGAGGCTTAGGATGAGATCAGCGTCTGAGAGGATAGCATTGAAGTAGGCTCGTACAACTAGGTTTAGACAGATGAAACCTATATCAACCTAAAAGGAGCCGTCAGAACTTCAATAGTCTCGTATTTCCGTGAATTGCGGTAGTAAGCAACTGCCTTGTAAGAACAGTCTGCGTTGATCAGACAACAGATGGTGATTGCGCACATCTGGGTCTCTTTTGACGGTCGTATTGTCAAACAGTTAAGGCTATGACTCATATCGTATAGTTTAACATAGTATTTCGACTCTCGATCGTCATATTTCTCAGCTTGACCTCAACTCTCCATTGCAAGCAAATCGATATCTGGGGACATGAGACCAACGAGGCCTCGGCGATTGTGGCCTGTGTGGTGAAAAATACGTTCCGGGGTGAATTTCGTTCCTAACACTGTGTGGATAAGGTGACATATGACATCATATAGCAACATCGACGCTTAACCCTTACTCACGAAATGCGTTTCGAGAACAGACAGGACTAAAGACTTATAAGTAAGTGCTTAAATGCTAAAACAAGTTAATCAAGCAATAAGTAAATAAAAATAGTAAATTACGCAAGTATTTAAGTAACTAAATAGGTAAGTACGTAAAGTCAGTACGTAAATGTAAATGAGTACTTTAGTGATATTTGGAGTAAGTAAAACACTTCCCACTAATTGAATTTGAAAATTAGGTCATATTGCGATCAAATGACGTGTAAGTTCGGGCTAGATCGAGACCAGTAGGCTAATGACGCTGTACAAATCCCAATCTTGCCCAAACGGTTATGGAAACGAGCTCCTACTATTTAATTAAGTACAAGTACAGCGGAAATAGATATGGCTGGAACGAAATTACCCGTAACATATTTAGCCCGACACTAAACGGTTGGCGATTCTAATCTGTTGGGCGTTGCGAGGACGGGCACTGGCCTTGGTCGCATGTGCCACGGGTCACTGGTCCCTCGACATTAACAACGGAATTAATGCATAACAGGGAATTAATAAACCGTGCCGCCTGGGTTCAGACTTATTTCCCAACAGACTGTACCCATCGATCGGCTAAGGCACGAATCATCAGTAACATCCTCATCCTCATCATTATCATGGACATCATTTTAAGCAGCAGCAGCAGCAGCAGCAGCAGCAGCAGCAGCAGCAGCAGCAGCAGCAGCAGCAGCAGCAGCAGAGTTAGACGATCCAGATATATAGCATGAGACCCACGAGGAAACTCCTCATGATGTATGGGTCGATGACATACATTAAATGCATATGTATTTATGCATAATTCGATACACAAGGCATTTTCTATACGCATGTGTATGTCTTTATGTGCATAGAATGGCAATACTAGACACTGGATGCCTGGAAAACAGCCTGTCTCAGTTAGGCTGAATTTTGTGACACAAGGGTACTTCAAAACAACTTCCTGACTCTAATCCTCAAGTGTCTGACCTGGTGATGCTGCATCTTCATAGCCAAATGGAAATAGATGACACTTGCTGACACCTGATTGATTGTAATCGAAAACGATATCCAGAAGGTTTGCAGATTATTCTAAAGTTTAACTAGCCAATGCAACTATGCATGTATGTTCATACTTATATATAGTGATACGTGCATTAGACAATCGCCTTGAACATAATTATGTACGCACGTGTACAAACATACACGCATACATGCATAAAAGAATGGGCATGACTGGCCTTTAATTTATCAACTGCACTTTCGAGATACGTGAAATCGTATGCCCAGTCAATATTACCACTGTGCTAATATTAAGAAATTAAAATGATAAACGAGATAGTTTACTCTGCTTCGCTATTTGATGGTTATCACGAGACCCCAATTTATACTGTTTGGTGACAGAGGAAAGTGTGTGCAAACGACGTGCCAAAGGTTTTTACACAGAGCCCTCTCAGCGGGCTCGAATTAATATAAATCGTTTATCATCTGATAAACGAGATAGTTTACTCTGATTCGCCATTTGACGGTTGTCATGAGATATCAACATTTTCTCGTCGCTCAAGGTCTGCTCTAAATGTAAATGTACACGTTTTTCTGTACGGTCTCGACCATGTTAATTTTTCAAAATAATTGATCGGGCGAGTTGCTTTGCCATCGCCGCCCGTTTGAACTACCTCTCTCCAGTGCAGGTATGGATCTTATCTGTACACTGCTGCTATAAATATCATAGTCCTCTGTCTTGGTCTTAACTGTAGACATCACGAGCTGACGATTACGATTAGCTGAAGAGGGTACAGTAAGCTAAGTCGGTCTGATATATATATATACATGTTGATCTATAAACATGTAGATACAGCCCAGTATCCAATGCAGGGATGGGCTACTGTAGCACAGCCTTGCACAGATAAGGCGAACATAGGCCTAAATGATTATCCGATGGATCAGATTTTACCGTTATAACATACATGACCGGACATTCTTAGGATCCAAGTTACTTAACAATCGAAGGTCTTTGTGATCTCGGCCGCCCTTTGCTAAGCAACGCATGTGCTTTGCCAGCACAAATACCCAATAAAATTCCAAACATCCGCCTGCATTAGGGTATTGGCCGACTAGGATGTTGACCAGTGTCGTGCCGAGTTATCGAGGCTATGCGTTTCTGTATGCACAGCGCGGCTTGATACTGTATCAGACTGACGCATCAGTCTCGCCTGGTTAAGCTCGAACACAAGCGACCCTTGCGCACGCACCTGTTTATGGCAACAAATTATATAGGCATAGAAATTTAGACTGTGCTTGGCGGTAATGGCCTGCGACAGGTCTCTTCTGCTGGAACGGCCGTATGTACAACAGTCAATACTCCTGTAGAGGTAAGCCGTAATTTTCAGCAAC
The DNA here is from genome assembly GCA_964023275.1 of Norana najaformis. Taxonomy (NCBI): domain Eukaryota; kingdom Metazoa; phylum Annelida; class Clitellata; order Crassiclitellata; family Hormogastridae; genus Norana; species Norana najaformis. Next base: position 44,716,332 of record OZ029915.1, read on the forward strand.
CGTGTTCAGACTGATTATGATAAATATGGAATTGGGGCAAACAATGGTCGGTCAATGAAGACTGCTCATGCTGCCACTGTTAGTGCATTTCAGACTGCTTTGTGGAACAGGTGGCTATTGTTGTATTCGATGCTAGGGAGCTGTGGACACAACAGAATTGAACGAAGCCACTGAGACGACACGTTTTGTGTTTTCTTTCTGTAGTCAGGAGTATGTGCATTTGGTGCAAAGTAGCAATAGGCCAACTGTACTACTGTATTCGTCGATATACACCTAGCTGGCCGGGAATACGTTTCAGTTTATCCTCCAGATGTTGCTGACAGAATAAATGTCCCCGCAGTTACCTAAGAAACATATTGACTAAGATGTCAACATAGAGAACAAGTAGCGATTCATTTACGAAGACTAAATACAGCGCGTGTTCTGTACGTCCTAGGTGTTTATCCGGTTTCCAGTCGACATCAGCGGACGAAATACAGCCTCGCGATGTCTTGCTGGTCTGAAAAGGTGTGGCGCCCAATTATGACTCAGAAAAAACTGTTGGGAATCATCGGACTGGCTTACATCGTCCTCACATTAGCAGTCTACAACAATCGATTCTGGGCGTTAATAACCTCGGAGATATCATTTAAGATGAATATAGGCAATCTGGCGATAGGAAATTTTTGGAATAATCATGCTAACACTTCAAACCTAGCCCAAAGTGATTCAGCTGCTCAAGGATACTACGATAGCGTAACAGTTGATATACATATTGAAGACGATTACCTTGGACATACAGGTGAAGTTGCAGGCGAATATTCCGGTACTAGTCCATATTTCAGCAACCATAACTTTCATAACGGAACTGTAATTGCAATTGGTACCGCGATTACTTCAAAAGGAACTACGGAAATAAATGAGCAAAATATAGCCAATGTTCTTCAACTGTTCACAACATTCCTGCCTTCGTTCTGTTCTACCGTTTCCACTGGGTATAATTTCCAGTTCTATTTTGCCTACGACAAAACGGATCCTGTTTTCACCAATCCCACCCTCTTACAAGCATTCCAGAGAGCGTTTAGTACCCTGTTGAAAAATCAGTGTCCGAAGAACATGGAAGCTGGAATACACTTTGTCCAGTGCAGCCACAATGGAAAACCAACCTGGGCCCAGAACGACGCCATGCGGGAAGCATATCTCGACAACGTAGATTACTTTTATCGCATAAATGACGACACGAAACTGCAGACAAAAGGATGGGTAGAGGAATTCATTAAAACTCTAAAGGGTTACGATCCTCCCAACGTTGGTGTCGTAGGACCTAACCATTCGGGAGGTAACACTGGCATATTGACTTACGATTTCGTACACAGAACTCACGTTGACATATTCGGATTCTATTATCCGAAGTTGTTCACTGATTGGTGGGGAGATGACTGGGTAACCGATGTTTACAAGCCAGGACGCTCTACGAAGCTGGGACACATTCACCTTGCTCATACGATGAAACTGGGTCAAAGATATCGAACTGATCATTCAGTTGGAGGTCGGCTTAAAAGTCGACTTCTGGTGGACAAAAAGACCTTGAACAGGTAAGCCTCCACGCATTGAATTGGGAAATATGTCAAAGTACTTTAAACTTGTATATACTAGTTACATCGGAGGAAATTGTGAAAAATATGCTGATACGTAAGCATTTAGATATAAAAATTTTCACACTGAAACTTTCACAGACAGATATTTTATATTATATTTAGATAATCAAATCTAGAAATTTCTACTGAGCCACTATCCTGACATAAAGGCGTTAACTGATTTCCATTTCGAATTAAAATCGATGTCTGTCTTAATATTCCAAGATAGATCTCTTGGATAGCCCAAGTCAAAATCCTGAGAATGAAAGGCCAGAAGGAGGGGTAAAATCGATAAGCAATATGGAAAAATAATAATGATAATACCACTACTACAGCTACTACCATTACTACCACTACTACCACTACCACCACCACTACTACTACTACTACTACTACTATATAGGTAATAAAATGCAAGATCTTCTATAAGGCCACTTTACTAATGCTCAAGGCATCAGTCGATGTTCGTTACTAAGCTAACTCGATATGCATAACAATTTCCAGGGTCAGTCCGGTCAAAAGCCAACAAAAAATCCGAGAAGACAGAAATAGCCTACGCCAGAAAGAGTCCAGGAAATGATGTTTCTGAATATTGCTGAGAGGCATATGAGTTTAACCGAGGTTGACTGTCAGATGATCGTAGTAATTTCGGCTTTGGCTTGTCACCTGTGCAGTCTGACAATCATCCGTTTATCAAAGTTGTGTGTATGTACGTTTAGTTTACTAAACGTTTGGTGAGACCTGTAAGAGAATGAACGAGTAGAGCGGTTGTTTGTTATTTAACTCTCAGTACACAGGCTCACAAATGCCATCACAAAGCACCGTAGAATAATAGCTTGCTACTTGCAAACCTAAAAAACAGTCGTTATTACAGTTACAGTTAGAAAGTTATTTCATGGCTAAAAGTCGTCTACTTATCGTAACCGTCCAAACCTGCATCATATGAACAATTGTCTTCGCTGTCGGGTCGTGTTCCTAATAAACCTTAATAGCTTGATCCAGACAACGCAAAACAATGATAAGCTTTAATGGTGTGCTGAATTAAAAACAACGAATGCTTACACAATTACTTTTCCTTTTGACTACTAATAAAAAGTGTATTTCAGACATTTAATCTGAAATTGTAACGAATAGGATTAACATTTAATTAGTGCGATTAAATATGCGACTAAATGCAATTAAAAATTCATTATTTGAATAATCACCCTTAAAATTTATTCAATTTAGCACGATGCTATTTTGTTATCTATAAAATAATAGCGATTTTGAGGTACATTGCAACTGTCCAGTAGCCTAATGCAGTGTGTCATTTATGTGATTGTTGTTTTCACTCCGCCTTTGTACAATTTTGTGATTAAATTTATGTGCGTGTTTGCTTTAAGGTACTTGGACCAACAGAAATCCAGTAACGCTACCAAAAAACCTGATGGAAAAAGAGTCATAGCGATGACTCTATTTGGGAAAGATCCAAAGTATACGTGGGGTGCGATCAGAAATGCTCAGCTGATGCCAATCGTTTTTCCACAATGGAATCTCAGGTTCTACGTTCCACATCCAGAATTCCTTCCGCCAAACGCCAACACCACTCGATGGGAGACAGTACCAAGTAGAATTCTTAGTAAACTGAGACAACTGGGTGCAGAAATTGTTTTTGTCAGAGCCATTACTGATAAAATTCCACCAAAATACTGGAGATATCTGGTAACGATGGATGAAAAGGTCGATTACTTTCTTATAAGAGATGTCGACAGTCGCATCAGTGATAGAGATTCAGCAGCTGTGAATGACTGGATGCAGGAATCCGATGTTCCAGCACTCCACTGTATCAGAGATCACCCAAAACATGCTATGTTTCCGATGGTAGATGGGCTTTGGGGTGGAAGACCATCAAAACTAAGGCTTCATCTGAATGGAAAAAAGCTTTTCGAAATTGTTAAGTCATTTTATAGGAACACTTCGCGTGCGGTGACTGATTCAGGTAAATATGGTAACGAAAGTCATAATTCCACAGATGAGCGTAAGAAACCTACAGACGTCTTGAACGACCTTCTGTGGCCAACTTTATCTGAGAACGCCTTATGTCACGACAGCGTCTCCTGTGACAAATGGAAGAACACGCGCAGCTTTCCAGTCAGACGTGAAGTGGAAGAATACTTGGGTCAGAAATTCGACGAACGACAGGAGTCAACAAGTGATGATGTGGGACAGCTTAAATCGTCGAATCCTCTATGTAACGGGAACGGCCTTTATCCTACAAATAATACTATCTCGAAGACGTAGTAGGATTCAAACCTTATACGTGTTCAGTTCTTTTCGAAAGTTTGGGTTGATATTTCGGACTGTGCATGAAAATGCCGCAATAGTTTTTACCTACTTTATGCATAAATATATATATATATATATATAATCAGCACATTCAAGTTCTTACCAGTTTCGCTATAGCTTACTGAGACTAAAATTGGACACAGGATACTAGTCAACTTCAATGGCAGCTGTGGCACACAGTTGCCATTCTGGTTAAGAATTTGTTGTTTTAACTATCTTCTGGAAGGAATCTGAAAATTCACTTACGAAACTTGAATTTAAACTAGGGCAATTTCAATTAGGAAACAATGGGTAGTGATCTCAGAACGTAGGTTACATTGCTTTGGCCTTTGCCTACTGTTTATGCATCAAATGTTGTCGTGTTCTTTGCAGTGCAATTTTGAGAGATAATTACTAAGTCGCAGTTGGATCAAACATTTTTAATATGCCTAATCCTGTAAATCAGTTTAATCAGATAAATTTGAAGTAAACCTGTATTGGCGTATTGAAGATGCCTTGTTAATGCAGTAACAGTATGCAGAACTTGGAAAGAGGAACACCATGTAATTTTATCGGAAAGCAGACGGGTGTCTATATAGCCATTCCAAAGTGAACCAATTCAAATAGGCTTGCGAAACTGTTGAAATTTATTTTCTCAAATATTAGTCTTGTCAAGAAGAATCCTGAATGCTACCAACATTTTAGGGAGTCTGTTAAGAATTTACATCACAATGAACCCCAGTCTTTTTGAAGTTCTGTCCATTCCCTGCTTCTCTTTGACGTCTTCAGTAGTCGATCGCAGAAGGTTGGACAGTTGGGCGCCTGTTCGGTCCGTGACCGTGTAACTGGGGCGAACAGGACCTCGTCCTGGAAAGCAGTGACCCCGCCCTCCGCCGATGCCTTCTCGAGCCGCCTGCTCAAGAGGAATAGCATTCCGGTCTCTCTCCCTGTACAATTTAATCAAGCCTTGCGCATAGTCTTGAAACTGTTTCTCCTCTTCCACCACTAACTCCCTGTTCTTTCGCTCCTGCTCGAGATCTTGTTCATCGCTCTGCTTCTCCATCTTTCTTCGCTCCTCCTAAAATAAAAAGATCATAAGAATGTTGTTTATAACGCGTTCTGATCACGGAACCATGACGCGCATGGCAGCAATTTGTGTTTACTTTCCAGGTGACGCCAATTTAATTCTTCTGTGTTAAACTCTTCGACCACTTGCTAAAGTCATCAATCGTGGGCACAAAATTATCTCTGCAGACTCTTTTTCAGAAAGCAGCGTAGCCGACTAGGCAATCATAGTTAATTGGGGCTACTTCATTGGCTAAAGAATTCTTTCATTTACAAAAGACACGGTGGTCTGCTGTGTGACGCTGTGGTCAATTCGGTAGCGCACTCGATCTGTAACCCAACGTTGGCGGGTTTGCTCCTGCTGAGCGCACTCCGTGTAGCGACCCTGGACAAAGTGTACGCATGTTTTACACTGATACTGCGTGCATAATAAGTGCAATGAACAAACAAACAACAAACTACATACGAGTAGGGGCAAACAGTAAAAGTTTTTCTACAATAAACCATTAGAAAGGTATAGCCAACGATAACTGACCGCCTGTTGGCGTTGATCGGCATCCAGTTGTTCTGCTTCCATTCGTCGCTTGTTCAGTCGTTCCAGTTCATTGGCGAACCAAGCCGTGTCGGCTTCCTTGCGAGCCCTGACAGTCTCTTCCACTTCCTGCTTCTCTTCCTCCTTGCGCCTCTCCGCCACTTTCATCTGCACACGACTGACTTAGTGAAAAGATCATATTCGCACCAGTTGTGATTTGAAATTGGAGGGACGTGATCTCGATGCATGGACTGCACTTGATGATGTTCGGGTATGAGCTGCGAAGTGATGTCAAAGTATGGTATATCAACGCCTAAGATTCAGATTTACCTACTTTGCGCCTTTAATAAATAAATATGCATATGGCCAGCGCGAATTGATATTCGCCACAAGTTTTATGTATATATTATAAGTGAAAAATTTATGACACCTTATAAGAACCTTCTAAGGCACTCCAGCTTTCGAAAATGAAAATTAAGAACAATAAATTTATCTGCAAGCAAATGATGCTCGAATAACTGGGGCAATAATCAAGAACGGGAGCTCTCACACACGTAGAACCCGATCAAAGCTTCGCAAAAAGTTTACAGTATTATTACAACTTAATGTAATATAAGTAAGTAATAAGTAAGTAAACAAGTGAGCGAGTAAGTAAGTAAGCAAGCTAGTAGAGTCTCCCATATCCCATAGTTCGCTTAGAGAAGGCTCTCGTTTCCGACTTGTCTAGCCTTTGCTCCTGCAATGGACGAATCTCAAGGTCCTGGACACGGGTTCAGTGCATCGTAGGACTTGCCGTTTACTTCCCAAGCAGCTAGAGTATGGAATGTGTATTCTTCTCCAAAGCATGGAGTGCTCTGCCTGTTGTAATTTGCGATCCTCAAATAACGCCGGAGAGCTTTCGAAAGATGGTGAGGACTCACCTACTTATGTCATCTTGGCTACTTTTGCGCATTCGTTGTGCATTTGGTTATGGTTGTCTTACGTTTTACAAATCGACTTATTATACAGCCAATACCAAATAAGCCCTTTAGACAGATTGTAATTGTTGCTTCTACCTGTTCTTTTCGATGGTCTTCGACGGCCTGAATCCGTTTGAGTCGTCGTTCCTCGCTTTCCTTTTCCTCCTTCAGCCTCCTGGCCTCTTTCTTCTCAATCGCTCGCTTTATTCTCTCATCTTCGTCGTCTTGTTTCTCCTTTATCATCAGCGCCAGTTTCTCTTGAATCTTCAGCAGGTTTTCGACTTTCTCACTTTAAATCCAATCGAGAAAAACCTTAGGCTTGCATTTAAAAGCTTAGCTGCTGAATTTGTTAAAACCAAAGGTGTAATCCTGCGTGAATAGCGCTCCGCTGCGAGGTCTCTAGGAGGAGCTGTATTGCCAGATATATAAACCTACAGTGATTACTCATTAACAGTGGCCAATGTCGTTAAGCACATCAGCGCCGTGATAGGTCGTTATAAACTGACTACTGTTTAGATTGGAGACCAAAACAGTCGTTTCCTAATTATAGTGTTTCACAGCAAGCGTATGTGTCTCGACTAACAAAATCATCAAGCCTAGTGAGAAGTTTGATCGTCTAAGATATGATAGAAGCTCTCAGGATGCGCTATGTAAATGTTTTATACAAATTTAAAATTACAAATGCAATTACATTTACAGTTACAAAGTTCTGCAATAATCATAGCTCTAAGATTATGCACAAAAGACGAGTGGATTACCAGTGAATCCGCTTCGAAAGACACAGTTAACATGCAATATGGAATACTATATATGTTAATCTATCAGTCAGAATTGCGTGGTGCGTGGTCTTACTCGCGAATTTCTTTCTCTTTCGCGGCTCTCAGTTTCATTATGTTTCGTTTGGCTTGCGCAAACACTCTGCATTCTTCATCTTCTTCCTACAAACGTTTAATGCAATCTTGCACTTCTAGATATCACGAAAAGTGATGATCCCTAAAGTACTTTTCATTAGAACATATGTTATAGAATTAAGATTTGCTATTATTTTGAAAGCCATAATGCATGTGGGAAGCGATATTATAAACACATGAACCTGGATTCTTCACTGTTTAAATATACGAACAAGACTTTTGAACACCAAACAAATCTACAGAAAACCGGAACATGCCAAAAAAGAAATAAGCATAATACTGAGAACGTTGTCTAAAATATCAGTAATAAGCCTATAGGCCTAATGTTGCTTGAATGTGCATGGAGACAGAGTTAGCTGAGGGAATTTTTGAACAAAATTTTTATTCCACCCATAGCTCTGTGCTTTACTTTCACGTTCTTAGACTTATAACAGAACAATGAAACTCTTAACATCTGGACAGTTAAAATTTTGTGGCATTACGACTGACTGACCTCTTGCTGAGTCTCTTCGACCTGCTTCATGTATTTGATGTCCTCGATCTGGTTTCGATTGTCGGCGCTTTGTTTCAGGGCCTTTCTTCGCACTTCTTCCGCCTTTTGTTTCAGTTCTGCCTCGTACTCTTCCGCCTGCTTTTTAAGCCATTCTCCTTCCTTCCTGTCTTCTTCTTTTGCTCTTTCTAGATCCTCATGGTGGTGCCTTATTCTAAAAACAACGCATCCCATTTCATTATACAATTAGGCGTAGGCCTTTATTCATTTTCGCCTTGTTTTTGTTGCAAGATATGCCTTAAGGCAAAACTTAGTAGTTAAGCGGATTCTTTTCATCTTTAACACGTAAGTACTGTAGGATTATAGAGGTCTGTACTTATGCATGTCAAAATGTTACGTCTAAAGAAATCATCAACGCTATTACCAAGTCTCTACATTTGTTGACATGAGAGAAGCTGTCACAGTGCGCTTTGTAAATATTATGTTGCAATGGTTGCATCACCTATCACTGGTGAAGTTTCGAGAAGATAATTCAGCAGAACCCACTGTGCTTTTTGAAAGTCTGCGGCCAACATGTTCTTCCGTCTTCTCTCCTTGATCTGGTTTTGATCGGCATTGTTGAACGCTTCAAAGTCCCTCTGATAGCGGACGTACCACTCCCTGTCTTGTTCGATGCTTAGTTTGTCCTTGAGTCTTTTGATTTCCAGCTGAACATCTCGTTCTTTGAGTGCTTCCGCGTGAAGCAGAGCACTCTAAAACGACAATTGCTAATAGCTAAATATTGGTGCAAACGCTCGACTTACAAATAACTTCTAATTAAAGCAGACAAAAATGAGGCTAGAATGTTTAGAAGACATTATAACAATGTACAATGCAACTACGTGTTATAATTATCTGTAACATATAAATTATTATACACAATTTAGGCAACAGATGGCGCAGAGGAAGAACTGAACGGTGAACTGTATATCACTTCCATAATGTTCGCCATCGTCACGAGGAGTTGCTTGTATTGTGACCGAGTTCTAAATCCCACTATTATGCATTTTTCCAGTAAATTTCAACACTATGCAACACAAAATGAAAGTCGATGATTCCCCATTTATAATTGAGGTGCATTCTGAAAACGGACAACAGGGAACATTGTGAATCATAAACCGAGAAGAAGTTTGAGGTAAACTAAGTTGAGAAGCTAGGAAATTCCAAACCGTGGAGAGTTTATTACTAGCAGTCGTAATGGGGATACACACAATCACACAAACTAATCAATATCACACAAAAAATCGTCAATTCTCCTTTTGTGGTCTTTATTTCTGAAGATAACCAGATAAGTTTATAAAGAAGTTTAAGATAGGTGTCGTCCGTAAAAAACCGACCTAATTCGAACTCCCCCTCCTGACATCCTTCCTCACTTTATTATATGTCAGTATGTGGCACTCCAACAGCGTAATAAAGCCTAAATTATGCTTCCCTATCGATTTTGCAGGGTGTGTGCTGTGGGGTGGGCTATTACGATACTGCCGCGTCTAGCATAGGGACTCTACCGAAACAAAACAGTACTAACTGTCTGTGGTCTGACAGAAGTTGGTCTATAAAGCACAAGCTGTAGTTAAATAAGTGCGGGCAACCTTATACTACTTTAAAAATCAAAGTTAATAATAGTTCACATCCTACGCTTAAAGTTTGGACTTTTCAACAGCCAACTTGCGGCCTGCTGCAGCCTCCGTACTTGGCCGAACTAGCGGCCCGCTTGTATTCCTTGTTGGACGGCCGCCTGGCGACCCGCTAGCAACAGCCTTCTAATATACGTGTTCCTAGACTAGTGACACTTACATGTAGCTCCTTGACGCGGTCTGTTTGGTAATAGAGTTGGACTTTCGCTCTTTCGATGACAGCCCTGCGTTCTTCAGCCTGATGTTTCGCCTCTTCCACATCAATATTTATCCTTTCGTTCTCTTCTCGCTCCTCTCTCTGCCTCCGCGCTTCCAGCTTCTTCTGTCGCTGGCCCTGAAATGCATAGTATGCAGAATATGATGACACTTTGACCCTAAGGTGTCTGAACGGGGGAATATGACGCACGGTGTGTAACAGACATTTCAGTGGGAAGGGGAAATCGATTTATGGGAATCATATTCCCAAGCAACATATTTTCTACAAGGCCGGCAGCCTTTTATATTTACACATGATGATACAAAAGGATATAGGAAACGAACTACAAGTAGTAACTAACCCGTTCTTGATGTTCAAGTGTAAATAAATATTGTGATTGCTAAATCACAGGTCATCAGAAATTTTGACCTGTAAGAAATGGTCTTTCAAAAGTCGTGATGAATAAACGGGGTCCTCAGAAACGTTTCGACAGACTTCTGGACCCACCAAAGGTTGCAAGAACTCTCCGGTGGGCCAGAGTAGAATAACACCAGCGGTCAGTGGACGATAAATTCCAACTGAAACCGACACATGACCGAGCTGTTAATAGACGTTGTAAATAGAAACCTTAAAATAGAAATTCGTTGTTTAAAAATTATTTGCAAACAAATTTGCTACTGGCTGTTCTTCCTTACGTAGACAGTATTTTTCCAATCCTTGACTTTGTCGAGTGACAGCTGATGAAGCTGTTGTCTGGCTTCGACGATCTTGCGAATTCTCTCCGCCTCGATCTCTTTCTTCTTCAGCTGATACTGAATCCGATCCCAGTGCGCCTGAGTCAGAACGGCCACTTCGTGAACGTCGAGTCCAGCAACCACGTCTGACCTCGATCGACCCTCTAGGTAAAGGTCACCGGAACCTACGTCCAACAAGCCCACGTCTAATCCATAAATCATCGGCACTACAGTGGTTCTATGGTAGTGAGGTAAGCTAAGATCAAGTCAGATAAATTAAGGTCAGGTCAGGTCAGGCAAAGTAGCCAGGTAAGGTTAGACTAGGTAAGATTAGACCAGGTAAGGGAATGTGAGGTTAGTTAAGGTAAGATAGGGTCAGGTCAGGTCAGGTCAGGTCAGGTAAGGTAAGCCTATAATACACAAGTCATAAGCCCTACAGTGATCTAAATTGGTTGTGGTAAGGTAAGTTACGGCAACGTAAGGTAATGTAAGGCAACGAAAAGAAGATGAGATATGGTAATACAAAGTGATGCAGGACTTACTTTCTTTGAAGTGGAATTATATGATGCTTCATGTCAAAGTTTCACTACCACAAAGAACTTTGGAGTAATGAAGGAAGCCAGCCTTGATTAAGATGGCAATCTTAGACTATATTAAAGATAAAAGCTTCAAATTCTCTAACTGGAGGTAGCATGTAGGTTTCATGAATCCTGCATGCACTGCTAATTGTTCAGTTTGTCTTATAAATTCTTTTCATCTTCGTTTTACAGCTAGCCAGCGTCGGATTCATACTCTGCGAAAAATAGGCCAGTCCTTAATTGCGATAAGGACTACTGTGATAGACTGGATGTGGGAAAAAACTCAGAAAATAAGTTTTGCCAACAGAGTTGTGGACAGTTGTAACGGTCTCTCAGTGCAGTTTCACAGTCTCCCTGGCGTTCTTTAAAGCAACGTCATATGTAGGACACATGAAGCCCATATGTCAATACGCCCATGCGGGCTTCATACGTCTTACATATGACGTTGTTGTATATGTAGGACATATGAAGCCCATATGTCAATACGCCCATGCGGGCTTCATATGTCCTGCATATGACGTTGTTGTATAAGTAGGACATATAAACCCATATGTCAATACGCCCATGCGGGCTTCACACGTCCTACATATGACGTTGTTGTATATGTAGGACATATGAAGCCATATGTCAATACGCCCATGCGGGCTTCATATGTCCTGCATATGACGTTGTTGTATAAGTAGGACATATAAACCCATATGTCAATACGCCCATGCGGGCTTCACACGTCCTACATATGACGTTGTTGTATATGTAGGACATATGAAGCCATATGTCAATACGCCCATGCGGGCTTCATATGTCCTGCATATGACGTTGTTGTATATGTAGGACATATGAAGCCCATATGTCAATACGCCCATGCGGGTTTCATATGTCCTGCATATGACGTTGTTGTATAAGTAGGACATATGAAGCCCATATGTCAATACGCCCATATGACATTGCTGTTGGGGTAACGATCTAATCATGAAACTGTAATAGTGGGTTATATTGTCAGTAATCTTCCTCCCACTCATGTCACCCCATTACCAAATCAGTAAATGATCAACTAGTGTCGGCCTATATGAAACCGTGAATAGGCTTTTGTCTATGTAAGCGTGACCGAGTTCTAACTAAGACTCGAGGTTCGTTCTCTTTGTAGCCTATATACAGTTTTATTTACAAAACGTCTGTTGCAAGTTATCCAGCAAACATCACAGAGATATATCTTTGTCAAAGGTTGATATACTAGTGCTCTGTGTATTGTCACAAAACACTGCTATTAATATATCCCGCTCAGTCACACCTGCTGCCATGAGTTACTCTTGACATGTCCGCGCATGTCAGCAGTTACGCCAGTTGTTGACTCGCTTTCCATGTCATTTTGGCGGATTTTTCATCTTAAGTTGGAGCTTGCTCGATAAGATCCGTCGGACGTGTGCTGGTGCTAAGTTTGCCGAAATTAATTTTCGTTTCTGCCGTAGAGTACGAACATTTTGGACGGTTGTTTCTACGTAGACATGTCATCTTGGCGAATGTGACTGCATGAGGTGGGTTGGGTTTCCTGGTATGCGGTCGAGCTTCAAATATACGGACATATGTACGCCGTCTTCAGCCGGGCAATGGTATCGGCGGAAGAGGAGCGACGAAATTTTTTCGATTAACCTCGACTGTCAATAACGTGTGGTCCTTTGACTTAACGACTGGCAGGCGACAAATACCTGTTCTGCTCAGGGACTGGCTTGGCCTTGCTAGAGTTCTACGGTTCGAGGTATATCCGGACGGAGGAGCATCTTCCACTAATGAGGGTATTCTGAGCGGTGTTGTCGTGTACCACGGACTCGTAATTACCATCTGTCGTCGCTCTACACCATCGACGCAGCTTGGTTTAGAAACTTGGAGACCGTTCTATTTATCTGTGCATTGTTTTGCTTGCTGACGTATTTTCTGTACTTAATGGCTTTTAACATGATTTAGGCTAGCTTAGGCAGAGCTTTTGTGAGGTATTTAAGAGGCTCTATATCAATGTCTAGATAACTGACTAACTCTAGCAAGGCCAAGCCAGTCCCTTACAACCACGAACTGCCCATGCTTGCCTAACTTAAACTAATTATCACACCGGGTTCATGCAGCCCATGTGTTCTAAACGAAAATCAGCTGACCGTCTATTTCTGTGTCTGAGTAACGATAGCGAGGATCCAGACTTTGACAGGGCGAAGACAATACAATACAATAACAATACACCAATTCAACACTGAATTTCTAGTGCCCCACTTACACTTTAAGTGGCCCAAAGCGCGGTCCTCTTTGGTATGGGGCGTATATCCTGATAAAGTAGTTAAGAAAAACCCATCGCGCCCTCGATTTAATCTGCCCCCTAAGTGTCCATGCGTGATTAACATCATTTAAGCTAGCGTAGGCAGGGCTTTTGCAAGGCACTTGAATGGGAAGTAGGTATACGCACAAAATTTGGCCTAGGTCTGTGTGAAGTGTACACTTGTATGGATAGGCTACTGTTTAATAAACTGTCACTTAAATGTACAGCTTGCCTCGACTTTTATTTGCTAAAATATCGGCTAAATAAGTAATAGGCAAATTATGCCACAATTATCAATGATTTATCATGTTGGCAACAACGATGAGGCCTATTGGCTAAATTAGCATACAGCTCTAATCATAATCGTAATTGTAAGCTCTAGATTTCTACAGCGCCCAAAGAAAGCCAAATCGCGGGAACCAGCTTATTCGCAGGCGCTCAGTCAAAACAAAATCGATAGGCAGGAAAGGTTCGGTTCAAGGGCAAGATCCAGGCAGGCAGACAGTCAGAAGTCTTCGGTCACATAAGATTATACATAGTGTTACTTGCCTCTTGATCTCGGCTCCACTTTTAATTTAGGGGCGTTGCAAGCCGACATCGTAATTTGAGAAAATATCACAAAATCTCCTTTAATCGCAAGTTTTCAAAGTCTAAGTTCGTTAATCGACGTAACTGTCCGTCAGGTCTGAAAACAGTTTAACCGTGTTTATCATCCGACGCTAGATAACCGCACGCTACGTCATTGCAACCATGTTTGCAATTGTCTTTGAAATCACAATTGCGGTTAGTTAGGCCTATTTTGTAAATATAAATAGCTTAGTAATATAAAGGACGTTAAATCCCAGAAACTGAAAAGGTAGGCCCCGTAATAGAAATCAAAAGAATAGAATATTTATCAAACATCATAGAGTCAAGAAAATCTCAGTTAGTATGAAAGGAAACTTATAAACATCAGCAATTAAACGTTGCTGATGGTTAATATAAGTCATAAGAAATCCTAACGATTCAAACTGATCCTCCAATTCCCCGATGACTATTAAAAGGCCTTAAAAGTTTTGTGACGACATAAAATGGTCCTCAAAAAACGAAAAATTCCTCCAAAATGTTTCAGGGAAGTTATGTAATAAGCCTACTCATTGCAAATGAGCAAAACTGCTCATTGACGAGTACCCACTATTCTAAAGGTATTTTAATTACAACTGCTTATTAACTACTTTTAAGTACTTTAACCAGGAGTTAGTAACTATAATTTAAGAAGAGTAGATAACTACTTTTTTAGATACTTTGCTCATTCCATAAGATGGGAATGGAGTTGCTGGATTACAACTGTAATTAATTATTAATTTTCGCCTTAAATAAAATAGGCTACAAAATTTTAAGAATAATGTTTGACTATTCTGTAACCAGAAATACACCTAACAAGCAGTGTTACCAACTGCGACAGAGAAATAATTTGCAGACAAGTTGGTAAATATGCAGCTGAAACACTCCTGCTGATTAGGTAGTTGGAAAAATGGTCAGCTACAAAACTGAGATTTTGTAGTTCAACTACTAGTTACAAGTACTTTTAAAGAAGTAGTGAACCACATTTTACCTACTTAAAAAGTTATTTAACTACTAATTAACTACAGTAGTTGACTACCATCCATCACTGCTATTGCATTTGTCTCCCTTTTAAATCTCCAGATCCAGCTGTATTCCGGTGTCACTTATGAATGGACCAGTGCCAAATTCCGCTGGATAGGGCTGGATAACGGGTCTATCTGAAACCGCCTGCCTCAGGGCAAAAGAATTAGATTGTGCGACAAGCCTACAACATCGCATTGGGAGAAGAAGGGGTTAGGGTTTCAGGCCAATTTTACCATTAAAGCTTATCACGCATAAGCCCCGGTGCTAAAAAGTGCAGTAACATCCTTGTCCTAATTCGATTGACTAGTAAATTTAAGTTATCTGCTTAAAACACTGCTATTTTCAAATCAACAACAAAACCCAATACACGCAAAGCAGCCTATTTAAAGTTTGGCGGCCATATTGTTGCCCTTTAATCCAATTAATTAGCGCTCTGTATTTGCAGTCGTTTTAAAGTTCTGTTTGTTTTAAAAAATAGAATCTTGATGGATGCTTTGGTCGAAGCCCCGAACATCATCTACTTCAACAGCTTACCCAACGGAGCCTGGATTCTAATTTCTGATTTCGACTGACGAATTACAATTTTTGCCACAGATTCGTTTTCACCTCCAACTAATGGGAGCCTTGTACGTTATGATAATGGCTCTATAAAAGCCAGTTGATTAGATTAGATTAGATTGGATTAAGCTGTCTATGATCAATCTGCCCTGTAGCCTACGTGTGGAAAAATAAGGCCAATTTCTGGAATTCGGCAACAAAATGGGTGAAATTAAGGCTTTACTGCATACGGACATGATTGGGCCTGCCAAGCAATATCACGTCTATACATGTGACAAACATGATCGTTGGGGTATATTTCTATGCATCCATAGCATGATATATGAGCATATATATAACACATATATTAAACATAGCTTTTAGTGTTGTGTAGTATTATTTAATTCTTATACATAAGCACGCATGCATAACATTATATATACATCATATGTGCATATAGCATATATAGTATATAGGCTACTGGGCTATTACCTGACAGGTGCAGTAGCGGCATTTACAGTAGGTCATGACCAGCTTTCATGGCGTGCGTCTCTGAGTTGCCATGGCAACCGGTTCTGCTGTGCTGAAGTAAAAGCTGCTGCGTGTATACAAAGCAACTGAAGCCATGGCCTATCCTTCAGCTGTCGTACACAAGACCAGGGCATTTCCATCGATGCCTAAAAAGGCTAATGTCCCCCGAATAAGCCTACGCAGATGAAACCGCGATTAACACGAATATCAGTAACTGTAGCAGCGCTACAGTCACTTTCTGGTCGCTTGAAATGCATTGTATTAAGCCTCTTATCACATACATACATGTATACACGCGCATATGCATGCATGCATACATGCCTCAATGCATGCATGCATACAACCATACATTTGTATAAGTATATCGTTATTACATTAAATTTCATTACATTGGCATGTGTTTGGCCCTTCGCTTTGGAAAAGGTGACTTAAGGCAAGAACTGTTGAGCCCCATCTACGAATATTCATTCAAAGGCTGAATCCCGCTTTCATCCGTAATATATTTTGGTGATGTTGGTTGCGAACACTAGCGAGGAATTTCTCTGATTCGCGTCATACAAATGAACATTTGCATACATTACAGTTACAGTTAGGCCCCGAACAGTCAATTGTACATGTATCATATATCATGTCAACTTAATCTCATTGTGTAATTACCACAGAATTAAAAATAACGATTTTCAACGCTAATCACTTCCTGGGTTTTTATAGCCTCAATCTCCTTACACACATATATGTTACTGCGGTACACGACAATGTAGTAGGAGACCTTACATACCCATATATTTTGTCTGGTATTAAGAAACTAACCCTGAAAACATCATCCACCGCATAGAGACTTCCAGCACTTTGAAGAGGTACCGGTCACACACACACATCATCTAGCTTTGAAGCGTATTGGTCAGTGGTTGTTGAATGACATTGCGCTATGTGTGATGGTGCATTCAGTCACATAAATAACGCATCAAGGCTGATATTATGTCACGCCTATCGTGTCATTCCTGACCTGTTTTCGTTGCCTGAGTCCCAACCGCTGTCCAACCATCAACGCCTGTGTTCTTCGTTAAAGGAAAACGCTCTGAACATAGTCAACAGATGCGAGACATCACCATGACGACATCGAGTTTCTTCGTCAGCATCGGAATTCTGAACTCTTCGTTGTTCGTTGCACTTGGCGTCCTCTTTTTGACACTCCTTTTTCTATTCTACCGCTACAAGCTGTTCCCTCGACGACGGAATGACACAGCGCAGTTTCCGCTTCCGCCGGAAGTTCCAGGAGCCATTCCTTTCCTGGGAAACGTGACAGGGTTTGACAGAAGACGACCGCATTTGACGCTGACGTCATGGGCCAAGAAATACGGTGACATATATAGGTATATATGCACATATATGTGCATACACAGATACATTACATTATTTACGTATATCAGTGTGTGTAGGCCTACATAATGTACACATGGGCCGTAACATATCTATATATATTGATGGTTTGGTGTAGCTATATCCGAATAACGTATATTGTGTTATGTTAATAACGGCTTGTATTATCGGTAAATTGTTTAGAAATCTGGGAAGGATATAAGGGAAGCAACGATAACAATCAAATGCTCACATGCAGGTAGTGAAAATTCAAACGTTGGGCCTCCACCAGGTTACTCAAATGGCTTCGTAATTTATCAGAATCTAAGAGAGCCGAACTTATGTAGGTTTGGACCCAAAGTGCCGACCCTACTGCCAGTATGGTTACGGCTCTGAATTTGTCTCCATAGATCTATTTCAGAAAACATAGGGTGAGACGCAGCCGTTCCGACAGCAGATTTAACGTTTTACTCTCTAAACAACTGCAAAAATCTCTAAAGTGTAAGAATTAAAATAATTGGCGATCAGCCTATTATAAAAAACCGGTCGCTCGATTCTAGAATTCTATTCATTCCCTTCACGAGGTCCACACTGAAAATTTCGATGAAGCAGCATGCACGGCTCGCTGTTTGGTTTACAAACTGCACTTTCTATTGTAGCCCATGCGTATCTTTGCCTTGATTTCTATCGAATCTGATATCTGCTATTACTGTCTTTACTCTCACACGTATCTTCTTTTTATTATGACATTTTTTTATCTGGATGCCTCTATCTTACCCTATACAAACCCAGGATCTCAAGACTTAGTTCTGTTATTAACCCTTCCCAAGATTTAGTGCCCAAGACTTAAATCTTCCCAGCGGTTTATTTATAAATGCGAAGAGCATGCTAACTGTGGCTTGCTGACTATATATAAATATAGGCTTATATAAGCCCCATAGTGAACATAGATTACACATGTATAATTGTATAGGCTTGTATGGGTTATATGCATATAAATAGAGTAGGCCTGCAGTTATAACTATAAATATGTATATATAACTAACTTAATTACAGTAATGAATAGATAAATATACAATAATATATACATTTATTTGGCTTTATATAAATGTTTATATTTTTTATATATGCAGTTAAAGGCATATTTATATAAGATAATAACTATAGCTATATCATAGATAATTTTACAACTATAAGTTGTAGACTATCTTTATCATGTGCGTGAGCTAGAATTTCATAGAGAAGACTGAAGCTTTATAAATTAATGTCTGTGTGCTTGTTTGGCAGTCTGTATGCATGTCCGCCTCTCTATCTGCAAGACTCTGTCTACTGTATGTATATATTCGTGTCTCTCTGTCTTTTTGTATCTGCGTGTTTTCTGTCTGTATATATGTCTGTTTAACCATCTTTGTCACTACATGTGTGTATCTGTCTTTCCATCCATGCAGTGTCGTGTACATTAGGACTGCTAATTAATTACGATTCCAAAGGCTTTCAGCAAATTAACAGATAGGCTCAGATTATCTTGGTAATCCCGGTAGTTCCAGAGCTCTACCTGCTGTTGTTGACGGTGGTGATGATGACGAAGATCCCTTCTCAACCGGATTTTCGTCTGACCTGATGCTGACCTGGATCCTCCAATTATGTGGGTTCAACGGAGCATAGGTCTACAGCATTTCGTTCTGATGAGACAAACAAACTACGTCGAAATCTACAATCGTCATCTGTTCTCGGCATTTACACGACTACAATAATAATAATAATAATAATAATAATAATAATAATAATAATAATAATAATAATAATAATAATAAGATAATTTATATAGCGCCGTAGCACAGCCGAGGCCGAAGAAAAGGGCGCTGTACATAAGTTCAAAAATCAACTACAGTCTGAGCATTAGGTCATCATTCGGCTCCACATATTTATACGCATATTGATATAATTTATACTGATACGCGTATTTACATAATTTACACTTGATGATGACGATGCTGAGTTCTCTGCCCGAGAGCAGGTCCATTGGCTTATACCACCCAGGGATGAGATGAGTGAGGTGGTTTCCTCGACCCTCCTGTTACGAGGCACAGACCATAACAATTTGTCCAAGGTCGCTACTCAGTGGCTTGAGGCAGATTCGAACCCGCGACCCTCCTGTTACGAGGCGCAGACCATAACACTTCACTACCGCATCCCACTTATACTCATATTTATATTTATATGCATGCTGATATAGTTATCGTAAATATACATCTAATTCGAAAAATTAATGTACGATATAGGCCTGTATCGTACACTAATATGGGTATTAAATGCATATTTACTATAATATGTGGGCGTATTTATCATCATTATGGACTTTTCTGCAAAATTCATATTTATTGCGAGAAAGGGTTTTATGCAAACAAGGTCATAGAGCAGTGTGAATTGTATAGGAAGTGCATTTGCACTTAAGCTGGATGTTATAAACTCCAAAACAGCTGTCTAATTGCCTAATTGCCTATTATTATTGTGTCTGCCAGTCTTATTAATGTTATACCCAAATAAATTCGGCTAGTGGCGTTGTGTTCGGGTGTATGTATGTATGTATGTATGTATGTATGTATGTATGTATGTATGTATGTATGTATGCATGTATATATGTATGTATGTATGCATGTATGTATGTATGTTGTGTATGTATGTGTGTATGTATGTATGTATGTATATAGCTGAACATTTGTATAAGGAACCTCTTAAAGATGCTGATACAAAAGGACCTTAGCGGGATCTAATCTAACGACTTCTATAGTGTCGTTATCATTTTGCTCAAGACATCAATCGATAGTCGCTTCAAGTCAAAATCGAAGTTAAAAATCATATACCGTTGGAGAAGCCGGGTCGAATTCGATGGGTCAGAGAAACCGGAAGCGAGGGTTCGGTGGGTAGGCGAGTTGAAAGAGATGCGTCTTTAGCTTAGACCTAAATGATATCACAGAACTGATTGAACAAATAGAGCTTGGCAACGAATTCCAAAGGTGGCATCAGCAGGATTCGTACTTTGCTGCATGCTTATTCTTGTAGGTTTCGTCTATTTACAGAGAATATCGTGGTCCTCAACAGTGCCGAATTAGTTCGAAAAGCGTTGCTTGAACAGGACACCACATTTGCCGGAAGACCGGCCATTTTCAGAATCAAGTATGGCTTCCATTTTGCAGACGACATCATCTTTGGCACATATTCCGCCAGATGGCAGGAGATGAAGAGAAAGGCAACGACAGTTATGAAGAAGTTCACGTCCGGGCTCGAACATATCGATCTGATCCTGGAGGAGGAGATGGAAAATCTGGTGGATCTGCTGGAAAAGCAAACTTCGAAAGATCGATTCGATCCGACTCTCATATTGCAAACAGCTGTTGTAAATGCCATCAGTGTTACGGTAATTATATGATTTTGTCATTTTTAATTGTGATAGAATAAACTGATGAAGTCTGACCCATCCGACAAAACTTCCCTCTGTACTGACATTCTGACATAAAATTCGGTCTTCTCCGTGTATCCTATTTTGACTGACAAACTATAAAGCCACACAATCTTTTCAGGACTTGCGTTAGGTTGGAAAAACTCATGCGGTGTCTCTTTAATATATTAGAATGCTCCGTAGTTAATTTCCCTGAAAGTCAAACGACTTGACTTCGGCAACTCTGGCCATTGCATAGTCCGTTGCTTGTAATAAGTCTCAAGGTCCAACAGACATATTTGTAAAATTTGTGGAATAGGGTGTCCCCAGAAAATGTTTCTTAAAAATGTGGTCTCATCCTCCAACGTTTCTTTTTTGGCCTACTAATGCCATATACAAAATTTCAGAAAATTTTGAAAAATTGCGGAGGTTCTTCAAGGTCCCTAACAGTTTCTTCCACTGGCACGATATCTGCCCATTTTACAGGAAGTTTTATGAACTCACTGCTGAACTGACGAGGACAGGTTTCGTATTGATTGAAAGTCTTTAGATTGTAGATGCTATCAATAAATACTAAATATTCAATACTCGCAACGTGTTGCTATATTTATGGTATTACAGTACATAGTAGAAGTGTTAAAATGTTGAACTTGTTTCAAAACAATAGTGTGACAAAAAGATGAATAAAAACATAGATCTTGCTTAAATACCCGCTACACTGTCACGGTTGCACTTATTAAACTCTCCTCAGTGTTTCTCTATGACTTGCAACAGATTCTGTTTCTGTGATTCATCCTTTGTGATAGTACAGTAGCATCGAATACCTCAGCAGTCATTCATACAAGCAAGGTTCTCCATAAGGCTTCTTCCATTTTGAATGAAGGGTTGTCTTGTCAGAATTCAACAGGAAGATCAAGAAATCATCAGTGCCTGTAATTCTGAAGATGTGCAATATGGTCCGTGTTTTCTGTCACACAGCAGAGAAGTAATTTCAGCAAATGTTTATCTCGATCGAATTTTGCTGAAAGCCCGAGATTTACTTCCTCAGTTGGATACAGAGGCTGTAAAGAGAGATCGAGTGCTGCTGGCTCTTGGCTGATGTACCAAACTGCATTTCATCATATTCAAGCCAGTGGCCTGCAAAGCTTCATCATCATATTCGTTCAGTCTGCGGATTAACAGGAAGTCATTTTCGGAGGAATGGGTGTGACATTTCTGGATGTTAACTATGGCTGAATGTAAATACAAACAATTTAAACCGCTCAGTATGTTCGGTGTAGAGCGCAGGCTCAGTGATCATAAGCTTTGTATATATAATCCAATCACGTAGGCTGCAACGCAGAGAGACTCACGATATTCATCTTTGGGTCAATTCAGCTGGCAGTGATCTGCGATGAAGGCCTTTCAGGCTATATTTCACAAATTTATCAAAGGAGCTTGACGCTCCTTAGGCTTGCAGTGGTTCATAGGAGACATTTGTCACAGACTCTCTTAATGAAAATCTCTGGTTTTAAACAGACATCAAAGGCGTCTGCCAGAAGAACCTCAAACATGATATCGACAGGCCATCATTAGCATATTCCAGCAGAGGGGATGCTCCATTCTCTACCTCTCTACCTCGCAGCTCTTTTATCGAGACTATCTTTCGCCCTAAACTAAAAACTTGCCTCTTCCAGTCTGTTTATAGTTCTGAATGTTTCCTGTTTCCAGGCTTCATTGCGAACTTCTGACCTATGTATATAGAGCATTATAAAATTACATCTGTGTTGTATTGTATTCATTGTGTCTGTGTTAGACAATGTAGTACATACCTGTTGCAAGTTATTTACACTACAATGCTTTAAAGACTTCAAGAACTGCATTAGCCTTACCTGAAGCAGAGGCCTATTTTCAAACTCCAAGCAGCTTTGTGCTACCATCAAGTGAAGAAATCAGCACTGGAATTCAGTCAAGCACGCTGCTTTCATCAACCAGCAACAGCTTCCCATCCCTTGTACTACTGATTTGCAACCATCTCAGTCAGTTTCAATATGGTATGCAGCCTCGCGGCGACAACTTTGATGCTGTTCAATGCATAGTGCTTTTGGAGAGTACTACGACAGATTTTGAGCATCCTACTTCACTCACAAGGGATGCCAAATCATTGTACAGTAGATGTCTGAATGCTGGAATTTGTGCTGTCTAGTACGGCAGATGCCTTTGGTGACATAGCATCTTTACGTTTGCCTCGTTTTCCCAGTACCTTAAGATGTAGCCCATTTCATTAAAATTCTTCCTACTCATTTTCTAAAGATTGTCACCGACAGAAAAAGAGGACGGGTCATTGTATCACCATCCGCTTCTGCTGTCTTATGTTTAACCGATTGCCTTGCTGTGGTGGCTGCTTCAAATTGTCGCGTCGTTAAACTGATCGCTTCTCCTGATTAGTAAATTTCTTGTCCAGGGGTCTGATGCAGCCAGTTCTCGAAAACTCTCTATTCATTTTTTCGCTATCTATTAATCGGTATTGGTGAGTTAGCAAGTCATCAGAAAATAGGAGCCTACAGAAAATGAATAAATCTAGTTTTTACGTTTTCGCAGTTAACCATTGCTACTCGCCTAATCATGTAATATTGCAAACTTAATTTTTTTAGAATCTTTACATTAGTATCTTTCCAATGATACTAAGCATGTCTTCATGAATCTAACAATTACTTTAAGATTAATTTCCAAAACGGTACTCATTTTGCCCTGACGCTATAAGATTTCTGAAAACTTGTTCACCTTAAGGAATCTCTAAATATTTTCTATTTGTGCTAAAATTTTACATGTGGTTTTATGTACTCACAAATAAACTTTTGGACGGTGAGATTTCAGATTTGCAAATAAAACTTTCCTATGCAATTGTGGGACACCCTACTGTGGAATAGACCAGACGATAACAATGATTCAGAAAGGAGACAATGGTCTCTAAGCGCAAATAGGTACAATTTGCAGTATAAACCAGACGATAACAATGATTCAATAAAAATCTGCTAAGAACTCTATTTTGTTAGGAGGTTTTAAATTATAGAGTAATCCAGATCACGTCATAGTAGTTCTCACAATGATTTACAGTCTTCTAATGAAGCTTAAAACCGGCTGCTCAGTTATATAGTTTCACAATTTTAAGTTGCGTTGTTACGTGATGTTATTTTAAGCCGTGGCATGTTCGCCATGTTATGTTGTTCTGTTATGTTCTGTCATGTTATAACCTGTCATCTTATGTATTGTTATGCTATGCTGTCATGTTATGCGTTGTTGTGTTGTATGTTGTGCTGCTGTTGGTCTCTGCAGCCCAGTGACTTTTTAATGCGTTTGACTAGATGCGTTCTCTCTTACTCGGCAGTCTTCACATCTCGAAACGACAACCAGTTCGCAAGATGGCTGTCAAATCAGAAAAATGCCGTCGCCGTACATGCCCTACTTTCATAGACACAACAGAAAAGAGTCTAGTCGTGTAACTCACATTCATGTGCAGTCTTAAAAGTAATCGCATGTTGAAATAGAGTGCGATTCATAGGATGAAATGAGGACTTTTCCTAGTTCTATAAGTTCCTTTCAAGGTACATTTCCCATACATCTCCCCTGCTAGTAGATATTTCCCTCATTGCTGCAAACCAAAAACCACATATTGGTAAAAAATGCTTTCAAACCAACATCGGTTAAACAATAAACATAACACGATTTATTCCCGGATGATACTATCTCAAGTTGAATTGTTTCTACGCAGCTACAATATTATAATATTATATATATATATAATCGAGCGTTCTAAACAGCTGCTGCAACACTAAGAAAGATTAGCCTAGATTTGAATTTTCACCACTGCTAGTTGCAACAGATTAAGCGTAAAAGCTTAAGGAGAAGGCAATGGTAACAGCCTAGAGGTGAACGAATGAACAGTTGCCTACAGGCCTCAAAGCTTGCTGTCGGGGAGGCCGAAGGGTTATTCATCTGCACTCAAACATAATACAGCAATTCAACACAGGTCATCTTTGTTATATCTCGACTTACGGCGATATTCATGTTATGGCTCCGAAAGACGGAGCGGTGAGGAGGTTCCAGATGGCATGATGCTCAACAAGCGGTCATCCCACATTCAAGTCACGACACAAGACACATCTTTTAGGATATCTTATGACTGTAGTTGATTCTTGAACCCTTGTACAGCGCCCTTTTCTTCGGCCTCGGCTGTGCTACGGCGCTATATAAATTGTCTTATTATTATTATCCCTTCATGTACTAACCGAGCTCAATGATGCTCAACGTTTCTGTACCTTCCGCATCAACTTGTTTTGAGCATATGAATGAATGAATGAATTTATAATGAATGAATGAATTTAGAATGAATGAAAGAAAGAATAGATGCACGAATTAATTCATTAGGAGTGAATGAATTCGTTGTGAATGAATTGAGAATGAAAGAATAAATACATTCAGAATGAGTGAATTCAGAATAAATGAATTAATAAATTTTATTAATTAAATTTAATTAATTAGTTTTATTTATTTATACTTTCTTTCTTTAATTCACAGTTTAACGGATTAGTGAATGAATGAATGAATTAATTAATTAATTAATTTCATGATATGGGATTTGTAATTTTACTGTTTTGCACTTGAAGCGTGAGCTATTTATGGCTGGTGTCTGTAGATTTTAAGCATAGATTTGTCGCAAAAAGAACACCTCGTCTGTCGTTCCTTGTACACTTATTACAGCAGGCAAATGGTTTTCTGCCCGAATTTCCTCAACGCTGTTGAAAGACCCCGAGTGGAGGTATATAAATCCACTAAGTGGCGGCTTCCCTGGCCTAATTAACTTGCATCTCCTATACCTGGTATTTTGCCTAATTGGTTTGTCGTCATTTTCCCTCTAATCCCAATTCCTGGCTTCGGCTAGTACCTTGATTATAACAACCTAATAGCGCATATCTTTCACCGTAATATCTCTGAGGTCATTGACCTACACTTATTAACTCACATCTGTCGTGTCATTATATCTCAGGTCTTTGGCAGACGCTATCACCATGACGACCAGGAGATGCATAATTACAAAGCAACGACTAGACTCTTCAGCGAGTCTTGTTCGCTTACCGAAGGACTGGAAATAGATCTGTTTCCATGGCTACGGTTTTTCGTCAGAGGCCCCATGAGGAAACTAGAAGCTGCGATGATGATGCTCGACTCTTTCATAGACAAGGAATTGCTCAGTGTTAAGGTCATTTATTCTGAAATAATTGTACGTGAATACTCTTGAAGCATTGCCTCGAGTACTTCGTATTAATATTATTACTGTCCTCTGTTTGGCAGTCACGGTAGCCGACTGGTTAGAGCGTTAGTCTTGTAACGCGGAGAGTACTGGTTCGAGCCTTTCCTGAGACGGTTACTGTGTAGGGATCCTGAGCAAGTGCTTTACTCATTGCTCAGCGCCATCGGGATTGATGCTTAACCATTAGGTAGTGGCGCTGAATAAATGCAGAAAAAATAATCACTCTCAGACATTGCGATTAATATTCATCAGTTTCCAATAAAATATTCATTGGGATTATTTTCCGACAAAGTGGTGGATTTAGATTCTAAAGCTATTCATGAAGTTGGTAAAAGCTAAGGATGAGTTTTGATGAAGTAGCATTTATTTTCTGATCTATAGGCCTACCTGATTTTCGTGATCTACATGACTCTATGTTCACGATAATGTTAGGTACCATGCTAGTAATTTCTCAAAATAGCATCTTTGTCCCCTGAGGCTCAGCTAAGGCAAAATTAGAATAAAAATTACCGAGTTAGGTTCATATTTTGAACCTGAGGTCAGATTTTGGTTAGAACCGAACTGAACTTAATCATAACAGATTGCAAGTCATTAGGCCACACAGTACCTGGCTAAATTATATGCCTGCTACAGAAATCACGAAGCCTCGTGTTTCTGCATTATTCTATGATATCGTGGTGCGGATTGATACACCGTGTAAAACCTCAAGTAGCCTATCGTTATGTAGCAGCATTAATCTGCAGTTCGTTTTAATATAGGCTTAGCTTCATTGCTTTCTTTCATCTTTATCCCTTTCTCTTAATTATTTTCTCGTTCTTTAAGCCCTTTCATTGTCTTTATCATATTTGTACATTTACAAACTATACATTTGATGTAAGCTAGCTTACCCTAGCACAATTCTCATAATAGATTAGTCATCATAGGCCTACTTGTTGCCAGGCAAAGAAGATCAATCCTTTAAGCCAACTTTGAAACAGTCAGGGGTATGCAGTATTAGCAAATTCATTGTCTTAGCCTCAGCATAATTATGAGATCGGATCCTCACCTTGCCGTCTGATTCTTCCATTTACGCTTTACAGCCGATGTACTCGTTTTATAGCCGAGTTCGCAAAATGCGCCAGTAGATCAGAAGTCTTGAGATATCTTTCTGTCCTGTAGCAAACAACACAGGCTTAAATGTGTCCTTTCGTCTTGCTTTCTTCTCTATCTATTCTAAAAGCATTAACATTATTTTGTTCAATGCATGCAAAATGTTCTTGGCTTTGGCGATTTAACAAAACAAATGCAGTTCATAGATTCCATAACGATCGATAACATTGTGTGGGGCACGGTGGCATAATGGATAGAGTGCTCGGCTTGTAACGCTGAGAGTACGGGTTCGAGCCTCCTCCGAGACGATTACTGTGTATGGACCTTGACTAAATCCTTCACTCACAATTGTTCGACGCCATCGATTGATGCTAAGTCATTATATAGTGGCGCCTAATAAATGCAGAACTAATAAGTCCTGAACACATTAGCCAGAAGGTCCTTTCACCAAGTAAACTCATCTATGACAACTCAGCCTACCTTGGCTATATTGCTTTCACAACTATGCTGGTCTCGGATATGTACGCTGTGATTCCTATAAAAATGTGTATACATATGTTCATCTTTAGTCACCCAAAGTGTGGTAGCGCACAAAATTTGTCATTTCTGCCCTCGTTGCATGCTGGGATTCCTACAGACGCCTACCGTTAAGGTCTGAACTAATTTCTTGATTATTAATAAAATGTATGCATTTGTTAAATGCTTCACATTTTCACAGAACAAATATGATCCGGAAAACCCGAAATGTTTCTTGGATGGTCTTCTGAAGCTGAAGGAAGAGGATGAATCGTCTATGGGTCCTTTTGCTCTAACAGACGAAGATATACGAGCGATCTTCATCGACATCATCATTTCTGGTAGCAAACCATAACTATATAAATTTTAGGCCTACGTTAAGAAATTATGCTTTAACAGATTATATAGTAGCAAAAATATATATTAACTTTTTAAAATGGCTTGATGCCATTGACTTCTATCACACAGCTCATATCGTTCAGTACCAACATCTATGCTTGCGATGTGATACTGTATGAGCTGTGTGATATAATGTCACAATAAAATGATTTTAATTAATAAGATTAATGGGTAATTATAAAACATCGCATTAAGATGACCTGCAGTCAATGTTGAGGTAGAAGTGTGTTTCATCCTAGAAGAAAAAATTGACTTAAAAATCATAGAAATTTATTTAAAAAGATTTTCTGGGTGTTTCTTTGGCTTGTGAACACTAACCTTAGGCAAGTTGTGTTGGCAGATAGGTCGAGACTCTGAAGTTCTGCCTGCAGAGGCGCCATGTAAATGTACCATTGTGGATGCCATTACGAGGAAATTTCAGATGGTATCCTACCAATTTCACTGGATGGATGACTATGGGCAACCATTTTGGGAACGAAATAGTATCCTGGTGTCCTAAATGATTTCCAGAAGTAAAGTCAGCATAACAAAAAGGGTTAACCGATGAATACGTTTATTTAATTTCACTTACAAGTATTTTTGGCGAATTTTGTCAGATGTTTTATTTGTAATGTATATGACGATATGTGTTGTATATGATCTTTCTAACTGATTTAGGAACACTGACAACTTCAATCGCTCTAAACGCCTTTGTTCTTCTAATGGCACATCATTCAGAGACCCAGAGCCAACTACAGACGGAGGTCGACCAACAAATTGGCTCTGGCCGACTGCCATCGCTGCGCGATCGGCAGGCGATGCCTCTGATGGAAGCCGCCATTTTGGAAACACTTCGATATTTGTCTCACGTCCCGCTGAGCCTACCGCATTCCACAGTCCAGAACGCCACATTGGGCGGATATCACATCCCTTCAAATACAAAGGTTGGTGCTGTAGAAAAAGCTGTATTGCAGCAATTTAGGAAAATTAGGACTGACTTGACAAGACCTATCGCCGCCATATTGAAACGAGTCGTCATATTGCGAAGTCTTAGTTCTTCCACGCGCATGCGTCTGACGTAAGATGACTCCTTGTATTTGCAGAGCTGAACGGTCTAAAAGGTGTGTGGATAACAACCACAGTCAACAGAGCTGTTAAATAGCCTAGAAGAGTTATTTTGAGCTTTCTGTTTTTTTACCTATTTTAAACGATGCAGAGGAGTGATCATCTCAGGGTAACACTGATGAGGTTGTTGATGATATTTACACTGAGTGGGAAAAGGCGACCCAAGAGAACTTCATAATAACTTGCATTCAAATTTAATAGCAATGAAATCTTTAATGAAATTTGGAAAACAAATAAATTAACTATTATGTTTGACGCATTAAGCTATAATTTGTGCTCAAAATTCCCTCCTTTGGCCTCGACGCAGGCAGTAAGGTCAGCGTGCCACTAATATTTTGCAACACAAATTACGCATTGATCCTATTCATCCCACGCATGGTTGAGACATTGACGTAGCTCATCGACATTCCGAATTGTTGATCTGTAGGCATTTAATTGCATTATTCCTCAGATTTTATATTTTACAAGATTTAGACCTGGAGGCCAAAGTGCAGAGGGTTTGAAATCAGGAGTTTCGTTCGTCAGCAGTTCGACGGTTTCATAAATGACGTCAAAATGACGTCAAATTTAACGGGATACCTCCAAGATTCAAAATTCGTTAGCCGTTACAGTCAATATTAAAATCCATTTGAATATCCTTACATTTATTAATAATTCATAGTATATAAACAATGGTTGTAGCGGGTCGCTTTTTTCACTCACAATGTATGTTGTTGTTATTGCTGTTGTTAATTAAGAGTAGTACTACCAGTGAAACAATAAAGCAATATGCATCACAACCTGAAGATATATATATGTCAGCAACAATCAACATCATCAGCAGCAGCAAGAGCAGCAACAATAATAAATGGCATTATCGCCATTTCCAACATTTCCTGCTGCTCTACTGCTGTTGTTGCTGCTGCTGCTGCTACTACTACTACTTCTATTACTGCTACTACTGCCAATACCGCCACTACTACTGCCACAATTATTGGCACTACTACTACTTTTTAGTTGCTGGTCTCTTTGTCTGAAACTCTCTACCTCCTCATGTTCGCAACTCTTACCGAGACTAATTTTCGCTCTCAACTTCTAAACTGAAAACTTATCTCTTTCAGTCTGTAAATGGTTCTGAAGAGGCCTATTTTCTGTTCCCCTGTTTCAGTGTGCACTTCTGAACATTGTAAGGAGACAATTATTAAATTACAGTTGTATTATAGTGCATTAATTCTACTTATATTTATACGATGTAGTACATACCTAATATCTCGCTTGATCAATTTGCACTTGTGTTGTGCCATGTTATACTAAGCCTCCCATTATCCCACTGCTTCTATACGTGTTCCACCTCAAAACTACGAAAAGTCGGATAATTTTTGCATCCTATTATTATGGATTATTTTGTTGGCCTCGTTTGAGAGAATTCTCCGTTGACCAGATGAAGTAAATTGGGCGTAATCTGCATAGAGCGACGCCGTTAGGCATGAAACATTGTCGAAATAAGCGCCGAATTAGCAACCAAGTCTAGTGCTCATTATCGAGCACTTTGTTTTTCTCTGAACCCCGGATTGAAGCTTCCGCGTTTACAAAGCTCAAATTTCGACGTAACAAATCTGCACTTTAATGACTATCCCTCGAGCTCACTATTCTGCATCACGTCAGGCTGTATATTTCTCGCCAAGCTCTGCCTCTTCGTACCTATAAGCCTTTTACTGACCCGTATCTTGCTATTTACAGCGATCTGTATGTAGCAATGTCAGTATGTCGTTCTATATGAAAGCGAGTTGGTTAGTATGATTGCATAACAAGCGCCTCTGAGATTTTCTTTTAGACCTAAGTTGTGCTTCAAAAGTAATCAAATACGATAACATTTATAACTAAAAAATTAAAGTGTTAGAAGGTTCCTCTCCTACTTACTAATAAATTTTATTAGCTGCAAAGAGGTTGCAGTAAAAGTTTAAAAAATATAATAATTTTCAGGACTTGTCCAACGCAATGAAGACAGATTTTATGCGAAAGTAATACACTATAGACTATACATCACAATCACTATAGTCATTTAAACACTGTATATTTTTCAATGTGTAGGCGAAAGCCTGATTCATATTTTATTTTAAGTTGAAATGCAGTTCGCTGTGACTTGTTTATTTCCAACAACAACAACAATAACAACAACTACTACTACTACAGCTAATACTGGCATCAACGAATGGTTAATGTCAACTGGTCTAAAGCGCTTTATAACTCTAGTCCTTTCTGGCGCAGAGAACTTCTTCCTGTAATCCTCAACAACACTTATATAATGATTGTGTATATGTGTGTCTGTGTACGTGCAGGTGTAAGCCCCCTATTGTATTGTTTTGTATTACCTGCCCAAATCGCGTGCACACGACGACATGCACGTTTCAAAAAGAATGGCTATATAAATATAATATATATAGGCCATACATAAGTTATAAGAGTTTTTAAGAGACTTCAAAAGACAATAGAAGACCGTGTTTTCGTTTTCGTGCTCCATCGGTTAACGTATTGTACATCAGACACCGGCGCTAAATAATAGTTGCTAAATACGAAAGGTGAAGCGGTATTCAGTTAATCAAAGTAAGCATACACAATAAGTATATGACAAGAACTCTGACTTGAAGTTTTTGTCCTTGAAGGTTCTTCTGAATTTCTGGAACATTCACCACGACGAGAAAGTCTGGAAAGATCCGTGGTCCTTTCGAATTGAGAGGTTCATCGATGAACAGAATCCTAATAAGACGATCAAACTAATCGCATCGGATAGCTCACTGAGAAAAAAGTAGGTCTACGAACGATTCAATCAACTAATAAAAGATGAGAGGCAGAGTAACTGTATAGCGCCTTTTCTAGATACCTATTCAGAGGCGCTCCTCCTCCTCCTCCTCTTCCACCTCTTTCTCCTCCTCCTTCTCCTCCTCCTCTTCCTCCTCCTCCTCTTCCACCTCTTCCTCCTCCTCTTCCTCCTCCTCCTCTTTCTCCTCCTCCTCCTCCTCCTCTTCCACCTCTTTCTCCTCCTCCTTCTCCTCCTCCTCTTCCTCCTCCTCCTCTTCCACCTCTTCCTCCTCCTCTTCCTCCTCCTCCTCTTTCTCCTCCTCCTCCTCCTCCTCCTCCTCCTCCTCCTCCTCCTCCTCCTCCTCCTCCTAGCCCCGGCGAAAGAGAACGGTTTCATGCGCTGTGGAAGAAGCATTCGGCGTCCCTGATTTACATCTCGAGGGAAACAATTTCATATGGAAGGCCCAGCCTCTAAAATGGCACTGTAGTAGTCAATCCTGTTACTGAAAAACGCATGGACAACAGTAAGTGTAGCATTGGATGACAGTGACTAAGAAATGACCCGCATTTGGCATAGCTGGTAAAATCAAGCGTTCCATACGAGATTTACGTGGACAGTCCTAAGATTGCGTGCGGATGTCTATTTTCCTCAGCTGCTGCTCATTACTCAGACTTATAAATTGTTAAAGTGTTATTTGTCAGGCTACAATTGTTGATGGTTTTCATTTTTAAAAAGTGTCACAACAGATATAGGCTCATAGTTGACCATACCGCCTGGACCGATTCCCTCACGCTTTGCGGAAGGAAGAAGAATGGAGCTCTACTATGATATACGGTAGAACGTCCTTTTGCAGCGAGCGCTTGCAGAGGAGCGTAAGGAATGGGAGAAGATCTTCCTCGAATTTCTGAAAGAGGCAGGGCAGAAGAAGATCAAACTCGCTGAACTTCGGTGGAGTCGAAAGGACGAGGTCAAGGAGATTAAGTGCTATCAGGTTAATTTCTTAGCCTCAGCGCAAAGGTTGTTTGGCCACTCATATCCCTCACCGTCTGATCTTTCCACCAACAGTGCACATCGTTGATGGAACGTAACCGGGATTCATTGGAGAATTCGCTCCGCTGGTTGATGATTAGCTTCCTCGTCCTTAGCCGGGTGCTGGCGAGGCTCGCGACGAGAACGTTGATCAACCCCACCTGCAGCTGGCTAGGCATGAACCGCATATGCTAGAAGAAGAACCGATAGTGTAAAATACACGTTGTCATTTTATAGCGCAATTCACATAGTGCATCAATGAAACAAACTATCTGCCATTAAATATCCGCGTTGGCTGAGATTTGAACCATAAACCTCTGGACTCAAAATTAAGCATGCTAATCATTACGCAGCGGAAACGGAAGGTGAGATGCGGCAGAAAACAGATAGGCAGACAAACATACAGAAACAGTGAGAGTTACACAGACCCATAGAACGACAGATAATGTAACGGGTTGTCACCGTGCACTTTTAGAACGTGAGCTCGTTTTTATTTAGCTTGATGCCTTTCGGCGATGGAAGACGTAAATGCGTTGGCGAGGCTCTCGCCCGAGAACGTCTCTTCCTATTCGCTTCGTGCCTCCTGCAGCGTTTCAGAATAGAGCCTCCGGCGGGGGAGCCACTCGTCTCGGCGGATCCGCGTGAGTACATGCTCGGTCTCGTTCTGGAACCGATGCCTTTCAAGGTGTGCATGGCTATGAGAAAGACATCCGAACAAGAATCGAGGAACTATATGTGTTAACTGGTGGATTTTCTGATATTACTATTTGCTTAAACTTGCTATTTGTTGTGTTATCGTTGATTTTTTGACATTTCCAAGCCTGGCTATTAAGGGCTTGTTACCCTATAGCTAGGGTCAGGTTTATTTAAATGGCGTACCGGTAATGTAAGAGATTTCTTTTTGAGAACATTAATTTTATTAGTGCAGTTTGACGCATATTTCTGTACCAGTCATAGTGAACCTAGTTTAATCCCAAGGTCAGAGTTGAACGGCGAAGTTCATAAATTTATCCTGTCACGTTTAAATTACCACATTTATATTAAGCTCGTCTTTATATATATATATAGTGTGTGCGCGTGTGTGTGCATGTGCGCGCGCGCGTGTATGAATGTGATATCAAAAAGTTGGCATTAGGCTTATATGCGTGCACATAGCTTAACGTGTTCTGGAATTTAAAGTGCATCTCTAATCTAATCTATGGACATTATCAATGTTCGAGTTCATTGCATTGTTATTTAAACTTTTGATGATTGTCCAAAGTATCTTAATAGGTGATGCCATCTAGACCTCTTCAAGGTTTTAGAAAGATTGAAGCAAATTTTTGTTCTGAATGGCCCCGTCTAAACGAATTAAAACGCTGTCCTACAAGTACTTATTCCACACACAAAGGGTGCTACTTTTTCCACAAATTAATTATCTCTCGCTGATATAATCTTTTTCGTTGCCTTAATTCCACAGTTATTCCAACTCCATCCACAATCCTTCTTTTCTCCAGTCGCCCCCAAGTGACTATGGCTCTAAGAATTTATTTTGAATCAGAACCCGACCTGCGTGGCCCAGTCTTTATCTTGTTCTTCCTCCTTCAGTGAGTGATTAAGTTGGTTCTTTGGATTCTTGCTTTTTGGCCACTGGTTGGTCGCTGGAGAAACATATGCAGTATACGATTTTGTGGGTTTATGTGAAAACATCAAGGTGGCCCTAATTTTCTCATTTTCGAAATTTGTAACTCTCACCTTCTCAACTGGTTAAATTTTAGTAAGAAACATTTTGTGTAAAATTTGAAGCAGATCGATCTGCATTTAGAGGTCGCTTACGGGGGCCAAAGTTTACTATGTAATCAGCGTGTTATGAACTTTCGTAAACTCTTGTGCATAGTGCACACTTCTCTTTTCCACAAGGTTCTTTTGCACACGAGTCCAATGCACAACGTACAGTTGCACAAGGATCTTTTGCACTTGCGACCGACTTCCTATATAAGACGGTTAGCTAGTCATAACAGATGAGATGAACGTCCACTCACCGAGAGACAATCGGAGCCGAAGAAGACGAACAGAGCCGAAGAAGACGGTCGAAGCAAAACGGAATGAGAATGGAACCTGGAAGCTTGGTTCCGGGACATGTGTTTTGTCACAACCAGCTCTAACACTGACCGACTATCAGGTGCCTGCGTCATTCTAGAGCAGCTACTGGGCCGGCCTCTTCTACACTTCGGCTGTCGACACCATGTCATGGAACTTGTACTGGCTGCCACCTTTAGAGTATGAATGGGGCCTAGCCACGGACTAGAAGACCTCATCCTCAAACTGTTTCAAGAACAGTGGCCATCCATCGACAAAGAAAGATACGACGATGCCTTCTCCGATGATTTCGCCTCATCTGAGCTCATCGATGTCCGAGACGAAGTCATTGTATTCTGTGAGCAGCAGCTGTAGGATCAGCAACCCAGTGAGGACTACAGCGAACCACTCCAACAAATGCTTGTCTTTTTGGGAAGAACGCCAAATCATAGGACAAACTTCCGAGCCCTTGGGCCGATGCATGAAGCTCGTTGGATGTCTAAAGGAATATACAGTATCAAAGTTTGGCTCTTCAGGTCGCAGTTCAAACTGTCGGCAAGAGAATCTCGGGGACTGCTACGGGTGAACATATTTCTCGCAAACCTTTACATCAAGTACTGATTCCTGGCACTTTTGGCTTCCAAAGCAGCTAGGAATTACCTGCTCTTCCTGCACCAACTTGATGCTTATCCTGATCGCGATATCAGTGAAGTTACTTCACACAAGCTAGCCGATCACCTATGGTACCTTTCCGAGGATTTGATCCTTCTCAGCCTCTTTAATCTGGAGGTGAGCTTGACCACAAAACGGGCCATGCTGAAAGCATCAACAGAAAACGGAGTAAACAACTTATTGAAACGCATAAGGTGGGCTTGGCCACGGTACAACTCATTGATTTCGTGACAATGTGGAGCAGAAATGTACTTGGAACTTTGGGCTTGCCGGTTGGATTCCTAACCGAAAACCCTGATACATGGAACAGTATGGATGAGTTCAAGGTTGCAGAGGCAATCGTCAGCACACCAGCAGTCACCAACGATCATGATCGCCATGATCCAAGATAAGGCACACGCAGGGCCCTTTAAGATTGAAGAACAGTTGCAGTATGCGCTTCAAGTTATCGAACAAAGTCGGGAAAACTTTCCCGATGCGAGAAAATTAATGCTGCTTAATAAAATCATAAAACCACACTGTATACTATACAGTACATTCAGTATACAGTAGTGTGATTTTTATAACTGTTCTGTTTCGGTTCGAGACTGTTGAATAAACACTAAAATATTGGTTTTCATCGCAGCTTGCTTTCTTGCATGGCTTAGTCAAACTTATGGTAAACATTTTTTAATTCTACCATTTGCGCTAACGACCTGTAAATATTAATATTTTTGCTCAAAATTTGCACATAATATTTTTTATATTAAGGAATATCTTGAATTATTTGTCACTTAAATTTGTAATAAACATTGCTTTGAAATTAATTTCCGCCATATAAATAAGGTCCACCCAAGAAAACATGCAATACTGAGTAAATATGTTTTCATATTTTCATCTTGATTATTAGAAAAACACGGAAGTCTTACATAAACCGTGCATGCTAGGTAACAATATAAACAGATAGGGACACTATAAAAAGGCTGCGTCTTAATACAATTGGAGTTCTGATTGAATATAACGTTCCAAGACATACTAATACTAGGTATACAAGATATACTAATACTAATCCATATACTGCGAATAGTTCAAATATGTATGTTCAGAGTTCTGCATATACACAAATAGGTCTTGCTGAGACAGGAAAGTGACCTTCAACAAGGCTGATGATCAGAGGCGCTCAAAAATGGTTACAAGATTAAGGCTCTTAAAGTCAGTGCCATTTATTAACGGGTTGAGAGGACTCAAGATGTGGTCTCGCAACCTTCTTGCTTCCGAAGGCTGTTATTTGGCAAAGAACAGCCAAATTACTCCTTAGACGGATCTGAAGGAATGGCTTCGAAGAATTATAGAGCTCGACTGAAACGAATTCCTCAATTACTATAAGTAACATCATCGGTAAACAAGAGTCGAGGACGGATTGTAAGTTGCAGGATTCAGCTTTGCAGACCAGTTCGTTCTTAAAGCCGGCAAGATAAAAGCAGGGTCGCCGGCGTTCAAATTGGTTTTGTCGATGACTCAATTTGAGCAGCAGCGACTTTTCTTTGGTTAACCCCTGGTGCTTAAACGACGAATTTTGGACTTCAGAGCAGCCAGTTGATACATGTTGGCTATTCTGCATGCATATGCTAAGGATTTGCATACATTTTTAGACCGTAGAAAAAATCTATTTCAGGCCAGACTATGTATGTTTGTATGTATTTTGCATATCCATCTGGATGTAGGCATATATATATAGATATGTACGAATGTATGTATGTATATATGTATGTACTGTGAATATATGTATGTATATATCTGCGCACTAACTATACCTAATCTGCGTATCACCAAGCATATTGGTGTTTTATTGCGACTTGATCTTTGTTACTGTTCTGCATTACGTCTGCATTACGTCATGCATGCGTACTTGTTAGATGCAAATAAAGGCTATTTACTTATTCATTTACTTGCTTATATTTTCCCATCAATTCACATGCGTTTAAATATTACAAGGGCAGATACAGAATGTCAAATTGTAGACCAAAGTGACAGCGAAGGCATAACAAAAAATTTAAGAAAAACCCCAGTCCGCTAAGTTTCTTGGGAGGCATAGGCCTATAATGTCCGTTACATCCCCAGAGTATTTTATCACAGTTACAAGACCCGTTTACAGATGACACAGTGGTCTAGGTATCAAATGACAGCGATGGGCACTAACTACTTTAAAAGTAGTTCAACTACAACTACTTTTAAACTACTTTTGAAGTAGTTAACTAATAGTCAACAAACACTTTTAGAGAAGTACTTAACTACTTTTTAAACGACTTTTGCTCATGTATTAAAACGGGAATGGGTTGCTGTACAGTATAACCATTGTCAACGATTATTGATCTTTATAGTAGAATAAGACAGTATTCAGCATACTTTAAGTAACGTTCAACTGTTATGTAACCGGAAATGCAAACTAACAAGCAGTGTTGCCAGCTGTGACAGAAAAAATAATTGAAGAAACTGGAGACAAATTGGCAGGAATGCATCTGAAAAATGTCTTACTGACCAAAGTAGTTAGTAAAACGTGGTTAATTATTAATTAAGATTTTATAGTTTAGCTGCTCAAGCTACTTTTTAAAAGGAGTCTTAACTAGTTTTTAACTACTTAAAACTTAGTTTAACTACTAGTTGTTAACTAGATAAACTAGTGGTTAGCGTGCTGAACTGTCGATTGGGAGGTTGGGGGTTCAAAACTCCGCCAGGTTAGAAAAAAGTTTTGAAATTTCTGTTCCACTTGCGCTCCTAGTGAACTTAGGTATAAAATGAGTACACTGGCCGTACACTGTCAGGCGACGAGGGAGATAACTGTCCCTTCATATGCCGAGGTTAAGAAAAATAAAGTCACTAACATTTCATGTCAATGGCTGTTTCTTGGGATTAGCTTAATGAACTGCTCCTCATGTGATAGATACTTGCAGTCTCCATGTAAACAGCAGGCGCTCTACACGCATTGAATCGACGTATGCAAGATATTTCCAACTAACAGAGCATAGGCCAGTGCTGTCAAATTTCCTTCGCAAAATTCATGCAAGCAGCAGTTGTTTGCTAGTCACTTGGAGGCGAAACACTGACGGTTTGACAGGCATAGCGTGGTTTCTACAGGAATACCTTCTCTAAGGAAAACTCCTAATTACCATATGCGACAAGGTAAGTAGGAATTATGGCTTATATCGTATTCAAAGAAACATATGGAATAAATGGCGAGGATTAGACGCGCTGACTCGAAAACCGCGATTAAGCATGATACCAATTTCATTTACTGAAGACCTACAAAGGGCAAAAATGAAGATGCCTTCTAGGGAATTGCATTCATCTATAAATATTACAGTCACATTACTGCACATATCGATATGTCAGTACGATACACGTCTATATAACTGTTACCCAGTTAAAAACCATGAGCGTATAATCTTCCCAGATGACGCAATTATAAGAAAGTTATTAAGCATATTGCATTTCAAATGTATGTCTACGTACATCATTAGCATTAGTATTTTGTATACGCTGATGGCGTGCTACAATACTTATAGACATTCCTCACTTTCACTCAGCGTAGCGTAGCGTTTACTTGAGAAATGACAAGCAATCTTTTGGTTTTTCGCATATTTAAATAATTAATAAATGAACAATTCAATCACGCCAGTATACGGAACGTCGAAAAACAGCTTCCAAATGTACGACTCTGTATAGGCATACACTGACGGCTTGCTGTAATCATCGGTATTCCTCATTTTCACTCGGCTCTTTATGGTCTTATAGAATGCATAAGATGTTGAGATTGAATGTCTGCGAAACGCCGTCGTTTACATTCTCAGAAAAGTAGGTTTAAAAACCGCAGTGACTAACAGTGGCGTCGGCACGCTTTTCAGAGGGGACAGTAGCGGATTTAGGAATCTTAAAGGGGAGGTAAGCTGGGGTCTTTCGCTGAAAAAGTTTACGAAACTTTTTTGTTCTTCGGCACGTTTTAGATGACCGACGACCCTATTGCTCGCGTCCAAATGTAGCATGAAGTACATTGTATGAAGTTTTTGCTTTCGGCAATTTATTAAAACAGTATTTCACAATTTTCTTTCAACAATTTCAGTTTTCACGCTTGCACTTCAAACATACCCGAACTTCATCACACTAAAAAGTGAGGTCAAATTGGGGCCGAAAGCTCCTCTGCCCCAAATTATCGAGTAGGGGCAATCCCGTCTGACGCCCTTTTACTACACTGACTAGGCATTACCTTCTCTACAAGTGATAATTAATTTCTTTTTCGACTTGGCCATAGTGAACGTAAATTTACGCTGACTAGTCAACAAGCTTAAAGCGTGCGTTGGTATCAAAAATGTCTATGACATCACATCAATGAGTCTTCGGGTTGTTTATGACTGGCTTGCGGGTTTTCCGCGCTGAGGAGAGAATTTTTTGTAACGCATCGGTGAGTTGTTAACTTGTTTGTGAATGGTCGACGTTCGCGCGCATTTACGCTTCTGATTGGTGGGTGGCAGCGCGAAAAATTTCTAATTTGCGCTTCTTAATGGTCGGCGTTCTCGCGCATTGCCTGACGTAGACTTGGCGGGAGAGGTAATGGCGACGCAAGTGTTTACACGACTTTGTAGCAAATCCTAAGAAACCTGGTCCACAAGTCAAACGATCATTACTAAATAAAGGAAGCTAATCTTACCTGCCACACCGATTTTGTTTTTGACCAAGCGTCTGTGAATATGCTGATTACCCAAGACTTAACCTTTTTTGTCGCCGAAGCAATCCGGAGATTACGATTACTTAGATCTATAGTAATATGTATACAATTAACAGTAATCTGTATCGTGTAATGTACTGTAATTGAACAATTTATAGCACCTCTAAGTATTCTAAAAGTCGCCGATATGTCTTGTAAAATACAAAAATGGCCACCGAGTCAATCATTCCAGAATTCCTCCATCTTCCTTCACACAAGAGTAATCTCATCATATTTGCGTTTATTTGCGATTTATTATTCCCCAAGTCATAGTCTGTTACAAACTACGGGGCCTACAAACAAAGTCATCACATAAGGTAACATGTTTTTAACTTCAGAGAAAGCTATTATAGACAGTGCAGAAGACCTTGAAGATTGATGGATCATTTCAACATTTTCCCACCAGGTCTGGACTTCAGTAACAGTTCCAGACTTGGAGCTTCGCTGGCTTTTCTAGAAGATGGAGGAAACGAATCAGTGAAGTTCAATGGCGGCGTGAAAGAACGGTTGGATTATTCCGCAACGAATGTCTTGGCCGGATGTTCCGTTGTCGCTAATTTGGCGACCCTGCTCGCGATCGCCGTATCCGATAGGCAACTGACTTCTAACCTCTGCCTGATAATCAGCCTCAGTCTGTCAGACATCTTGACGGGCACCTGCGCACTGTTGATAAACTGGCGCGATGGCAACACGTGGGCGAGTTCGGGGGAAGCTTGCACTCTGGAGATCGTGAAGAGGTTCCGCATCGCCTCTCACCTCATCTCGCTCCTCAACCTCATCTGCATGGCGTCCGATCGCTACTACGCTGTTCTGCATCCGCTGAAACACCGCATGCGTCTGAACGTCACCAAGGTTCGATTGATCATCACAGTGCTCTGGGTTCTACCGATCCTAATGAGTTTCATCGATTTCGTAATTCCTTGGCCTCGCTACCCTTACTGCAACAGCAACTCGACGTTTCTCGAAGTCTGCGAGACGGTCTGGTGTTCGCGGTATAAGTGCGACCAGCTGTTGATGTGCGTGGCTGTTGTGGTCCTTGTTTCGATGATGGTCCTTTACATCGTCATCTGTCTCAAGATCTACCACTTCCGCGAATTCGACCACCTGAATCACGCCCGGTCAGCTTGGCGCAACAAGCGCGCGCTGCTTACCACTCTCATCATCATCATGACCTTTATGTTCTGCTGGTTGCCCTACTGCTCGTTCGAGCTCTACACCCTGTTCTACTTCATGGCAGAGACGACTCTGGAGTGGCTTGACATGATCCGATTCATCAGAAAGATGGACCTGGCCCTGTACAATCTGCTTCTGGTCAACTCCTTTGCCGATCCACTCATCTACGCTGCTCGCATGGCGGAAATTCAGACGGGATACCGACGGCTGCGCAAACTGCTGTGCTGCAGAACCGTTCCACGTGTTTCCCGAAGGGACCTGGCGTCGGGGGAACTGTGGAAGGAGAGTCAAAGAAACGCCGAAACGAGAAGGAATCGATCGACGAACTGGAGTCCCGAAGCTTCTCTTGGACGCAGTAAGCGGTTCTTGAACGAAAGCAACTTTAACTGAAACGCGGTGCCCCGACGAGTTACTAATCTCGATCGGTTCTACATGTATATTGATCAATGTCATCGCTTCAGAACAGATGATAAACATGAATCAGACAGGTCTTTAACTTTCTTAAAGATAAAACTGTTTTTCAATTTATGACACGCATTTGACTCGTATTTCAATCTTATTTTAATACAAGAAGTCAAAGACCTTTGTAGCTATACGACGGCGTCAAAACATTTCTCGCGTGTTATTTTAATGCAAACCTATTGCTATGTAACATGGCAGATGTTGTAAAATTTGCATGCAGGAAATTGTGGAAACTAGACTAAACTGGCTGTTCTCAGGATGCATGATATCTTTTCCTGATGTCTGATGCAACTACAAAGACGCCATCTGTAGTATAAAAGTGCATGGACACGTCGTAGGCCTACATGTAAACCGCATTTAAGTTGTCCCCGCTGTCAAAACCCATTGATTTCATTAAGACTTCCAAACTGCGCAATTGTTAACTACTATAATTTTCACCTAACTCTGACGTAAAAACCCTTGGATAATATTTTTCCGATATGATTACGTTAACATTTGATTGGAACTGAATACTGCAGATAAATGGTTAGTATTCAATTGAGTGACTTTCACATTGTAGACCAACCAGAGCCGAATATTCAAAATTAGGATCTTCAATTAACCAGTTTCTCACAATAATCTACAAAGTCTGAAAGAATGAGCACTGCTTACTAAGAGACTGTGGGGTTTAGTGAGTGTAGAAAAAGCACAAAGAACAAAACAACAGCTGGTCGCACTTACATCGCGAACACTTATGAGCAGTTTATGAGCATTTATGAAATAGAGTAAAATAAAAATACATATTGTAAACATGTATAATGCTATCGACCAATGGCCAATGTTTACAGCCAAAGTATCATACAGCCCAAAGAAGTGCTTTAGGGCAACTGATAAATTTGGGTAATTGTGTATGAGCACGGGGGGGTTCGCCCACACAGAAGCAGTTTTGAGATATAGTGAAACAGACAGAGATAGAGTGCAGTGTGTGACGAAGTGTCTTAGAAACTGAATAAGGTTTGGTCAAACTGCAACATTAGTAGCCAATCCATGAATTCTTAGCATTGCCTTTCGCAGGGCCCTATGAATTGCATACAGTAAATAGCAGAAGAAGAAAGTCGAGTAAGCCGGACGCAGATGAGAAAGCAGAATGCTGAAGATGAAGTCTGTAGTCAAGATTCGAGTTAAAGGTCAACAGCTACACGGATGATACATGACAACAGCTACACGGACGATACGTTGACAACATATTGGAAGTCGATCAAACTACTTTCAACTCGAGCTGGTTGTCTATCCCACTGTACGACACGAAACGC
Source organism: Norana najaformis (assembly GCA_964023275.1). NCBI lineage: Eukaryota > Metazoa > Annelida > Clitellata > Crassiclitellata > Hormogastridae > Norana > Norana najaformis. Next base: position 44,759,785 of record OZ029915.1, read on the forward strand.
CCATTTTTAGACGCGAGTATCTGTAAACCACTAGTCTGTTTCACGATGAAGCAGCAAGAGAGGGGTATTTTAAGGTTTTATGGAAGGGTTAAGGCCGATATATTCAATTACGAAGCTATTTCGACAGCGAATCCGTATCGGTCTCGGACAGAGAGGCCTTTGAACGAGGGTACAGTACATGTAAATGTATGTGCTGATTGATTTGCGGCGGATGCCTTTGTAATTTGCAAGGCGCTTAGGAGATTCTGACCGTTGACCAATGTCTTCTCCATATAGCAAAAACTTGTCAACGAGGATATTAGGCTACTTGAGAAGACCATATATGTCTGATAACAGCAGGTACTAAGCTGGCTAGAGTAGTCAAAGATACTTAAACTGTCTAATGCGTCTAGCAGTAGGGCACTTTCACTGTGGTTACATGTCTCACTAACGTAAATGCGCCACATGACTAGCTTAATGTCCTTTGTTCTCAGACAAAATATACACACGAATGAAATGGCCACATTACTGTAGACAGCTATAAAAATTTCATGCACCAACGCATTTTGACAAGCCTGATGCTGTGGTCTGCGTGTCTCTAACCGTTAATCACCCAACTACATTATAAACATGTATGCTATCTCATTCCTCGAGTGGTGACATTCTTCAAAGACCGACGCTATCAAACTATCGTAGGCGTATACGGAAATGCGAACCTGAAACTTTACTGAAAGCTGCAGCTCTTGTGTATCAGTCAACATTTCGTCTTATGCGACGGACTTGGCCATGAAATAAATGCACGGGACCAAAAATCATTTTCGTAATAACCGATCTTTTTGTCTTATCAGTTTTGTCTGAAGAGAATAATTTAACGTTATTATTGAGTTACATCGGCACGGACTAAGTTTTCATTTCGAACTAAGCAATATTTTGTCCTATCCGTTTTCGTCTTGTGTTTTCGTCTTAAGTGAATTGCACTCTACACTCTAACAATGTACCAGTAACTGCATCCTCCGACAAATTGATAGCGCGTGTGATCGTGAAAGTTCAGGCCGCAGAATCATTTGGTTCCTGGCTGCTGCTGCTGCTGTTGTTGTTGATGCTGCTGCTGCTGATGATGTTGTTTCTGTTGCTTATGTTTGCACGATTGTCGTTTTATTTCCGATTACACATGCTAGCATCTGAAATGGATACTCGACTATAGCTGTTCGTAGGCCTACACAGATATTGTTACTTCCGTTTCCGCCCCACAGATGCATGATCATAAGTACGTTATTGTGACGATACTAGTGTTGATACTTTTGATGATGGCCACGAATTTCTGCGATTATTTCTAGTAGGATTAAGCTGAGTGCGAAGACAACTGTGATCGACTAAAACTCTGAAAAGCGGTTCAGAATGGTTAATACGGCACAGGGTGTGATTTTTGAGGTTGGTAGCAGTGGATGGGAAAGACCGATGGAATAGTAGGAAAAAGTACGAAGAAATGCGTCTTCAGTCGGTGGTTTATAAGTGGAATCAGTAGGGAAAAATTTCCCTCTTTTCAATACAAATCGCGCCTGTGTTTCTTGTATCTGGATCTGAATAATAACTAACTGCATGTGGACCATGTATCATAGATGTGGTAGATTTGAATCGAATGGGATGGCAATTTCCCGTTTCCTCAATCCTACAAATTGTACGGTGACACACGATCCGTTTGCAAAATATCATTAGGCCTACGTCTCTTAATTTACTTCGACCGCGAGAGCAAACACACACACACACACACACACAGAACAATAGTATTGTCTTCAGGTGTTATATTCTCTTTAAGTAAGTAATGCATTTGTTAACAAGTTGTTATATCCATCGGCTGAGAGGAATCTCTTTACGTCTAGGTTGTTGCATTCATTAGGCCTATAGGCCTACATACGAATAATGCGTAGGGTAGGGTGGGGCATAACGCCCCCCTTAACCTTTGTCATCGACCCCTGCCAAGTAACGTGCTTCTAAGTCAACCAAAATTGATCATAAACTGCATTACAAGATGTATTCAGCAGGCACATTAAATTTAAGTAGTGTTAGTCCAATTGAAAAAAATATCATTTTAAGTGAAACTTCTGCAAAAGGGCTTCTTGCCCCACGTATGGGGCAAAAAGCCTAGTAGGGGCGTTTTGCCCCATCCTTGACCATATAGTCAAAGGATGTTGCAAAGATGTTGATGGCTTTTTGCTAACTGGAGTCAATTTTTGACACTTTCAATTATAATTCAAACTAAAAGCTGCACGTAATTACACCAGAACTAAAAAGGAACGAAGCTCACAGAATGGACCAACGAAAATGTAATGACTTAAATAAAATGTAAATTGTTCAATTATGTTACACAGGCCTAATGTTCAAAGTCCCTACTGCATATGCAAACTAAAACACAGTAGAAAACAGCCCTAAGTGACAGTTCTATATCCAAACTGTGAGAAGTATTGCAAACTGAAGTGAATTAAAACATAGTTTCTGTTATCAATCTCCTCAAAAGTTATGAAAGTTAGGTACCATCAAAACGTATAGGCTCTACTACAATGTTTGACCCAAAAAGGCCTCCACAGTTTGACCTGTGATTTCTCTTGACCTTGGCCTTTTAACGTGAATAGTCGGCTTCAGTTCCTTCTCCGTCAACATGACAAAATGCCCCCTTTTCACCAGAACCGGGTTTTGACCGCTTCTGAGGAGCCTAAATAAGTCTACATTTATGAGCCGCTATATAAATGTAATAGGCCTACATATAACAATAAAACCTGGACAATAATTCGATTACAGATGGTTATACTAATTAGCTTAAAATACGTATCGAATTAATAAAATAAATTAATGAAAATGCCGTTTCTAGCTTAGACGGGAAAACTTAAGTGAACATTCATTATATTGGCTTCACTAGAAGCAAATGTAACATTAGGACAACAGTTGTGCGGTCATATTTCTCAGTTTTTATAACGGACAGGCCCCTGTATACATTTCAGCTCATTAAGGGCTCATCCGAGGCAACCAGTTATTGTCCAACTGAGTTTACCCCAGCCCAGCATTATTATTTGACATTTCCGTCTATATGTCAGATGTAAATGTTTCACTTATGTTTTAATATTTTTCTTGTTGTAGGTGATCTTCGAAGTTGTCAATCGATTGCTAGCATATATGTAGCATAGCTCGATAAACACATGGTACTTTTCGTAGAAGTACTTAAATCTACAGTTCAATTGCTGACATAAAAACTTCAACACCCGCAAATCTAAAAAAATTGTTATAGTCAACAATAATCAGCTTCCCCTTTAGCTGAATTAACTAAGTACATGACAAATTCCTCTAAACCATACCCAAACACACTGTTTTAAAAGTGTAAAGATGCCTCTGAGACGGTTACTATGTAGGGACCACAAGCAAGTCCTTCACTCGCGCTTGCTCAGAACCATCTACTGATGCTTAGTAGGCCTAATTAGATAGTGTCGTTTCATAAATGCAGAAATAATAAAAATAATGATCACTTCTATACTGCGTCACTGGAAAAATCCCGTTCACGCTAGTAGAGTGGAACTGGTGGTGTGCGATACACTGGATGATTCATTGAAATATGATCGGAGCCGAAGCTATACTTGCCCGATAAATTCACTGCAAAATGAGCTGGAAGAGGCCATACGGTCGCTATATAAAACCTAAACATTTACATTTACACTGTCGCTGCAGTCAACGTGTAGACCTAATGTAGGCTACATAGAAGGGACATTTACACTGTAAACACATTCAGGCCTTTGAGATTATAATTCTGTTCTAAAAGATCTAAGCTGAAGAAACACTGAAATTGTGTTCCTTCATTTGTGGAAACGCTTCTCTTTCGCGAGAGTGGGAGGCTTCAACTCAAACCTCTGACCCGGCCTTGATTTAGCTCAATGTGTGCTCAGACCCAGCTGAAAATTTTCAACCAGTCGACAGACCTACTTATGCTGCAATTCACAAATGCTTGAAATTTTTTTTCTTAGCTACGAAAATCTTTCAGTACAAGGGGCTCCGTCTATAGTTATGTGACGCATCACTCACGGGCGAAGCTCTCGACAGGATGGCGTTTCTTTCCGCTCGCAGGGGGTTATGTCCTTTAAGTCCTATCCGCCGGGCAACATCAGGAGACACAACAAGTCAACAGACATCAAGTTGGAAACTTTTATTACTTCAACGAATTTTAATCAAAATCACAAATTTGCGAACTGCCTACTATACTCCGTTGTAAACTTTCAACCGCGAACTATCAAAACTGCCACTGCCACCCGGCAACAGCAACTCAACATTGGCTCAACTTCGCTCAACTTAACTCCTCTCTAACCTGGGTCGAACTCAACTGTTGTCTCTCTGTTTCTGTCTTTCTTAAAGAGAGCAATTGATACATTTGATACAAATGATACATTTGATACAATTGATACATCGCCTTATAACAAATTAGGTGGCTGGACGGGCGAACCGTCGGCATTACAGCGCCAAAGCGGAGGGAGAGGCACACCGCTGGATTTAGGTAAGCGTACATGATACAAGATAGGAATACAAAAGATTGCAATCGTAAACTCGAGATTTCTACAGCGCCATTAAAAGCTCAGTCGCGGAAACCAGCTTTTTCACAGGCGGATCTTAAGACAACGTGTTGGCAGATCTATTATAAAATGGAGCTGGTGAAACCTGACTCGACTTAATGCTAGGCATTAAAAATTAACTAGGCCCAAATTAAAACGGCGCTATATAAATAGCCAGATACATACATATATCCAGATACATATACATGCATACATACATTGTGTATATGCACACATAAATACATACAACATACATAAATACAAAACATATACATACATACATACATACATACACACACACAGGTAGAAAAATAAGTGGACACCTTCCATTAGCTATACGACACTACGCTGACAACGAAACGTCGTCCTAGTATGACACAGTATAGGTTGCTGCGACGGATGGTTTCTTTTGCAGATTCAGGTACAAGTATAGGTCTCATAATAGACAACGAAGATTATACTATCGTGTTTGTCAAAGAACATTTTGGAGTCAGATTCATCTCTGGTCTGTGACAGAGAAAACGTGTGTTCGTGGAGAAAATTAGTGTCCACTACAAAATTGCCTACACAATAGCCACATCAGCTAATCTGTTAATTCGAAACTTGACTACTGCAACTCTATTCTATAGCATCGCCTAATCTCTAATAAAACTTCAACAAACAATCCAGAAAGCTCTTGCGTGTGTAGTTACCAAAGCTCTCAAACTCCACCACACGATCCTAGAGCTCAAATCACTTCACTGGCTTAAGGTTCTTTAGCGCATCAACTACAAAACTGTATCTTTTTTTAAAAAATTATTAATTTTAAATTTCTAGAGCGCCGGCGTCTAATGCACAAGGCATCAACCGACGGCGCACCAAATTTAAGCCGTATTCAGGTAACTATCCAGATCATTCCACTAAGACAGGGAGGCAGCTTACGCGGATAACCCAACTGAAAAAGGTAAGACTTAAGTCGAGAACGGAATGACACAAGGAACTGGACACAAAGCACAGATGCAGGAAAAGAATTACATGTAACAAATTTCGGGCCAACAACCGAAAAAGCTCCCTTACCTACAATGCCCTTCAAACTCCTGAACCCTTTTCAATTCGCCAGCTATTTATTATCCAACCAGCCAGATCCACTCTTTCTTTCTCATGACTATCTCTCTCTCTCTCTCTCTCTCTCTCTCTCTCTCTCTCTCTCTCTCTCTCTCTCTCTCTCTCTCTCTCTCTCTCTCTCTCTCTCTCTCTCTCTCTCTCTCTCTCTCTCTCGATATATAGCATTGCCCGAAGTACATAATAATCTAATGAAAGTCGACCGTGTATCTTTCTTTCATCAGCTCATCAGCACTGTACCTTTCTTCGCCTTGCGACATTTGGAAAGTCAACAGCGTCTTGAGAAAACTGAATCCACTTACCATAAACTGCATTTGATTCACAAAAAGAACATGCGCCAATCTGACGAAGTGAAAGCAAACTCGTGAAATGAGGCAGTCACAGTCCGAGCTCCCACAGACTGGCCATGGAGGAAAAACTACTCACATCACCTCTTCCCATCTGTTTATTGTTGATACCGTTTCCTGTATCTGGGCTGCAGAGTGCACTTCTGATTTTTGTACGGGGTATCATATTTTACTATTTGTATTGTATTGTATTATATCATCCAATTACCTCAATTCTAATAAAACAACAGACTTCTTACAATGTTAAGCGAGGCAAGGCAGTTGCACATTTACTACCGGTACTTGTCTGTTGTTTCAACAACACTCTCCGACGTAGTCCAAGGTTTTGCAAATGGCAAATACGACACCGGAAACTCAACAACTAGAGACATGGTGTAATAGTTATTCATCACCAATGGCTTTCAATGGTACTCACAAATTTTTAATATTTTGAATCCTACACTACACACTTTATTATATGGCAATAGCCAACAAATATGATATATTCATGTCAAGCGATTCACCCAGGCTAAAATTTTGAATTAAATTTATAAATACCAGTTGGTGAACGAAGTTTTAATAGTACTTCGATTAATAGTTCTTACCTAAGTGCTCAGTACGAAAGAATGTGCCACAGATCAAAAACAGAAATGCAGAGGCTCAAAGCAGAAAACAAATTTTGGCGCAGAGGCCACGAATTGGTATAACTCCGCCCAAAATCCATGCATAAAACCGGTTAGCTTCAAAATCTCAACATAACTTTAGCTGTATTATAAAAGTCTGCAATAAATAACAAAGCCACATTCCTGGCTAATCTACCCAAGGACTTGTAGTAGGATCCCATGACACATGGAAGTTGTCGGGTTTACGATTCTAAAATAAATAGTTTTATAGCGATAAATAATAATGTCAATATCCAGGCTAATCAACACAGACTTTACAATATTAAAAGATTGGTTGTTTCTAAACAATATATGAAGAGTGAATAATGCCCCTGAGGTTTTTGAAAGGTGCTATATCTGGAGGCAAATCCTTCCACCACCCCACATGACACCCATGCGGGATATCCCTTACAAGGGATATCCAGTTGTTATGCTTGTACTTCAGGCAAGAAGTCCTTCAACAGTGGGTAGGTCTCAGTTCCAAATATGGCAAAGCCTCACAATGAATGTATTTTTACAACATTGATTCTGATATACTGTGGTCAGTATACCACAAATGAAATTCAGCTTCAGAATACAAATTTCATCATAAAGTAGCCTCAATGTTGTGCAGTTCTTGACGTGTAGCTTTATACGGAAGCTCCAGTGTAACGCTGTCGAGAGAAGCTTGCAATACAATACTTTGCAACATACGTTACCACCCATTTGCCGTCACTTGTAAGTTATTATGAAGTACGAGAAATTAACACTTCTTACCAGTGTCTGCATTTCCTGCTCCGTCAGCTCAAAGTCAAAGACCTGTGCATTGGATACGATTCGTTCCGGTTTTGATGACTTGGGAATAGTGATGAACCCCATCTGAACACTCCATCGTATCATCACCTGAGCGACTGACTTCTGGTGACTGGAAATTTCATTAAAAAAATATCAACATTCAAACTCAAAAATTAGCAAATTCTACCCTGCAAAGAATACAGTGCAAATTGCTTGTTCTAGATTATGGCTGAGACAGAAAGTTTCTTCAACATTAAGGGAAGTGTTACATGACAAGTACAAGAGCCACTGATACTACTAATTCAATGTTGCTAGGCGAATCATAGGCAAGAAAAGGTGTCTTCAGTATAGGTGGAAAAACAGTTTAATAAACCATGGTCCCGATAACGAGTCTATTCTAATTAGGTACCCGACTACTCGTCAAACTTTGTAATTACTTTGTTATTTACTAGATAAATAATCTAATTTCACCTTCTGAGGTGCACATTTCGCGCAGGAAAACTGATCACTATTATATTAGCAAAGGCAAAATCACCTGTATAATTCTTACATTTCCGTGTGGTAAAATACAGTTGAAGTAGAAATGCTGCATTCCCTTAATTAAAGATTGGCCACATTTATTGCTTAATGCCTTGTTGCTTGATATTTTTGACAGTGTCATTGTGCTGTTAATAATCCCACCCAAAGTAACCAAAAGGCTCTAGATGGAAAGATACTATATGTATGTATGTATACATATAGATACATACTGCTGCAATGGATACAAATAAGTTAATAAGGCTCAGTTTATAATTTATGGGTTTATTTAATTAAAATACAGTGGTTCACATAAATAATTTGATAAAATTCATTGATGATTGATTTAGTGGGGAAAAACTGCATCAACTGTACACAGTCCAACTACACACACCTGCCTAAGCATACTCGTAAGTGGCAACTGGCAGCAGATGGCTTGAAGCTCTGCACAGGGAAGATTGTTCCAATCAGATTAATTTACTATAGCTGCAAATGCCCAAGGCAAGATGGACTACACCCAATTCAATATAATGACTGTAATAATAATGCATCTTGCTTTTCCTAATATACAGTAACTGCGTCTGTCGTCTGCTGCAGCATCCTCTAGCCTAGCCAAATACTGGCGAGTCTGTGGTGATTCCAGCCTCAGCTCAGCTGCTGCACGGGCAGAGGCTACAACAGCTTCATGCTGGTTGGCTTTTGGCTCATCACACTTAAAAGCAATATACTGTTAGGCGTTGAATCTGCAGTCCAGAAACGGCCAGGTATAAGGTATTGCATTTGCAGCTTTCGGGATACCTGGACCTCCAGATGCCCTAACAGGCCTAGTCTTCAGCAGCCTTAAAACAGATAGCTACATATACTACACTAACTCTCTATGCTAACCTAACTGATGTTAAGGTTCTTGCTGAACTTTGAATGCATCTACACAAGCATACTCTATGCTAGCCTAACTGATGTTAAAGTTCTTTATGAATTTCAACACCAGTTAGGCTAGCATAAAGATCCCCTCTGAATAGTTTCTCTTGAAAAGGCACTACACAAATTTATGATTACAATTACAATTGTAATCAATTACAATTCTTTCCATCTCAGGTAGTGCCTACATGGAAAGACTTACTTTTTAGCAATACTCATCAGGTCTGGATCGTTGTTCTTCTGGCAGCGTGCCAGTGGCGAGTATCCCATCACCGCAATGTTATTATCTCGACAGTATTGCACGAGTTCTGGTTTCTTCATGAATGGATGCAACTCAATCTGATTAACAGAGGGCAGTGGCAAACCGGCCGCCTTAATTCCTTTGAGGTGCTGAATTCCAAAGTTTGACACACCTACAGACCTAATTAACCAGAGCACACATGATGTTTTAGCAATATTAGTCAGCACCATATCCCTTGAACAAATTGCTTAACACATTCTTCTCATTGCTAAGCCAGTTCTGACAATAATCACAAGGAAGCTGGTTCACATACTAGTTGTGGCTATATTCCAGAGATTTTAATCTCGGGTTAGCATGGTCCGTACATGGGGACCTTACATGGCGTGGCACTCATTCAAACAGGCATATAGAAAATTGCTATAGTGTACATTTACATTAACTAAGCCACAAACTTATTGGGTAATTTTAATTACCGGTAGTAGTACTGTAGTATACAGATTTTCAGGTCTTGCCTATTAGGCTAACCACACGTCTCATACGTATTTATGCTGGTTACAAGATATGTACAAAATCTGAAGATTTTAGTTTTTGCTAGGGTAAATATATTTGAGGTAACCAAAAGAATTTATCTGGTATCATTCCATAAATATAAAGTTAAAGCAATAGCCATCCTTGCACCAAATGCTGCAAGAATTTTGCAGAATTCAAGTCTCTTGTTTAAAGCGATAGATAAATCAGGTATGCTACATTTATTCCTAGGCAAAAATGAAGTTTTCTTATTTACAATACATTAAACTAAACTTTATTTGCCAAAAGGTTTTTAATAATTAAATTAAAGCTAATTTAATTTGTCTATAATTTTACACACCTGATATGTCCTTTGGCTTTCAAGTCAAGCAATGCCTTGTACGTCTCAATAACCTTGCCTCCAGTTGGCGAATGTATCAAAAACATGTCGACACTGTCAGACTCCATTCTGAAAGCAGCAGAAAGGTTAAAGCTAGTACTCTAGTAACAACTGTGTATATGAAACTCATATGGTAATACAATGGACTTTCACTACAGTATCTGGGTTTGAATCCATAAGGACCTGCATGTCCTACTCGCCATGGACCCTACACATACCTCATATCAACACTTGAAAACTGTTCTCTTCTGCTTGTTTGGGTCTGAGTAAACATCTTAGAAGGGCCCCATATAAGTGAATGAATCAGTAAATGAGTCAATGAAAGAATTATTTAATTAACGAGTGACAATACATCACAAGAACACAGAACCTCAAAGGAAAGGCATCCAGTTGTTTAACTGCTGCAGAACCTGCATTGGAATCAAAAGGTAAATCAAACCGTGGACTATGCCTAAGAGAAGTGGTAAAGCTTATGAGAATGTCCAGTAAACATACAGTAAACAGCATAAACAACACGAATGTGTACAACTGTGACTTTACAATTCTGTTTTGGTTGGAAGAAAATGCCGATGGTTAGGCCCTAATGTCAGTGGTGACTTTTAGTGGTGTCTGAGCCTTGTTAGCTTAAAGGTGAATTGTTCAGCATACTTAATTAACTTAAACAACAGTTAGGTTAACGAGTTCAGTGCTTTGAAGAGATACTTAAAAGGCACTGTATTAAAGTCTAGATACACATATACACATATACATGTATACATACATGCTTACTGATGCATGCAACAAAAAATTCACATCCCTTCACAGAAAAAGGAAATCATTTAAATTAGGTAACTTACTTGGAAAGGCTTTCCTGGACTGAAGCTACAGTGGTATCGTAGCCGTGATTACTGTGCCACACTTTTGATACAACAAAGACATCATCTCGTTTAAAACCAGATTTCTTCAATCCCCGTGCAACCTCAGCTTCATTACTGAAGACAAAAATTCATTTAAAATAATAATTACAATGACAGCAAAGAATTAAAATTACTGAAAATCTACCAAACTGTTATCACAGACATTTTTAAAATCATAAAAGTATTGTACCTTACTTCAAACGACCTTATCTTAAACAACTGCGAAAAACCGGTTGAATAACTGCCTTGCATTTCTCCATGAGCAAACTGGTCAAACTGTTTACCCAAAAGAAAATTGGTTTGCAGATGAGCTTGTACTGACAGCCAACTGTGAGGCAGAAAGCCAGTTATCATACTCTTTGGTAACATATGCGACAAGTCAGCTTAACTAACTCAGGTGTTATTACAGTACAATAACACACTAGTAGCAACTATTGTTTCTCTAGCAAAACAACAGCTTTGTAAAAGTCCTGTACACCAAATAAACACATCCTTAGAATACAGCACTGTCTTTGACTTTAGGAGTTTTGGATGCTGGGAACCTGCTACAAATCTGTGCTAAACTATGGCAGCATGTTTCACCAAGTAAAGAATGCACCATCTTTGTAATGTAATGTAGCAAGCATTTATATAGCGCCTTTCAAGCATCTCTCAAAAGTGCTTTGGACACGTTAAAGTCATGGCTCAACACCTATCTTTAAAAAATTATATCATCTGACTGTCATTGATTGTTGAAGTCATGCAAAGTATCCTTTTCTCGGCCCTGGCCGTTCAATCATCATCATCTTAGGTGTACCCCTACTTGGTGTTGCCATTCCTACAACATGTTGCCAGTCATCTCCAGGCAGTGTGTAGTCCAAAGTGGGCACAGGTCAGACTCCACCACTCGTGCCCCGCATGTGGCGAAGGTGCCAGCGTGCCTCTTGGGGGCTAGACATCATAGCATGCAGGGCTCTGGTGTGGTCCTGATAGCTGAAACACCTCACAATGTGTGCAAATAATCAAAGCCTCCTTGACTGCTATGGTGCTATATAAATCACCTTATCATCAATATTATTAGTATTATATTACTAATACTAATATTATTACAATAGAAAATGTTAGTAACATCTTGTATCTTACCCATAATACTGTGCTGTATCAAACATTTTGTAGCCTGCTTGCAAACCGCTCAGAACTGCATTTTCCGATCCTGCCCCAGCTCCTGCCAGATACATTCCGAGTCCAAACAGTGGCATCACTACACCATCGTTGAGCTGAATGGTGCTAGACAAGCTTGTCGCAACTGAGAATGCTCTCTGCTTAGACATTTCTGAATCTAACTTAAAGAAAGGAAAAGAAACCAAAACCTAGTGATTTTTACAGATAACTTGTGCTTATCAAGTATATTGAACAAAACAAATTTTAGATTTCGACCTTACTTAGTTCTTTGAAATGGTAACTAAAAGTAAGCATAAATACAAGCATAAATAATTTAGTGCTGAAAAAGTTAGAAAAGTTTAGATATTACGTTTGCCAAACCTATACCACTGAACAAAACTCCTACAATACAACTTCACACTTTTCTAGTTTTCGACCATTATTTGCTTACAGATGAATTCTCTGTTCTAACTGAATTAACATCACTTAGAAAGTAAGCAACGCTATTATGAGGTACTTAAAAGAAGGTGCTATAATGTCTGGATACATACATACATATATACCCAATACATACATACATATACACACGCACAAGTAATGGCATACTTATAGTGTGCTTTGTAAACTTTGACTAAAGTTTAATCAATTTTGCAAATAGTGTTCAGCTCGAATAGAGTCATCTTAGCCGAAAACCTCTCACAGTAGGCAGAAGCATAGCCCAAGGCGTAGCCCCAAATAGCCCAAACTAGAGCGGTCCCGATCCCATAAGTATGCCTCCAGCCGCTGATTTTGTACGATTAAAGGGATTGTGACGAGCTTTGTAAGTGTCTGTTGTAATAGGAAAAAACAACGTCTATCTCAAGTTTATTATATCCACCCATTTTCCAATGTCACTAATAAAACAGATACTGCCATCTTACTCTGTGGAACGTTATCCGCAGATTTGTTACCAATTCGAGAATAAGACCTAACTTCTAGACCTAGAAAACAACTATTTCCATATTTGTAGGATACGTATTTAGGACTCTTCTGAAGTCAGAAATTTATGTATCAATTTTGTCGGAATTTCCGACAAAATTGATACACAAATTTCCGACTCGGAATAGCTAGCGTAACTGTAAATTGACTAAAGCGCTACTTAAAAGCTAAACGCAAGACGCCTGCTTATTCACGAGCGCTGCATCAAGTCAGAGGCTTTTTCTGAGATACCGTGTGAAGAACAAGATTCGGTTGCCGCGAGACTAGAGATAATAGAAATCGCAATCCCGAGATTTCTATAAAGCCCGATGAAAGCCGCGTCACGGGGATCATCTTATTCACAGGCGCTCAGTCAAAGTAAAATCGATAGGCAAAAGGGTTCGGTTCCAGGTCAAGATCCAAATGTCAGGCAGAGAGGCAGCGTGGTGGCTGGTGTTTGGGATTGGAGCGGAAGGAGAGATAAGAAGAGGAAGGGGAGTCAGGATAGGATCTGTGAAAGAGGAATGTTTTCAGTTTTAAGTGAAAGGCCAATGCAGAAATTGCAAGCGGTGGAGCATAGGTGAGTTTGTGTTGGTTCAGATAACAGTCGCAGTTCTGGGGGAGTTTATTCCAGAATGGGGGGGGCAGCTATGGCTATGAAGCGATTACCATATTTTACGGATGAGGTAACGGACGGGCGGAGAAGCGTTATGGCAGAAGAGGAGCGGGTTGAGCGGAGTGGATGGGACTGTAAACACATCACGAAGATAAGGGGGTTGGGAGGATTGACTACAGTAGTTCCCTTTCCTTAAAATTGAATCAATTTAAATTAAATGGCTTCAACGCATCAAAAAAATACTTGCCTGATCTGTCACCTGGACACCGAAGCATCACCGTACCATTTCAAATTCTTGGTCACTTCATTGGCTGAAAGTCCCCGAACACAGTCATTTCAAATTCTTTCGTAATCTTATAGCTTTCTGCAATACTCCAAGCATAACTTTGCAAACTCTTCAACATCTACTTTGCAAACTCTTCAACATCTAGGGCCTATCTCCTCATTCCTGCCCGTAATCTCGAGATTTCTACACCGCCCAACGAAAGCTAAGTCGCGGGAACCAGCTTATTCGCAGGCGCTCAGTCAAAACAAAATCGATAGGCAAAATGGTTAGTTTCCAGGTCAAGATTCATGAGTCAGGCAGTCAGACAGTCGGACGGCTACGGTGGATGGTGTTTGAAATTGAACCGAGAAGAGAGATAAGGGGAAGGGTAAGAATATAGCCTACAACACAGCACCGTATCTTTGGAACGCTCACCCTCGTGAATGCTGCAAATTCTCCGTTCCCCTACCCCCTCCGGCGCTCAGCCACCTCATCTGTCTCAAATCCATCTACCTATTAAACGTACTTCTCAGGCTTTCGATTCGAAACTAAAGCCCCATCGTTTCAAGAAATCTTACCCTGATCCATCCAATCCACTGCTTTCCCATTTCTTTCATCCTAGACACAACACTCCATCGGCTTCTGTATCTCTTTCTTTCTCTGGTCTTCTAGCAACTGGATTTTGTTCTGCAGATGGTATCTTTGGAAAACCCCTCTGACTAAGCAGCGCTGTATTTCGCTCTGCATCTGGTGTCGCCATATTGTTGATAATTGTTGGGCTTTTGCGATAAACTAACCTTTTATTAATAGTTACCCAATAATTAGTCCACTCCATTATTTCAGTTCACACCGTTAGCCTACCTTACACACGGTAAACGGAACAAACAGGTAACGGAGGAGACAGCCAGCTAATTTCAATATATAGCACTCAGTTATTGTCCACCGAATATAATGCGCTTATTCATGCATGTGTGTATAGGCCTACACTAACAGATGGTGTAATGCATGCATTGGACTTTAAATACAAATGGGCATTTGAACAGACCCTTCAAAGGAGTAGACGGGCAATAAACATGCTCATAAAAATCGATACATAAATCCAAAAATCCAAGTGTTAAATGAAAACTTTCTGCAGACACAATCAAAATTTATTTGTTGCCTATATATCGGAAACTTGCAAAAGGGCAGAACTTACGAACAAGATAACTTGTCTTGTTCGCAAATCAAGGCATATAGGTCTAGGTCTAAGTGTTGGTAACAGAGTTGACACAGATATATCTTTCACCGTGAAGTATAGCATTGTCTTCAAGAAAGACATTTGCTACACTGGAATAATTTAAAATACGTCTCGGATAATAAAATACATTTCCAATATCAGAGAAAACACGATAGTTGTCATTAACGTGAAAGACCATGATCCCTTAAGATGACAGAAACGTAGTTGGACAATTTGACTTCTTAAAATTCTTTATTATCGTAGGAATACAAATTAGGAAATTAGGAAAACAAAGTCAGCTGCTATTCAAAGCTCTACGGACACGACTGCCATCGGAATTTATTACTTCAACAAGCTAAAGATACAAATAATAGGCGTACTGAGAGAGACGGACAAGAAGAATTTTGCAAGTGCACTTGTTAACCACAAAATGTCTAACATGAATGTCAAGTCTGCACACAAGAATAAAATATACCATAGAACTAAAATGTGTTCGCGCTACACCTTTTCTCCACTATGATATGCATACTCTAACAAACTAATCCTAAGCTTAAATTCTTAATACACTAATAATTAGTTAGCACGATCACTTATATAAAAAGCATGTTCATATAGGCCTACTTGCATTTTACTATAGCGTTATTCAAAAGTGTTAGGCTTACTAACCTACTGCTGTCACTTTTGCTCTTGATGTTGTTAATATGATTACCAATAACCAGAAAATTTAATATCACTATCATGTATGGTGGTACCTATAACAAATAATTCCCTACTACAACCCATATGGTTCTGAGTTGATTTGAAAGAGAGCCTTTTCAACCTTCCCAGGGACTGTTCACTGGATTAAAGGCGCCCTCGCCTGCGTTGAAGTCGTCCGGTTTGCTTGCCTATGCAAAAAATAAGAAAAGACGCTACTTCAAGATTTGCCTATGGCGGTACATATGCATATGCATTCTATAAGTTTTATTCTATCTGTTTCTAACATTCTATATGTTTAAGTATACAGTGGGTATATACATGTATAACATGACTTCAATTATGAATCAACAGAGGCCTATGTGCCCATGCAAGGATATGGAAGTCTTATACAAGATGTCAAAAACTGCATAACAACCAAAACATTCAATAAGGAATATAGGCACGAACATTAAGTCCAATAAAAAGAATCGAGCATTTGAAACATCTCTGAACAAACTATCATAGAATGTAATTACCGTTAGAACAAATTTAACCCCGTAATCGTAATCGTAAACTCGAGATTTCTAAAGAGCTACTTAAAAGCTAAGTGCAGGGCACCAGCTTATCCTTGAGCGCTGCGTTAACTCCGTGGGGTTGTCCAAAGATGCCTTGTCAAGAACCAAGCCCGGTTGCCAGGAGACCAGAGAGAGGAGGGAGAGCAGGCTAGGGTGGGTTGTGTTTCAGCTGGTATTTCTTGGAAAGGTGAGAATCCAGTTTTGAATTGAAAACCTTAGGAGTAATAGATAGAGCGAACGAAGGAAGGGACAAAGGAGGAGATGGAGAGAATTTGCGAAATTCAGGAAGGATATCGTCCCAGAGTCAAGGTGCAGTGTTGTGTATGGATAGATTAGAGAACTTAAGATGAGTACATGTAGTTACAGTTCACCCCCACCCCCCAAAGTCCTACCTGCACCTCACCGCGGTGGGGGGGGGGGGGTGAACAGCTGAGTAGGGGATTGCCCGGTGGGGCTATGCCATCAGTGGTGAATGTCCAGGGGAACCCTGGGCAGAAGGACCACCTTGGGCGTTTCGCGAGGTGGACAGGCCTACCGGGAACCCTGAAAATAGCTGGCTAACGCAGGAGGCAGGTGCTGGAAGGACACCTGAGGGCGTAAGAGGTCAAACAAGGCCCACCGGCTTCCTTACCCTGCCAGAAGAGGATTGGTCACCGTCTGGCATAGAGACCAAGAAACCTCAACATGACTATGTACCTAAACAGAGGAAGAATAAAGGGCAGGAGTAGAAGAGAAAGGATCAGAAACGAGGTGACTAGGAGAGAACTGGGACAAGAAGAAACACTCGTTGATAGAATAAGGAAAAAAAGACTAAAATGGCTAGGACATGTGATGAGAATGGACAATAACAGATTACCATCAATGGCTTTAAATGGATATATAGAAGGAACGAGGAGCAGAGGAAGACAACAGAAGACATGGATGGACAACATAAGAGAAGATCTGGAGGGAATGAAAATAAGCATGAGAGAAGCAAGGGACAAGATCAGCGACAGGGAACAGTGGAGACGACAGGTTGAGGACTCATCGTCGGCGGTGGCCTGACGGAGGAGAAGCAAAGAAGAGAAAGAAAGTTACAGAGGAACGGGCAAGGGTTTGGTAAGAGGATGAGTGAATACAGAGCGATCCGACTGGATGAACCGGTTCAACCCCATTCAACCTATGGCCATGGATGACCTATATAAATGCTACAAATAAAAGAAAACATTTGCTCAGCAGCCAATAAGTTCAGTTGAGATAATGAGATTGGTTATTTCTTACCAGAGCCGCCATGTCTTCATCTGACAGCTTGAAATCGAAGATTTTGGTATTTTGCACAATTCTTTCAGGATTTGTGGACTTGGGTATAGTGATGAAGCCTCTCTGTATACCCCATCGGAGCAGGACTTGAGAAACGGATTTACCATGTCTTCAAAAACAAGCAATTATTACGTATAGGCCTATGTGTCTATACGCACCTACCTAGTCATTTTCATCGTAATCCTAAGCTTGATATTTCTACAGCGCCCAAAGAAAGCCAAGTCGCGAGAACCAGGCGTCTCCGTTCAACCCATGTATGGGCCAACCATGTTTCACATTCCTTAATTCCTTCGTTCCTTCATTCATTCATTTATTCTTAAACTTTTTCATTCGTTCTTTCGACTATCAGTTCCATGTTATGAAATCTTCCTACTTTTGAGCGATCCTGACGAGGTCTGGGTCATCATTTTTCTTCGACCTGGCCAGTGGTGCCCAGCCCATGACCGCAATGCCCTTGTCCTTGCAATACTTCACCAGATCCTCTCTCTTCATGAATGGATGCAGTTCGAACTGATTGACAGACGGAGTCGGAAGTCCCGCCTCTTCAAGTCCTTTCAGGTGATGGATGCCAAAGTTGGACACGCCCACTGACCTGTTCAAACAGTCGAACGACATGCTTAAATTTGTATTATATTATCTATTGAAGTTAATAGCAATTTGTTTCAGTAAAAAGCAGTTGATGGCGTTAAAGAATGTCTAGAATTTAGAGACCTTTCTACAGCATAAGGCCAGTCCAGGTATAGGTCCTTATTCTGTTTATATTTATGGTAAAATAAGTTTGTCCTAACGAAGATTTCATTTCTCCGAAACTGAGAAAAATAGAGCCAGCTTATTCGTGCAAAATACAGTCAGTCATACATAGTCTTTATTACCAGTATATAAGGGATAGATGGCGATTTGTGACCTGCTTTATTTAGGCCTATCTCGAACTAGCAACGAACCTGAACTTTGCCAGCACTACATCGCCTTGAATGAACGGCTGCTGACTTCGTTGTCTGAGATGCTGAAGAAATAAGGATTAATCTTAGCACTTCAGAATGCTGCAGGCTCAAGTCCATCCGAAATGAATGAGAGACACACGGTGCAGCAGACAGAGACGTCTGCAGTAGGCCTATGCGTCAAGTTAGCATTGGTTTATTTTGTAAAACTTTGTTAAACACGCTTAAAGGACTATACCTGATGAGACCTTTTTTCTTCAGTTCGAGCAGGGCCTTGTAGGTCTCGACGTTTTTTCCACCAAGTGGATTATGGATGAGGAAGAGATCGACGTAGTCCGTTTGCAACCTTCGTAAAATAATAACACAATGGCATCCTATTATAATCTGACTGAATTAAGGTTGTTCATTCTTAGTAGGCGTGAAACTTATCTAAATTTCTACTGGACTTATCTTAATTACTACTAAGATGAACAGTTAATCTTCCTACAATATTTCCTTCCATCTTACGGGCAAACTGGTTCGTTTAATGAATAAAACTGCTGATCAAGCCAAATGGCAGCCACTTCGCTACTGCAGGAGCTCATTGGTGATACTGGGAAAACTTAATTCATCTGGTAGCCGCGGGCAGGTCTGTCAAACCAATCTGCTTAATATGAAGCACAGCTTTCCCAGTATTTCTTTTGCAACTACCGAGTGTGTTTTGTGTGTGACTAGGAATTGCTCTCAGAGTAGGGCTACGTGGGGGAGAGCATGCCGAACCTGCACCAAATTCGCAAAATACGCCGTTCGCTCAGGCCTACAACTGAAACCGCTACGACCCCGATGCATTGATAACCATATGGTTTACTACAGAAATATAATTAATGAATGGCTAATTATTTCTCGCATTACCCAACTTCAGTCTATCTTGAACGCTGCCGCCTGGGCCCGGCTCACTGGATGTATGCCTAGGTGTGGGGAAATACCCATTTTTTTGCGTGAGAAACTGAACTGTTTGCCCAAGCAAAAGCGCACTGAATTTAAGATCTTAATGCCTATGCGTAACTGCCTGTCGCGTTGTGCTCCGTCTTACCTCAGTGAGTTATGTATCTCGGTTTCGTCTATTCATGGACGTTCAACCATTCCCTGCGCTGCACAGGATGATCTGCTTGTTCCCCTGGTCCGAACTTTCACGGTGCAGCAAAGAAGCTTCGCTGTAGCTGGTCAAACTTTCTGGAACCAGTTGCCCAGCAGCCCACATCATGAGCTCCTTGGTCTTTCTTTACCTCTATTACATTACCTCTATAATAAAGCGCTTTAAAACCATTTAGTTCGATCCTGTTTTTCTATCGTTAGGTTGGGAGCGCCTCTCATGAGTCTCTCTTGAAGAGGTGCTGAATAAATCTTCAATTACAATTACAGTTACAAATTACAAAACGGCTTGCAAGAATTCGAGATAGCAAGAAGCGGACTTACTTCGCGAGACTCTCTTTGACCGCTGAGATGGTGTAGTCGTATCCATGTTCGAATACCTTGGTAACTATGAAAACTTTCTTACGGTCGACCCCAGCATCCTTGATTCCTTCAGCAACGTCCTGCTCGTTTCTGCCAATTAAGACAAATAAATTTAAATCATATTCCACCTTTGATTATATTTATCATGTCCTTATTTGACCACACAAAGTTTAGACACAAAGTTAAGGGCTAATAATTAAGCAGCGGTTCTGTACATTCAGTAATTTATAACATATAATGTTATAAGCTACTCGTAACGTTTAGTTCTTTTAAAGTTTCTTAACAAAATTAGCGCAAATGTTAAATACTTTTGTTCCATCAGCCGAACTTGACTGAGAACCAATAGTGTACTACGATTAGCATCTTCTGTACAGTATTTTGTTCCTGGTAAGCCTCTTTTCTTTGACCGGCGCTCATTCAAAAAAACTTACTGCCGTTTGAAATTCTCTATTCCTGAATTTTCGCGACTCTCCTACTGAGACTTTCCTCTTCATGCCTTTTCGTGATTGATAATGTTTCCTGTTGCCTGGCTTCCATATGCACTTTTAAACTGTTGTATAAGTGCAGAAAAGCCAATTTTTGGTTGCATTGTATTGTATACTAGCACCTTATAGTTTATTTCAATTTTGTGACTTCTATAGCGACGTTGTAGCCTAATAATGCATATGGCATCAAGCGATAGCGCGCCAACGCCTATCCGCAAATTCAGTCATTTAACAGGTAGTCCCGATGCAGAAAACTAAGAGCAGTAGTCAAATGCCAAGAATTTATTTGGTGAACATAAACAAAGTCCGTGACTGGACCGTAACTCAACTGCATCTCTCTTGCGGCTAATTGCCATGCATAATATAGGCTTAAAACCGTTAGTCGAGCAACATTCCATTCCTTATCTAACCACACAAAGTTTAGACACAAATTTCAGGGGCTAATAACTAAGCAGCAGTTACTCTTGTGCTTGGCGGTAGCCAAATATCCAACCAAATATCAAGCACATTCTTCTGTCTGTCTTTCTGTCTCTGTCTGTCTCTGTCTGTCTCTGTCTGTCTGTCTGTCAGTGCATTTTCGTCTAGAATTTTACGTGGCCGTTTTTCTGCATGAATGTGTATGGGCATGTTAGGGATCCGAGCTGCATGCGTGGTTTCGTCAACAATATCGGCGCCACCGAAGTCTACCCTGCCGATGTCTACAATGTAGGAGCGTTAGATGTATTTCATTAGGCTGTGGAATAGATAACAAAGGCGGCCTATTGTGGCCGATTCGTAACAACTTTGTACGGTAAATATTGCAGTTGGTCGTGCTGTTTGATATATGTTTATAGCCTATATTGGGGACTCTGCGGTTGCGTGGTTGCTCTGAAAGGGTGAAACTTCGGCTTATTAATCTTTAGCTGGCCGATAGTTTTATAGACTTAACTTCTGGGTCGCCGTTGAATAAAATATAATTATAACCAACTCAAAAGTTTCACTCTAATAGGCAATGTTAAATCGTTCCGTCACAACTCGTCTTCTAGACCATTTATGTACATTTAGTTAGTTATAATATTATTTACATTTAGTTCATTAAAAGTGTCTTTACTCAATTAACAAAAATGTTAAATACTGCTGTATTATATATGTACTATTAGATCTAAGTAGTACATTAATAACTTCGTCTTACTTGTAATAAATGGCTGTGTCGATCAATTTGTAGCCGTTCTTGAGGGCGGCTGACACGGCTTTTGCCGACGATGAACCAGGATCAGACAGGTACATGCCAAGACCAAACAGTGGCATCTCAACGCCATCATTCAGACGAACTGTGCTCGATAGGTCCACCATTCCTGATTTAATATTGCTCCCGCGACGACCGGTCGAATAAGCTACACAAAACAGCGAAATGTAATGTCTTCGAGTGTAGATCTGTGTAATGCACTCTTGCACATTAAATTGTTGTCAATGCCCACAAGGATGCGTAGATGTTTCTAGAATCCAATTCCACTAGCGCCCCTGGCGGAATCAGCCACAAAATGAGTATGCTGACTGTACATTGTCGGCAGGAAGATCAGGCAGCGAAGGAGAGGACTGGTAACCAGCTCTTCTAAGCCAAGGCTAAGACAATGAAGTCGCTTACATTTCATATTTATGGCTATACCTCTCTGAGTTAGCTTAGGGGACTGCTCTTCACCTTTTCTATCAATGACCTGGCAGTACATACAATAGAAGCAGTAGATTGAAGTGTGGGTTTCAACTCTCCTCTTACGGAACACAGGCGCTCCCAATTCAGCGCTCACAAGTCAAAACAGGGCGGGTTTTAAGCCACCGCTCAAAACATCTGAGGGAATGCATGACTAGATTGTTTAAGTCAGGCAGTATATAGACAGGCCTACGACTTGGCTTCAAAGTCGCTCGTTTGTGTTCACATTTAATCTTCATCAAATGACTTACACTCCCATCTCATCAGCTGACCAATTGTCAACTGCGCTGGTCTGAAGGAAACGACCAGATCATGTTTTTGATTAACAGGTGTTAGACGTAAAATCGCCATTGAACATGGACACTCGATTATTCGACGTTTGACACGGTTCAACTCATGGCTGAACGGAAGACATGGATGAGATTCTACTGTGCGAGTACATCAATTGGCCATATGACACGTCTATATTTTGCAATGGTATTGCGACTTTATTCCACTATTTCTACTTTGAATTTGTAACATAGATTTAATTCCAGACGAAAAATCCTTGTGACATCGTTTTCGATCGTGCTTCTCTAAAGGATAATTATTTTGATTGCAATTCTGCTTAGAAGCGACCACAGATTGTTGCTTTGTACAATATGATAACGACGCAATAGAAGTCATCAAATTAGACTGATTAAATTAGATAATTTAAATTTGCTTTGCGTTTTGCATCAATAACTGATAAATGACGCATAAATATAGGTGTATATTATTCGGCATATTATTATTATTATATTATTTTTATGTCTTCTCGTGTATTGAACTATCTTAGTGCAACAATCTCCCATCGAATTTACATACTAAGACATTTGACTCTGTGCAACATACATATTAAACCGACCTAAAACACGAACGATTAACTGGCTCAGATAATCATGAATGCTTGATTTTGCAAACTTAAACAAAAAAGTGCATTTGCGATGTGCTATATGTAAGTGTATTGATGCAAATAAATTACTCTTGCAAGCACTACGCGATTAGGCCTATAGCGTTTTTATTTTAATACACGACTTCGAGCATGACGACATAACAAACTCCGAATTAATTCGTTACGCAGACGCTGTTGAAATTAACGATTCGCAGTTGCATGCAGTAGCTTCTCCCAGCATATACGATTTATGGAATCAATCGACCAACAGCTCGGACGGTGAGATATAGTCACACGTCTTACAATATGAAGCCGAAGAAGAAGCAAAACTCAATCAACCAAGATTGATAGAAGGAGGAAAACAACGCGTATGTGTAGATATACATAGACCTATCGATGTTCATTAAGAAAATTTCTATTGCAATAACATGTTAAACTCCACTTTAACCATGTATCGGTATGTGTATGTGTGTGTGTATCTCACACATTTATTTGCACAAGCGACGAATGTACATGAAAACTGATACACACATTTTCATATAGAGTAAAGAAGACAAAACTGGTGGAATTTGAATGAACAGCTTCTATAGAAAGTCAACAGAAGAAAACATATAAGAAAATAAATCTTATACTGTATTCATGTTTATTCGTCATCGAATCTGTTTACACTTCGTTCAGATAAATACAACGATCGCATACATGTGTGCAAAATTAAATTTCAAACTTTCTTAAAACGTGCTCATATAGAACGGTTACATAGTCATGCATGCAGCGTCTTTGTGAAGCACTTAAGACCCTATATTACAGGTCTTAATATATACATATATAAACATACATACATACATACATATAAAATACTGCATTGTTCAAATTCCTCAGAATTTACTTTGCATATTTCATATATTATGAGTCTGATATAAGTGATATAAGTTGTATAGATGTCGATATGGTTGGCAGATGCAGAATTTGTTCAGCGCGCAAGAAAAATATGCTGTGAGGCTATGGGCTGTGTTTTACCTGTACGAATCAAAACGAAAGTTCGAAATGTCGCAGTTGAATACAAGATCGTTTTTTCGCTTCCGGTAAAGACTGTTGCAAGACTTGTGATAGGAAACAGTCGACGCAACATCTTAGATCGCCAATCCAACACACCTTCGTAAAACAATCAATTAATCGGGTCAGACCCTTCACCACCGCTGCTCGCTTGAATGGGCGTCATGCCATTTAAAGTCCCCGTGTAGGAACCGCGCTAACCCGAGATTCAAAATATGGTCTTTGGACAAATTAGATATGTTTTTGGGAGCTAAAACATCTTCGAGTTACCCAAAGATATGCTAAGCTGCTGTACATTTATTTCATTGTGTGTAGTGTTAAATTGACTGTATTTTTAAACTAAATTGTAATTCCTAAAGCGAGTTAGAGCGTAGTAATTCATACTTATTTAATTGTACCTAAACTTAAATTGTTTAATTGCTATAGGCTACTATAACAGGCCTAATAAGATATCAACTGCCAGACGTCCAACTTGAATCAGAAGCAAATTGCATCGTTTAAATTTTCATTGGTTGAAATATCTTTTATATATGTTGTTCCTTCAATTTCCATGCAAATCGTGGAGTTTTTTCGATTTACTTGCTTACTTACTTACTTACTACTTATTTACATACATATATACACACATACATGCTTGCTTGCTCACTTACTTACTTAGATGAGACAGCGCAGCAGCTCACAGACATGAAAATTAATGTCAATGGGTATGAGTAGGGCTGCTTTATCCAAGTAATTGATTACTTGGGTGCTCCGCTAACGAGTACTCGAGTACTCATCAATATAATATCATTTATGACGAACCATAGAGTAGATTCCTTGTTTTGCCAGCCATAGTTAATATATCCTATAAGATTAGTCAGAAATCGATGAAAGAAAGAAACGGTTAGCTTAGGTGAGTATTGACTAAACTTAAAGACTGGCCACAGACTCACAGTATCTACACCAATTATAAGTTTCCATTTAAATATTAAAATATCACATCTTTACTTTCTAACGAGTACACGATTAGCCAAAATTACTCGACTCTAATTTGCAGTGGAGTAACTCCAGTACTCGGATCAGTACCTAGTCAATGACTATGAGAGGCTGTTTCATGGACTCGCAACTACTGACATTAATTTTCTTACAACCACATTCATCGAATCATCGACCCCACAGCGTCGTTGATTTCAACGCCATGAAATGGTTGGTGTGTTTATAAAGCAGAACTAAGGAGCCTCGAAAGTTGGGAATCATTTCATAAGTGTCATTTCTTATCTCAATATCGCACCATCTTATCTCCATAGAAAGATGGCTACATTCGGGTTTCTAAAAATGATTGATGCGAACAAGGATTTGCCACTTCATGACGAAATCGCTTTGCACCCGCTAGCCTGCCTCTCCTGTAGACACCCAGTTTTGTTGGACGTATAATTGTGTTTGTGTTTCGGCAATGCAGGTATGAATGGATAGCAGCGAATGTAAACAACCACTCTCTCGTAGCGGAGCCGTCTGTCCTCCAGGCTTCAACTTGCCTCGACGACTCAGATCTGCACGTAATCGATTTCGTACAGCCCAGGGTTGTTGTGCATACAACCTCGTCAAATGGCGTCAAGCCGCTGATCTTTCGTGGAGCTGTGGCGCAGTGCTTACAAAGGCGCACATTGTAGATGTCTGTCCGCAAACACGTTTCAACGGGGGACTATTGGCTCTTTACGTCGCTGGTAATGACGCTTGCAAATGGCTGGGCACGAACCGCATACGTTAAAATTTCTTAGGAAAAATCTTTGGCATAATTAATGTCAACTAATAACTTTTTAGAATAAATTACAGACTGAATAATGAAACCCCGAGCAATTAAAGTTGGCCAACTAAACTAGAAATTGTGATCGATAGTAAATTATTGTTCCTTTCGCCATAAGTGACTAGCTTCTTTAAAAAAATAATTATAAACTAGAGACTTCGACGCTCCATGCCTTTATCTCCCATCGAACTGCACCCAACTGAACTTCACCTGCCCTCGCAGATACTGCAGCAGACCAGTTCTAAACGCAAAGCCTTATCAGTCACATTGGGTTTTAATAGCTCTGCATTAAATGTAAATGCACTTCGTTTGTCTATAGCTACCGCATGCCCTCGACCCTGCGCAGTGAATTGATCGGGTGAGATCATTCACCTGTAGTGAATGGCAGCCGTCTATAGAAGCCCATTATCATAATAGCGCTGATGCAAGCCTCCATTCAAATAATTAATAAGACAGACCTAGCCTATCTACTCCAAATTAGCGTAAATCTTTAAACGCCGAGAATATGCTTCAAGCAAAGCTATAAATTAAAGCATGCTTACCTGTCTGAAACACAGAACCTGCTCCAAATGAAGACAGTCCCAACCCGTCTGAAGGCCAAGTTATTTATACAGTGAAGTCCCTGTGCACAATTACACTTTAGGCTATGGCTATTTATAGTCAGCTACGCAAGCCTTTCTAGACTGTGCAGCTTATTTTCTGAGGTATTGACGGGCTGGCATTTTTACGTACTCAGCCCAGACAACGTCAACTGAAAATCACTCGATCACGATGAGTCGACGTTTTTTCATGTATGAGCTTGCGCAGGTAGATCGGCGAGTTTAAGCTTTAGCTGTGTAAAGCCTAAGAGTTATTTGCACGCGAGTTAGACATGGTTATTCCGTAATAATGTCATACTCAATCAACAGAAGGACATCTAGTCTTGGTATGAAACGCTTTCGCCCAGTCATTAATTCTTTTTTTTCAAACAGGTATATGTTACGCAGTGCATCTAAGTCACAGGCTAGGAAATTACTTCCGCACTTCTTGGCCTACTTACTAGAACGTTTCTGTCGTATACAATCAATTAAGTAATGGATTTTAAAATAATTTTGAACAATGCTTTACACCACTAGAGTAGGTCCAATACAGAGAGCGGAGGCACGATTTAGTTAGTGTGGGGCCATGATATGGGTGCTGTGGGCATGGGCATACACAAGATTACGAAAAGTGGGCCAAGTGAGACAGTCCAATCCAGTCACGATTCATCCAGTTCATTAAACCACGATTCCTACCGAAGATGACACTTCTGATTCAAGGTGGCACCACTCGCCCCCAGCTACGGCACTGTACTGTCGTACAATGATAGCTTTATATAGCACAATTAACAAAATTCTCTCGATCTGACTGCAAAGCCATAACGAAACAATTTAAAGCATATAGAATGCAACCTTGCAAAACTGAATTCTGCTGATCGATCGGAATGGCCTTCAACCTCTGACAGATCTCACATGCAAGGGCAGGCTGTGCTACCGATGGTTGTGAACTCTACATGCATGCAAGGCCTATCGTTGAGAAGAGGTAAGGCGGTCGGCTATTCACAGTTAGGCGTCTGATACATAACTACGCCTAAAGCAAACACAGACCCAGACAGTCAACATCACTGTTGTCAGTGAATTGGAAGCCTGCCCAGAAAACTAAATATCGACTTGATTGACAGAAGAGAACGCGTAGGTCTAGCGTACTGTTGGATTTCAAAAGTAATAATAAATAAATGATAACTTCTGTGGCACCAGGTCTAATTTGTCAAGGCATCAATCGACTCCGCTGCTAAACCAAATCGAGATTTAAACCATTTCGTTTTAATGTCGCCTGTGCGCTAAACAGGCTTAACCTATGGTGGGTTATTGGGGATTTCCTTTGACGGATAGATTGACGATGATGATGACGACGACGATGAGGACATCCTCCTACTTTATGAAATAATATTTTAAAACAGTCATTGTCGTTAATGAAGTTGGCGATGAACGCCAATCCCAAACATCACCCACCGTAGCTGCCACGCTGTCTCTCTGCCAGACTTTTCGATCTTGACCTGATATCGAACCCTTTTGCCTGTCGATTTTGTTTTGACTGAGCGCCTATGAATAAGCTGGTACCCGTGACGTGGCTTTCGTTGGGCGCTGTAGAAATCTCGGGATTACGATTCGTAGGACATCCCGTGCTCTCTCCGATCCCTTCATGGCGTTCCACCGGACTCGCCCTGGAATTAGGCTTGCAGAACAATTTTTCCTAGTAGCAACAATCGACTATGCTTTGAGCATTATTACAGCGGCGCTATAGAAGTTCGCAGATGAGATTAGAATGAAAGCAAATCAATTTCTGATTGAATACCGGAACGAATGAAGTACAAAATCATATAACACTTACCTATCACTTACCTATAACACACTTAATTCAACTCCTCCCATCCCTCCTATCTTCCCCCAGTTATTTACAATACAATCCAACAACTCCGTTCAACTCGATCATCTTCTGTCCTAACACTTCTCCGCCCTCACGTCACCTCATCCTTTAAAATTTGGAAATCGTTCCATAACAATAGCTGCTCCACCCATCTGGAATAAACTCCCGCCAGAATTAAGACAATTATCTGATTCATCATAAAAACACAATCTGATCCATCTTATGAAATCATCATCACTTCACCCCTTGCAGTCTCTGCAAGGTCTTCCACTCAAAACTGAAAGCATTTCTCTTCCGCAGATTCTATCCTGATTCCTCTTCTTCCCCTTATCTATCCTGCACATCCAATTTCAAACACCACCCATCATAGCCGTGTGACTGCCTGCCTGCCTGACTCTTGGATCTTGACCTGGAACCGAACCCTTCTTGCCTGTCGATTTTGTCTTGACTGAGCCCCCGTGAATAAGCTGATTCCTGCCACTTAGCTTTCGTTGGGCGCTGGATAAGCTGATTCCCGCGACTTAGCTTCGTTGGGCGCACAGACATCATGAATATTAATATTCATAATGTCTATGGCTTGACTGCTCGCAGCCGACATTTTAATGGAAGTATGTCTGTAAGTTTGGGCGGTGAAGAAAATTAATATTGGTCGCATTTTGCAGGTTTTGGGCGCAGTTTGGAAATGGCATGGCCAAATGTTGTGGCGATGGTTTACCACAAATTTCTGCCCTTGGTTAACGACAACTTTTTTTCCAAGGCTGTCAACTCTAATTTGGAAAGCTTTGTCCGTGCTTTGGGGACAAAGGGCGACGGTGGCCGTGGTCATGTACCTGTTAGTTGGTGTTTTACTAACAACATTCGAGGTTAGTTAGCTCTATAGCGAATACATTGCTATTGTGAATTTGATCATATCAAGCAAACATTTCAACTGTAGATATTCAGACATGTAATTATTCCTCCATTCTTATTGAGCAATATACGGTCAAGAAGTTGATCTGTTCATGTGTTTAAAATAAAAAACTGAATTATAAAGTTGGATTTAGTATAAATTTTATGAACAGCACAAAATGTTAAACAACTCTGCTAATGTAGCCACTGGTAAGGAATATTTGTAGCACTAGGTGAATATTTGTAGCACTAGGTGAAGAGCTAAAAATAACTAAAGTGCATAACTGAAAAACTCATTCAAAGTATTTTGTTTATTATAAAGTCATTAACAATGATGACACCAGCAGTATGTCATAACGTTCATCAACGTCTTTGGTTTTTCAAAACCTCTGTATGGTTAAAATTATTTGTTATGAAAGCCTTTAAATCATGGGTTGAATGATATATTTTAGTGTTTGACATGACTGTTGAATTAAGAAAGATTTGATTACAGAGAAGCGACTGATGATCAAGAAGAGAATGTGACTATTTAACGTTTAAATGTCTTGACACAAATGTTTGCTGCAATGTTTGATGCAAAGTAGAATAGGATATATCAAATTCTTTGGCTGCAGATCTAATAGTTTTATTGTCACCAGTGACCCTTGCCAAAAAGCTATATTATCACAGTTGGTGTGCCACCAGACAAAGTGATGATATATAAACATATTTGTAGCAGCATGAGACTACGCCATATGAGTACTGATCTATGAGAAATCTATGAGAAAGAGAGTTGTTGCTTTTGAGCAATGTTTGCCTTTCCATACATTTTAAAGGGTGGGAGATACCCTGACGATAACTGCATTTTTATAATCAGCCCAAGAAATTGATAAGAAGCTGAAAATTTCAGGCTTCTATCTTTATTACTTCCAAAGCTACAGCAAGTCAAAGTTCGTCAATCATTCAATTTTTCGCGAAATCATGAAACGGCAAAAATGTTTAAAATTCTGTAATTCCAACATTTTTTGAGATAATCAAGTAAATTTTCAGAAATTCCTTTTGTCTGGTAGTAGAACATGTGTGCCAAATTTCATTAAAATCCAACTTTATTTCTAATTTTAATTCAAATTTCTAAGTAGAAAGTACTGCAATATGTCATTCGTGAGTGTTCAAATATCAGTATTTCGATCACTTAGAATCATGTGAGGGACTCAGATGCACCAAACAAACCATATATCATTGGAAAGGTCTGTTCAAGCTCTACAAAATTAAGTCAAATGCATTGTTCTGTCTATTGTCCCACATGCCCATACCTGCAGCCGAAGACGAGGTAGTTTATGGGACAGACCAACTTCGAAGACTCATTTCACCATGAAGACATTGATTAAAACGGCTAAGATTTGTCACACACAGAGTGAACTATATGCAGATAACATAAATGTAAAACATCTGCAATAGTTTTTTGTAATACCACTACGCACAGCGCGGCGTAAAAAGGAATCGATTCTCCCAATTAATTCTTTTGACAGGAAACCACTCCAGGATGGGAGAGCATAGGTAAGCCTGGAGACTACAAGAGCTTGGAAAATGCTTTGTAATTTATTGGAAGGCATTCCTTGAGATCGAAGGACTTTTAGTGGGTAAAGGCGTTGACTGCAAATAGTCAAAATAAGACACATGGTCGTCAAATTTGAGATCTTCTCTAAATAAAACACCCAACAGTTTAACAAGTCTAACTCGTTCAACGCCAATAATAGGATCAGGGAGGGACAAGAATCTAGTGCTCGGTCTGTGAAGTATAATGTCTTTGGTCTTAGAGACATTAAGTATCATTTTATTCCTGTAAGTCCAATCCTTAATATTAGCGAATTCAGTTTCAAGGCTAACAGGAGTTTTGTGGAACAAGAACATATTTCTGTAGTGCAGTACTAAATACGTCCCCGAAAAATTAAAGTTTCTTAATTTTCGTTCTAAAAATATTTTTGCTTCTTATTCACTTCTGACTGACGTCTTAATTTCACTTCTTATTCTATTTTCGTTCTTAAAATAATTTTTATTCTACTTCTACTGCACGAAAATCGATAATTATTAATCTTATTCTACTTCTCATTCACGAAAATATCACTACTTGCGCCTTTGAATAAGCTGGTTCCCGTGACTTAGCTTTCGCTGGGCGCTGTACAAATCTCGAGACTACGATTACTTACAGTTGATACCCTATTCCAGGATAGGCCAATCACAATAAAACTGTTGTTGCATTGTGGATATTCGGTCTAGTGTCACGAGGTCGCACCGATGCAGAACATCTTCAGGCACATACTGTTGACACTAAGATGCACAGCTCCCGAAGAATAAATAAGACATCCAGTCAGAACAGCCACATCAGTAAGACAGATTCAAGTGTAATTTGTAGCTGGTTAATAGCGAAGACAAAGGCCTGCGCAGATGGTATTTTTATAATTAATCAACCGTCCTGTATAGCAACTTGTGCATTAGAGTGGTGGTTGCTTGTGCAATACAGTAAGTGTGGACCTAACACAAATGGCCGAAGCATATTTGACATACCAATCTCATACGTATATATTCATGTACCATAGCTCTCAGCACAGCTCCTTCTATGCATGTGTGCAAAATGTGTTCTTTGTCCTACAAAGCTCCAGTTGGTCAAATTCGATCTCGTGAATCTGCAACCACAGCCCAGGCTGAATTGCACCATTGAACAAATAAAGGCAAGAGTAGCTGCCCCTACGAATTGCCTCACAGAGCACAGCATTTTCATATTTCATTTTTGTATTGCTTTGAAAATGATTATAATCATTGTTCCTCTGTCTTGGTCAGTTTAGATTTCTGTGAGTTGTCTTATCTCTGATTTTGAATTTTCACCACCCCACTTGATTCGGCTTGTAGGTGTACGACTGAAGAACAATCCAACAGGCATAATGACAACAACAGTAATTATTGATTCTAATTAGCAATTAATAAGCAAGGTTTATCATCATCATGGGTAACGCTACAACACTAAACCGAGCATAGGCTATACAGACAATGTAAAAGCACAAATATACACACACGTCTTTGGAGAAGAATTGTATGTATTGTACCTGAAGTCAGTGCCGGGTTCTTGAATCGTCCTTTCAGTTTATAAGTAATAACAATGCACCACCAGTGACAGAAAAGTATTTGGTTGCTGCACATCAGAGCCAATTTCATCTACATTATTACGGCACCTGGCATCAAACAGCAATGCTTTATATCTGTGCCTGGCTGCTACTACAACAATATAGAAAAAGCATCGGTAGGCATCCATCAACATTGTACAGCACAGCCAAGGGTCAGTCTCATGTCAAGTTATGAGGCATTTTTCTTCATTCTTCTTTTAGTGATCCTTACATGATCTAGCTTGTTACAAAGCCTTCACTCACTATATTACAATGCCTGGCAGCAACAGCAATGTCTGTGCAACACTGCTTGGCTGCTACCGCAACATTACATCAGAAAGCAGCGCTAGGTATCTATCGGCTCGGTACAACACATCCAAGATCCAGTGTCCAACGTAGTTACAAGGCATTTTCTTCAACATTATTCAGCTGTACTTCTGTGATGCAGCTTGGAACAAAGTCAAGTGCTGCTTTGCATGGTATTAAAGAAATCTTAGTTTGCACTTCAAGTAAGACTAGCTGCCATATGTTTCCAACAGGGGGAATTCATCGTTACCTTATGATGACCATAAAGCTAAGAATTACATCAATCACCAAAAGCACAGCTTCTGCTATAGTGGAGCATTTAAGATTGCAAACCGATTGACAAATACTTTTCCAAACTGATATACAGTAATGTATGTTTTGCATGATGGCAAAAACCACATGCAGGAAGACAAACAAAACTATGTAGACACTTTGAGAAAAATTAAAGAAATCCCAAAACACAAAATAACATTCTATTATTTTTCATCCCACAAAGAGTGAATCCAGTACAGAACACTATATGTCAATTCTGTTTACGATAGTTGCTCCTGTCCATCTTCTTAGTGTCTGACTGTCTGCCAACCATCCTCATCTGTAGGAGCACGAGCTGGTGGCCCTAAAATTATATAAAGTTATAAGGAAGGAAAAAATTACAAATTGTTGAACACAAAATGCAGGAAACTAGTGTGAAAAATCTGTTACCCAAATTAATTTTAATGTCTGATCAATTAAGCCAAGCAAAACTTACTATGAGTCACGTGCCATAATGGATTTAAGGAAGCACTCGTGTATGTCATGATGATGGCCACAGTAGTTTACACAATCTGGCAATACAATTTGTCTAGTAACTGCTCGGCCAGTTCACCTATCCGATGACACCTTAAGTCTTTATTACTCATATATGTCACTGCCAGATTCCGTTGACATCTATCACAACATGAGGCATTATCTACTACAGTCTATGTAGGTTAGTACATATAATGCTATAATATTATATTCTGTTCTACATTAAAATATTTTTCCATTAATGCACTGATGTTGAGGACTGACGACGTTATAAATGATCCGGGTAAGAAATACCACAGAACATCGAGCACTGAGTGTCTCAAATGCCACCAGTGTACACCAAGCCAAGCACAAAAAGCGAAACAAAATACAAATACATCCCTTCCACTGAATGGGCAGAGCCAGACGTTGAAGTCCATCACCATTCAGTTAACCAAGATTTTGTAAATGCAGTTTCTTCCCACAGGACCGACAAATTTGTGTTTTTAGCAAAATTTTTGTAATAAAGGAACTAATTTACACGTAAAACCATCAATGTTGGAACGAACTAAGCATCCTTTTTAACCAGTATTTCATGTTAAACATTTCGCATTAAGTGTTTTCCACTGTATACAAAAAAGTTTCCAATTATAAGGGAAACAAATCTGCACTGAGCAATTAATACAAAAGCAATTTATATGCTTTAATCATGCTTCTTGATTGCTGCTATGAGCAAAAAAATTTTTACTTGGCATACTAAAATGGAACAGAAAATCAGTTCTAACATCAAGTCAGCAGAATATCAGTCAGTTTATATTACACTTTAAGACAACTTGATCTGGTGGTTTTTTGCAAGGTGCTATGCAAGGGTCCATGTACAAAAAACTCGTGATCCTGCTCAGATAAAAATGTAATTAACACTTTTGGCCATTTTTTTAAAAATCAGCTGCTACATTTCTATGCAATGTAAAAAATTTAAATCAGCTACACAGATTTTTGGTTACCTCTGTCTTCATTGTCCTCTCCGTCTCGAGATCGACTTGGTGGAGGACCTCGAGAATCTAAGACCAAAGAATTCTCTACATAACTTATTCATACATAGTCAAACAATCACAGGTAGCCACTCTAAAGTAATGAAGGTAACATAGCCGAGCAGCCTGGTTCACTTTGTGTGTGTATACCATTTACACCAGACCCATATAACACAGCTCTCCAATTATTCTTGACAAGCACACAGTACTTTGAAAGCAGCTTCACTGATCTTATTCAAATCATTTGCTACCTAGATATGCAATATGAAAGTATTTACAAGTACCTTTGCTTCTCCAGTCATCTCTTGGTGGTCCACGTTCGTCTCTGGCATCTCTTGCTGGTGCCCGATCATCGCGAGCGGGTGCCCGATCATCGCGTGCTGGTGCCCGATCATCGCGTGCTGGTCCTCGATCATCTCTCCTCCAATCCCGATCATTTCCACGAGGAGGGCCGCGGTTATCGCGGTCACGGAAATCACGTGGCGGTGCACCGCGGCCACTGCGATCTCGGTCTTGATCAAAATCTTTGCCTGAATCAAAATCACGACGTCTGTCTTTGCCATCTCTCCAGGATCTGTCTTCAGTTGAAGGTCCTTTGCGCCACGAATCCTGGCCACGATCATCTCTACCACCATGATCGTCTCTACCACCACGATCGTCTCTTCCACTACGGTCATCCCTAGGCGGTCCTCCACGGCGCCATGGTCCATCTAAGTCATCTCTGCGTGGTGGACTGTCATCGCGACGCCTTCTTTCTGGCTCTTTGTCACCACGAGGTGGAGGTCCCCAACGAGGCCTTTCCTCTTTCTGGTCTTCTTCCCTGCGTGGACGATCGTCCTCCCTGCGTGGACGGTCATCCTCCCTGCGTGGGCGATCATCCTCCCTGCGTGGACGGTCATCCTCCCTGCGTGGGCGGTCATCCTCCCTTCGCCAGTCATCACGTGCTGCAGGTCTGTCCCTCCATCTCGGGGCATCTTCATCCCGAGCAAGACCCTTTCTTTCGTCATCCCTTGCAGGGCCTCTTCTCTCCTCATCATCACCACCCCTTCTCCAAGTGCCCTCATCCTCCCTAAAGACAATCAAACACAAATATAAAATAACATAAGCATTCGTTGTATCTGCTGCTTGATAAAATATAATGAAAGTAATATTCCAAATAAAAAACCAGATTCTCTTTATAATTGTTTCGCAAATTTTTGTAGCAGCTCTTCAACAGCAGCTACTCAGATGTGCAACATATTTCATTATAACAGATTCTGATAAAACGTGTCTAAGAATATGAAGAGTTTCACAATGATAAAATACTTTTAACACAACGTTATAACATAACAGTATTCACTTGCTGCCAATTATAATGAAGTTCTCCTGTAGTAATGACAATTTTAAAATGAAAACAACACTGCCCTGCTGAGACAATGCAAACGATATGGAATGCCATACATCTGTTTACAAAATGCTGCAGATATTAGCCATAACAAAGAATGTTCCATCATATAAAATCTTCATACCTAGGAGACTTC
The DNA here is from genome assembly GCA_964023275.1 of Norana najaformis. Classification (NCBI taxonomy): domain Eukaryota; kingdom Metazoa; phylum Annelida; class Clitellata; order Crassiclitellata; family Hormogastridae; genus Norana; species Norana najaformis. Next base: position 44,795,882 of record OZ029915.1, read on the forward strand.
TTCCAGCTTTCATCCTTGGCCTTTTCACGTGTACGCCAGCCACCATCTTTCGGCGGCACCCACAACTGTCCGTCCCTGACATCTTTCTCCCTCGCAGGACCATCTCTGGTGTCTCGGCTAGGACCTTCTCTTCTCCAAGATTCTTCAACTCGCTTTGGACCTTCAGCATCATCATCTCTGCAGACACAAGGTCACGGATTTTTTTAAACACTAAAAATACTTTTAAACACTTGAAATGCACAATACTGAAGAATTTAATATGTTCTGTATGAGCTGCTAGCGAACGCTTCAGAGAACTTCACTTAACATTACATCTATCTGTGCAACGTAAAATCTATGCCTTCAACCAGTGCTTTGAAACTTTCCAGATACATACAAAATGTCTGAAAAACTTCAAAAACCAGTTCCACACACATGACTGCTACATGACTAAGAATAGGATGTTAAAACAGAGAAGGTTAACTCAATTATACTTACCTAACTCTGTCTTTTGACTTAACAGCTTCCTCTTTCTCCCTCTTTCTCTTCTCTTCAATCTCACGTTCTCTCTGACGCTTCTTCTCCTCAATCTCTTCCAGCTTTTTAATCTTCTCCCTGTATTCAGCCATCTCCTGCTCTCGCTTCTCTCTTTCAATTCTCTCCTCCTCCTCTTTCTCTGCAACAAAACGCAAAAAAGAACTTGATTATTCATTTATATTCATGCATGCATGAAGTGTTTAAAGAAACTCCCTTGGGTCAGAGATATAAACAAATTTACTAGAAATCTGCTATGTTTTACCTTATACAACATGATCTCTTAGGCATAAAACAAAACCATAAATGGTGTGTAAACTATCAGAAAGGTTTCTCTGACAGAGAAAGAAAGATTTAGAAACATCAATGAGAATAATTACTAAATCTGAAAACCCAGGAGAGGTTATTCTCAATTTGATTTATGCATTCTGTGACACTGCTGGTCATTATTATTCTTTGAAAATGTTGGTCATTACTAATCTGTGACATTGCTGGTCATTGATGATGGCGAATTCTCTGCCCGAAGGCAGGTCCACTGGCTTTATGCCACCCGGGGATGAAATCAGTGAGTCCTCTTGCTTCCTCACAGACAACTGCGGGTGAGCAACTTGTCCAAGGTCGCTACGCAGTGGCTTGAGGCAGATTTGAACATGCAACCCTCCGCTTACAAGGTACAGACCATACCACACCACCTCATCCCACTTGTGGTCATTATTAACAGCTTAATTTGCCTTAATTTCCTACGTAGATAAGTTTTAAAATGACGAAAATAAAATTTATTATGTAACATAAGCATGCTATGGTTTAACATTCAATACAGCATTTCTGTGCTGCCATTCATACCTTGTTGGACCCATCATTGATGTGCCTTTATCTACAATAGATTACTTTTTCTTCTCCCCAACAACTTAAACAATTTAAGACCTACATGCCATTTCCTTTAAGACGCATTCACAACTTGATACATTATTTCTGTGAAACAATAATAAAATTAATGGAATTTTCAATACAATCACTAAATTAAACAAAAAGCACCAATCTGTTGGTTCAATTCAAGTTACCTAAGCCCTGCTCATTAACTGATGAACTTCCTGTTCATAAATGACATTTAACGTCGTTTCAGGTAGTGTACTGTGTGCCTCTGATTAGTTTCTCTTGAAGTGGCACTATATAAATTTCCAATTACAAATTACAGACATTAAGTCTAAATGCAGGTTTTAAATTACTGGTATTCTTAACCCTGGAAAGTCACTTACGTCTCTTAAGTTCTTCATCTTTTCGTCTCTGTTCAGCCTCCAATTTCGCATTCATCCACTTTGTCCTTCTCTCTTCCTTGCGTTTCTCCCTGCGCTCGGCCAAGCGTTTCTTCCTCTCCTCTGCAAGTCTCTTCTCGAAGTCAGCCAGCTTGGCCTGTTAAACAATTTTGTTTTGAACCAAATAGCATAATTGCAGAACTGTTTAGCAATGTTATAATAATGCATCAATGGAGTCTATATACAAATGCAGTCAATTTCAGTCCAATAGGATACCTAAGGGACAGTTAAGATGCTGAAACCGTCAGGTCTAAAGCAGGGTGGTCCAACATATGGCCTGTAGGCCATGATCCGGCCTGCCTCATGGGTTCATCCGGCCCACCAAAGCCTTTCAAAATATTGATTTTTAAATGTCGAAAATTGTGGACAGCTTACCCGCCAATACACGGAGTACTTGTGTAAGCAAAAGAAAAAATCAGCAAAGACGTGTATACATGGCGTCTGATCTTAAAAGTGGGCAAATAAAATTATTGTTTGTTAGTAAGCATTGCGTTGTTTTGAATATCGATCAAATTTTGTCTCTGGCCCTCAAAGTCTTAGAAAAATGGTAATGTAGGCCTACACTCCAAAGGTTTGGACACCCCTGGTCTAAAGCATAGAAACCCGGTAAACATCTTTGAGCCAGAACAGCTTCAAGTTGTGTAACAACCAACCAGAACAAGGCAATCAAAGGAACTTGTGGAGTAACACTTTTCTCAAATACAGAGAATATAACACCTGCATTTTAACTTAGCAAAGAAAACCCTAGTGTTGTTTTCTTCTGCTCAACATGCACAGCTACTTTTGCTAACAGCGAGACAGCAAATGCCTTGGCGACATAGACTGCAGTTAAGGTTTCTGAGGAACTCTATAAAAGTTCCTTTTTATGCAGCATCATGCGCTGTCATAATAGCTACATAACCGATAACAATTATGGTTTCTAACCAGAGATAAAATCTTTAAAACTAGAAAATAATTCCTTAGTAGTAAACCAACAGAACTTCATACAAGCGATTACTGACACAACAGAATAATGACCAAAAAATTGCATGAAATCAGCCAAAATCAAAAAAGCCCCCAACAGGAAGGAATGCAAAAAAAACTGTTATTTGAGAATAAGGTTTCTTACTTTGTAGATGCTCAACCGCTCATTCTTCAGTGTGGCCAAAAATTCATTTCCATCAGGACGAATTCTATCCAGTCTGTCTCTCTGGGCAATAGCAATGTCACGTTCCTTCTGCTGCTCTGCAATCTAAACAACAAAATGCATATGTCAGATACTTGCGTTTTCAATCCTGTAATGAAGCCAGAAAACTAGAAATCTTAGTTAAAATGGAGTCTATCAAAAGCTGATTTTCTGTTTAGTCTTTCAGTTGATATATGAATAAGGCTTTCTTAATCTGTAAATCAACACTAATTAATACATTTTACAAGCATCGGATATGATATGCAGATTAATGTTTGGACAGCTGGAAGTCAGACAAAAGGAAAACAGCCAGTTTTTGACTTGCACTTTTGAGAGGTTCATAAGTGTTCATGTTGAACAATTTGTTAAGCAAACTTACCCTCTCTGCCTCCGTCTCATCCCAGAACTTCTTCAACTCAACTTTCTCTGACTCATACAGAGCTTCAATCAAAGGAATCTCCTCCAGACGCTTGGCTCTCTCAAGGTAGTCAATCTGAAGACAAGTAAAGAAAACTTAATTCAGTTGTACACAATGACATCTAAGATACTGAATACTATATCGACAGCATATAGTATCATTTGAAGCTCCTAAAAATCAGCCAATTATACAGTTATTAATTGATGAAGCCATACTAGAAGTTCTGTTGAGCTAGACTAAAAGCTGGAGCTAGATGACAAGTTCTGTGGTTCTTAATCTGACTTCTATAGCACCACAGTATGCATAATTGTCGTTCCTAAGCAAACCCCAAAGGTAAATTGCTATCCGTTTTCAGGTAGCCGACAAACCTTACAATTTTCAAACTAACTTTAAAGTATAACACATCTGGCTTGTAATACATCAAATAAGGATGTTCAGACATTTTACATGCTGCGAGGTCATGGCAGGACCACAACAAGGCACTCTAAGCTAGCGATTTATCCAGCCCAAGGGGATGAAAGAGACCTGTTCGACGTTACCCTACTAAATGTCTTAGTAACCATGGGCAGCTGATCTTAAACTGATTCTAAAATACACTACAGAAATTGAAAAGACAATACCTTCTTTTCTTGTGCCTTCAGCTTCTCTTCTTTCTCCCTCTTCTCTTTCTCAAAATGCTCCACTTGTTTTGCCAAGATATCATCTGCATCCATTGTAGCCAGCGTCTATTAAAGCAACACAATATTTAGATACAAAGTTTCTAAATTTTGTATTTAAAACCAACTTCAACGCTAATTTGTAAACAAAATCCGATTACCACTGATCCTTCCCACAACACCCTTACTGGAGTGATACACATTAAATTAAGCATCCATCATGAAACAACTGTAATAATGTGTGTACAGATTAAAGCAACAGGAGAATCGCTATAGAAGACACCCATGAAGCACTGAATGAGCTTAGATTCGTGTATAACAAAAATCAGATTACTATATAAAAATGATTTCAGACAACTATGAACAAAAAGCCATGCTTCAATAATGGTATTAAAACATTAAGAATTCAAAGACAGCACACTGGTCTAACATATAGCTTTTGTAAAAAAAAACAGCAAAACTGAGACATAAATAATGGTTCATATAACCACACACCTCTTCATCAATGTTTGAGAAGCACTTAGCACCAGCTGATGTGCTCTTTAGTTGCTCCAGTCTTTCCCTGGCAACCTTCTTCTGGATGTTCTCTTGCTCTTCCTTGCGCTTCTGTCTCTCCCTCTCCTCAGCCTCACGCTCCAAGCGTGCATACTCGGCCTCCATCTGTTTGCGTTTCTGTTCCTCTGCAATCTCCTGTTCTTCTTTTTCCTAAAGAATAATCAGATCATTGCAATTAACTGTTAGTGAATTGAACCAACCATCACTTTTAGGCAAAGTTTCACAAAGGTTGCGCTTCAACCTGCCAAAAATAACACATCTACTAAGTTTTAATCTCACCTCCAGTCATCCATTTTTTTCCACAGGAGGTGCAACACAGCTTTTACAATGATGAGCAAAGCCATTGGAGATTTGTGTATCATCCAGATTACGAAGCGAGTGTCGCAGAAAGTAATGCTGCATTAAACAACGACGGCTCACACACAAACCAGCCATGACAGAGACATTTGCCTGAGCCCTTGTTTTAATTGTGACTTAACAATAACTGAAGGAACACTATATATTAGTAACAAATAATTATTTAAAACTTTGGCAAAATGTAAAAACACAACATAATGAAACACATGTGCCACACCATCACATTTCATTAGTCACAACTAATAAAAACAAGCAGCCATGTTCAAAATTTATTTCTAAACAAATTTAATGTTTACACTTTAACTCCATCTTCAGTGGTTGGTGAGATACAACGTTTTTACTCTTACGGGGCGAAATGGACCAAAACCCCCCAAAAAATCTGGCTGGGGCCAGAACAAGGGCTAAAAATCTGGCATGCAAAGGGTCAAAAACAGAAATGCATCAGTGGTTTGCATACCCTCTGGAAAGTCAGATTTTCCAGTTCCTCCTTTCGGTCTTCGATCATCTGGCGACGTCGAAGCATCTGCATGTGATCCTTCTTAGCCGTCTGACGGTAAGTCTGCAGGATCTGAACCCTGATTGCATCTCGACTTGCCTGAAATTTTCAAATATGAACAATATGTGGTGTTATACAGTGCATAAAAAGTCATAACTCCATTGATTAATCTCAGCTAGTCTAATTTAATCACAATGCTTTAATTTCAGACTATCAAAAACATTTAACTTCTTTAGCACATCAAATTATTAAATAGATTACAAATGCAGATTTTCTTTTCTAAAAAAATCTACATAATTTATTTAGCATTTGACTTGAAATCTTGTTTTCTTATTGATTAGTAAACATTCATTTGAGCAAGGCTTCTAATGTGATGCAATTAAATAAAGTTAGGCACACTGAGCAATCAGCTGCCTAGGTAATGTGCACTTCCAAAAGTGAAATTGCAACTGAAATTTGTAACTGTAACAGATCATTTGTATAGCTCCTTATAAGCATCTCTAAGAAGCACTCTATACATGGCTGTATACATACATGGCCACAATACATGCCCACATTCGAAGCACACACGCCCGAGGCTTAGCACTTATAGAAAACGCAGAATAACAAACCAGATTATCAGTGATTAACTTACCTGTAGCTCCTTGGGGCTGATGATAACGTTAGCCTTGTCTAGGGCACGGGCCATGAGAATCAGCTGGTTACGGAACTTATCACTTGGCATACTCTGAATCTGTGGTCCTTCGTGGCTTGAGTCATGAGAGAAACACAGGTCTGTTCCAAAATTCAATGATCCTGTGCGGTGATCAATACGAACCTAAACATCAAGCAAACCGTACTGAACTATCACAGCGGCTTTAGCTCAGTATTAACAATATTTGTCCAACAACAAGAAGCTGCCTCCAGCTAACCTATTAAAACTGCAGCAATCTTAAAGTGCCTCATAAAACCAGATGAACCCTAAAAGAAATCTAAAACAAGACATATTCAATAAAAGTCAATGACAATTTCCAAGGTAAACTGAAGAGTAACATAATACAGAATAGAACAAAAGAATCAAGAAGAGACTAAGGTCTTGAACCGTAAGACAGTCAACTGAAACTGGCAAAACATTTTCATGTAACCTGCACAGATTCATAATAAGCTCCTGTTTCTATTCTACCCAGACGAGACATCAACTAAAGACATCTTTGGCCTGCAAGCTTTGTGGGACACTAAAAATGCCCAACTATGTAGCATTACCTAATAACAAACAGATTAGCCAAAACAGGAATCACAAAAGTAAAATACTGTCCAAATGTCAAAAGAAACCATTGAAAAGATTCGTACCTGCACATCCAGGCTCTTAGCTGCATCAACAACAACTCTCTCCAGACGAAACTTGTTGGCAAATGGCGCCATTTCAGCCAGGCGACTAAAGCTGATGGTTTGGTACACCTGCGAAACCTGGATTAAAAAATAGATAACAACCAAGCTGAAAAACCTTAATGAAATGCTAACAAAAAATTACTATCTCTATATTTTGCATATCCTCTTAGGTCACAAGAAAGAATCATGACATTCAACAAAAAAGTAGGTTTTATGGTCGCCATGCTTAAAAGCAAGTCATTTTGCTGTTAAATTTTTAAAGATATTTTTAGTTATCAAACAAGTATTTATAGTTACACAGACAATCCCTTCTAAATTGCATCTGAATGTGCTTTTCATGCAACATGGCTGTTAGTACAGCTTCTCAATGCTGCATATTTTAAAAGACCATTAACACATCTTAAACTTCACCAAGAAAACTCTAGTTTGAATTCGAGCAAATATGATCAATAAAATATGGTCAAGCATAAACTGCTACTCAGCATGTTTTCTTTCGAATGTCACATAGTCTGTACATGACCTTTCATCAAGAGAGATTCCACTGGCATTTGTTAAAACCCAATTTCCAGAAAAGGCCCAAATCAAGAACTTGTCATACCTGCTTAATCAGACGCATGATGGTGATTTCTTCCAGAGCAGGAATATACTGCTTCAGCTCTTCCTTCTCTTCGATGAATTCCATGTAAGTTTTCACTTTATTGCAGAGCTGTAGTGGCTGGAATTCAACCTCAAGCCACTGATACAGATTCAGTAGCTCAGGGTAGACATGCTGCACTATTCCATACTTCACCTAATAAAGAAATCACGATTCTATTATACATGCACATCGACAAATAAACATAAAATCATTTAGAGCAAACAAATCCTCTCCTTGTAATGCTAACTCTGGACTGTACACTGTACCAACTGAACTGCTTAGGGTTTGGAATATTTGTTTCTGGCCACTTTGTACCAGAATCCATACTTACAAATTACAAACAACCTAAAAAGCATACAAATCCACATATTAAAAAAATAAAATACAAGTCTAAATTCAAATTAAACAATCTAAGTTTCAGTTAGCATGTGACATTTTCAGATACATAGTGACAAGTAATTAACACTCAGAGAGAAATGAACAGAGCAACTGAACTCCTTACCAAATCTTTAACAAGTGAATGCCTTGTGGGTGGACTGTTGAGGGCGAGAAGAGTCGCAAGGCGCTTCTGCTTTTCTCGAACACTGTCATCCTGTTCCAGGATATGTTCTGCCTGACTACGAGAAGCTGTCAGTGGGATGGCCAACGTGGCACAAACGACACGTGATGCCAGCCTTAACAATTTACAATACACAACCGGCCCAGTCAATGCAGATTAAATTACATCAAAATGTAATTAATCAGAACCTGGGAGGTGCTAGGAGGTGCTACAAAAATGTTCAGCTATAAAATATATACACCATACATACATACAAACATAATTTAAAATTAGCAAAATCAAAGTTACTTTATAATCTGTAAAATAATAGTCATCCCAACTTTTTACTAAAGAAACCTTAGTCTTTTAGACGCCATAGACACCATCAATGATTTAACTGAGGTTTCAAATATTCTTAATAAAATAATACCATGCTTTTGAACAGCTTACTTCTGGAGCTCATGTTCCGAAATGTTCTTGCGCTGTTCACGATAGAGGTGGTAGAGCTTGTGCCAGGCACATGCATGGAACATGTAGTTGCCACATTTGCAAAGGACAAGACCCAGCTTCTGGTAGTAATTGGCCATCAGAGATGGCCGTGGTTGCTTCTTTGACAGCACAATCAAACGATGAATGTCCTCCACGGCTTTATAAGCCTCCTGTTACAAAAATATGGGTTTTTCCAACTCCAGCATTAACTGCAAAAGCCCATTTATGTGAATAATAATAGCATAAACTCAGCAGTGTTGAAATAAATTTAGAGATACATTAAATGAAGCAGCTGTAATGGAATTAAAGTCAACAAAGACTATTCTGTTAGTTCAAACATACCATAGTAAAAATGTATCAAATTGTATAAAATCTCCAACAGATTCATAAAAGGTTAAAAGAATCAGTCTCATACTCCTTAGTTACAAAATGGCATATCCTATTGCTTGAAATCTGGGGATTATTCTAAAAGCAAATCTGCAAACTTGATTGTTATAACAAGCTATTATTGTACATGACGTTGTTTGTTTTTATGATTTCGTCGATTCTGGCAAGTTTATTATTTAAAAGTATTCTGATTCACTATCACGAACACCTGCACAACATTTTTAAAGACTTGAATTTGTTTTATGCAGGTGTTTCATGACAAAGACTAGATCAGCAGATTTTTAGTAAACTCAAGAATCAGTAAAAAACTGCTCCCAGACAACCACACAAAATTTCTGCAGGTCATGTATACTTTACCTGCCAGAGCTCAATCTGAATCGAACTGTCCAGGAGAACCAGTCGTGTTTCAAGGTGCATTGTCTGGCTCTCAGCATTGTTCAGGTTGATGGAACGCTGCTGGTTCTGATGCTTAAGCACATGTTCCATGTGGGTATGTAGCTGGGCAAAACGACAGACATTTACTTGTAATGCCAACAAATATGTAGTGGAACAAACCTTGATTTTCAAATAATATGTAATGTAATAATGTCTGCTTCTGTAAATGTGCCCTGTGTGTAACCTTAGTGTTCAACTTGTTTGTGGTCAGTTGGAGACCAGAGATGCCCCCATCAGTGGCTGCTTTTAGACACCTCGAATGTTACTCACAAACATTTTTTAGCAGACAATGTCAAGTAATAAACCTTACAGTCTGAACACTGAAACAGATCAGTCAATCGTGGTAAAACTTTAAACAGGTGTTCTTCTGCTAAAAAAATACATGAACTACTATCCTCTACTGAACTGTCTTCAATTAGACAAAAATCAGAGCAATAATTAAGTGCCAACTTACAATATCACAGAGTTTACGAAACTCAGTTTTTCTGCTGTACTTCAAGCAAAACTTGAACGCTAGAAATAAAAACACTCTCTCTCAATCAAAAACACACAAGCCCAACTTTGTATTTCATTGCTATCATTATTATAGCCAAAGTGCACATCGCCGTTAGCTAAATGTCAAATTTTACACTAGTTTTTTCACTTCTAACCAAGTTTCCAATTTACAGATATAAGCAACATAGTTCAAAATCAGTTACTATAACTTAAGTTAAAGAAAGCTATTTTGACAATCCACAAAATCTCCCAATGACACGACACCACACCTTCAGTATTACATGGGATTTGTCAAGTGCTGCATAATGGTGAGGGCCAAGTTAAACTGATATGGTATTCTGTGACCTAAATTTCTATACATGTTTATGTAGCTGTGGGTTTGCAGGCTGTATTGGGCATTACGGCAAGAGTGCGATGTACTTTGTGAAACTAAATGCTTTAGTTCGAAGAAAAATTAAACTTGCTAAACCAAAATAAAAAATTCAAACAACTGATTTTAAAAATGTCTTAAATTATAAACAAAATGCCAAGCATACCATTCTGAGCAACTTCCTGGTAGAGCTTTTCCAGAAGGGCATTATTTCTCAACAGATCCAAACACTGGCGGTAAGACTCCCAAAGGAATTTCAGCCATGGCGTCAAAATAGCACGGTCAGTACGGTCCTGTGTGTCCTCTCCACTAACTGCGCTCATCAACAGGCTATAATAACAAAAATAAAACATCTTAAAATTCCCATACAGGCAAAGAAAATGGAAGATGGGACTACACGTTTTGCAGCTCAAAAGACCAGGGTTGGCAGGAAATTTGAGCATTCAGTATGAACCTATTTTAAAACTGGCACTATCTTGGAAATCTTACAAGTGCAACAATTGGCTATGCACATATTTTAACTACAGCACTAAAGTGAAACAATATCAGGTGCTACAACAGAATATCAGGTAAAAAACAGGAAATTACAAATAGTCACCCACAAAAAGGACGACCAGAATTATTCCAGAAATTTTTCTAAAAGCAAATTACTTTTCTGGGGTCTGCAGGATGTCCAAGTCATCGACATCGACGATGGACTGATGTGACTCCTTTCGAGCTTCTTCTGTCTTTTCTTCAGCCAGAGACAAATACCTTCGAACAATATCTTCCAACGACTTTGTGTTCACCTGTAATAAACAAAATTCCCTAAAAGTGCTGCCTAAGGCTGAGTAAAAACAAACACTGACACAAATGCAAATACAATTAGCAGAAAGATTTAAGCGGCTTGAGTAGTCATGGCCTCGTGGCACCTTAGGCTGTTTAATTTTCCACTCTAAAATTACGCTCTTACTGATTTTGTGTTCTGAAAAATCATTGACCCAAGTCATTAATCCAGATCTAAATCAAATCTCACAAACCCATGAATACTGCCAAAATCATCAACTGGTTTTAACACTAAATCACTCTGCATATCTTTTAAGCAACAACACCAAAAATATTCAGCTTAAATAGTCAATCACTGCTTTAATCTAGGGCTTGTTAGCTGATAATGTGGGTTGCACACCTTTGCAACTGTTTCAGTGGCAGGCACCGACAGTCCTCATTAAAGTAGTCACATAATTCCAGTGACTAATGAAATTACTGTCCACATTAATTAGAGTTTTAGCCTGACAGTGGGTGCCCACAAAGCTGGCACAGCCAAAAGAATAACAGATCCAACAAACATCATTAATGAAAATGATTTTATTATTACTCGTTAATACAGCTATATGTATGTATGTATATTTGTATATATATGTATCTGTACACATACAAAACATACAGATTTATGTATCCATCTGGGGAGATGCAGAGGTCTTACAAAGACGCTATATTTAAACGCTTTTATACACATATACACAAAACACTTTAGACAACTTTTAACTTGTTACTGAAACAAACAATCCAGAACAGCATGTTGCAAGATATGATAACACTAAATGCCACCACAGACATATTATGAATAAATTAAGTTAGCTAATTAATAACTGACCTGTTGGCAGATATTCTTGTACTGATAAAGACCCTCTTTTGCCACGTGGCTTTTCTTCAGATCCACGCACAGCTCCAGGTACTTCTCCATGATTGGCTCGTGAATCTTCTGCCATGTTCGATGGCGTTTGCTTTTTATCACGTCATAGAGTGCATCCAAAGCTCTCTGCTTTTTTCCGACATCAATAAATTCTGCCAACAAAATTATTTTACCGTCATTTTATACTTGAGACACCGGGTACAGCTATCACATGTCGGATATTCATAGTCAGGAAAGGCTTTCGATTTGCCTGCCTGTAACCGATTATTTACACAATGTGGTTGCCCCAGACTGTAAGAGAATAGAATGCTGCAAGCGCCACACAGTGATTCTCCAATACATAAGTTAAAGCTCTTTTGTTCAGTGCAATCAACTTCCCAAAAGGTTTTACGGAAAGCTGTTGTAATCCTGAAAACTAGTATGGTCTGTCTAATAGGCAATAGTAGCCGAACGTATAGGATCTCAGTGTTTCCCCATGTGATAATATCCCATACCCGTCGTACAGACGTTTACTTTCGGGGAAAAGTCCTAATTCCGCCATACAAACGTTATCTTCTTAATTTTCGAGATTCCGGGTCGCACTTAGAAAATCGATTTCGAGGGAGACCGTCGAAATTCGTTTCGCGGATTCGCTACACACCCAACACGGATTACTAACTTATTTAGTAGGCGTCTTTTCGATACCTTGCAGCGCTCTACTTTCTCTCGCAGTCTGGGTTGGCCGTAATGTTTATAATTCGGGCGATCGCCAGCGGCCGTTTCTGGAGGATTATACTGCGCTGAGAGCGCGCTGCGCTCCATTCTCTCGCCGTCTGGTTTGGCCATATATTTTACACTTAGGACTTAACCGGTCAAATCCGTAATTTTATCGAATGGATGTATCAATGTGGGCATGACTTAGTCAGTTTTGCAAAAACCATGGTCATTCGGTCGATTCATATTATATATTAACCATCTGTTTCATCAAAAGCTTCCCAGGCACAATGCACATGTGAGCATATTTAACTACATTACATGCTTACCATTGGCCCGTTTAAGAGCATTTTCAGGTCTTTGAAAATACGTAGGCATGATTGCAATGTATCTCAATAGCTTTTTCAATCAGACGATTCTTCGCAACTAAATAATCGCTAAAATTGGTTTCAACTTCGCCGTTCATAAGTCACATAAAATGGCGAATACCAAAGAATTGCTCAAAACCGGAAGACGAGAAAAGCCATTTGCAATTTAATAGATCGCAGTCACGTATTTGTGCATTTTTTTCTATGGCGCATATACTAATACAACGTTTTCCGCAACGCCTAACCGCTAATATCTAAATATTACAGAATAACTAATTCCTAAGAGATAGTACAACATCTGGTGAAATTTAGAATTACTAGTTCTTTTACGGAGTGCTAAAGAAAAATGATCAAGGACAAACCGCGAATTTAGGTTGGGTATACTCATAGAGTATACCCATCTCGACCCGAAACCGAACCCTTTTGCCTATCGATTTTGTTTTGACTGAGCGCCTGTGAATAAGCTGGTCCCCGCGGGGGCTTTCGTTGGGCGCTGTAGAAATCTTGGGATTACGATTACGATTACGATACGATAGAGGTTATACTACTTACAGTATATATCATTGGGTATACCCACAGTGTCCCCAATATCTGAGAATGTTTTCAATTTTTGATCAGCATTTTCGCCGTTAAATAAAGACAACAACAACAATTATAATAATAATAATAATAATAATAATAATAATAATAATAATAATAATAATAATAATAATAATAATAGCGAAGATACATAGGAGATGACAGAAAAACATCGTCAAGCACACTTATGACAAAAAAGAGCTATCAGAAATTTTGAGGCATACAGTAGTCACAAAGATCTTAGAGTCTAAGACTCTTCTTCCTCTTCTTCCTCTTATCTGCCTCTGCTCTCCAGCCCCAAACATCACCCACCGTAGCTGCCACGCTGTCTCTCTGCCTGACTCTTGGATCTTGACCCGGAACCGAACCCTTTTCCCTATCGATTTTGTTTTGACTGAGCGCCTGTGAATAAGCTGGTCACCGCGGCGCGGCTTTCGTTGGGCGCTGTAGAAATCTTGGAATTACGATTACGATTTGGTAGTCATCAGAATCACCATCGAACGTCTTGTTAGTTAAAAAGAATAAATTTCCCCTCCCTAATGTTCAAAAAGGATTTAAGACACTGACTGCGCGGCAATTCTCGATTTGTTCCTAATCATCTTTTGCAGCACTTAGGCGACAGTGGTAAAAGATCTCACCCGATTTATTAATTGTAAAGTAAGTTGCCATACGGTCGCTATAGAAAACATAAACATTTACATTTCACTAATCATATTTGCGCGACTATATGTAGCGGTCTGTGGCAAATTAAGAGCAAACTGTGACTAAACACCTTCTAAGGTTGTTGCCTATTAAACAGTGGCGATGCGTTACGAATGAGCGTTAACAAGAGCCTTCGTCATATTATACAAGAAATCGTGATCTTAAACTCAAAATTTCTACAGCGCTACTTAAAAGCTAAGCGCAGAGCACCAGCTCATTTACGAACGCTGCGTCAGTGGGGTTGTCCAAAGATGCCAAGTCTAGAACCAAGTTCAGTTGCCAGAAGACCAGAGAGACAAAGGAGAAAGGAGCTGGTATACAGGGTGGGTTGTGCCTAAGCTGAGAAGTGGGAAGGCAGCGGATTCTATGTATCAGGGTGGGCTTTCTTGAAAAAGTGAGACTTCAGTTTTGAATGGAACACCTGAGGGGTAATACTGTAGATAGAGGGGCTTGAGACAGATGATGATGGTGAACGACGGAATGGATAGAGGAACAGAGAATTTGCAAAATACAGGAGATCGTTCCAAAGTTTAGGTGCCGTGTTGTGTGTGGATCGGTTAGAGAACCGAAGACGTGTAGCTACAAAGGGACGGGCAAGACTGAGGCACAGTAAGAGGATAAGTGAGTAGAGCGGTCAGATTGGATGGTAAGAATAGGTAGGCTGGGAAAATTGGAGAGAGTTAGAGGTTAGGGAGAGCTTTGAAATTAATGCTTTCAGGGACAGAAAAGCAGTCTCTTAAGCTATCCCAAGAGGCAGTTATTTTCTTAGACTCGGCACATGAGGGTGAGGGTTGATGGTCAGTCCTTTCTCTCGCTGCTTGATTTGCGATCAACAGTGAACGGTCAGTGTACTCATTCTGGGTGCGCTTCTCTATCGCTCGCATTCCACGTCGATACGAATGAAGCCCGAACCATGACATTCCGAACAGTATTGGGAAACGCTCTTTATAGCTGTGTTCGCTAGAGTGCACTAGAAGAGAAATCTGGAAATCCGCCATGGAATTATTGTTATTAATGTATTGTATTTAGTAACTGATATAGCGCTTCTTACAGAACAAACCACTCAGAGGCATGAGAACTCCGGGAAATAAGAACGTCTTTTAACAACGAGCTGACTCAGCTCTATCTATCTATTATTAATTAATAACTTCTATCGCCCGCGGTGTCCAAGGCTTCAACAGAGGACGCACCAAAACCAAGCTGCAGTCAAATCAATAATCTGAAGATCAAATCAGTAAGTCAGAGAGGCAGTCTATGGTGAATAAGCAATTTGAAAAAAGTAAGCGTTAAGTTCAGAACGATATGACAAAAGCGACTGAGCAGAAGTAACAGATAGAGATTTCAACAATCCAGCACGATAAACTAATCGACTACCGCGCACTCATAATTAAACAAGAACCAAGACATATAAGCGATTTGCTACAGTGAGATTTAAAATGAAAACAGGGTGTATTCAGAAGAAAGGAAGTTCTACAGCTACTGGCGAAACACTAGCGCAACAAAAGCTGAAAGTTTGCCAGCCGTTTGGGCCTCAAATTTATGAATCATAACCTAAAAGAGTGTAGGTAAGGCTCACTGGATGAATCCGCTAACCAGCAGTAGTGTTAATCGTGTACATCAGTGTTAGGACCTAAGTGCATAAATCTCAATATTGTTACAAGATATAATAAATATAATGTGAAATAGTATTGATTACACGAATGTAATGTAATATAATGTAAAGTAATGTAGCATTTTAATGTGTAATGTAATTGGCTGTATAAAATGTAACTGGCATGGCTGTAAGGTAATTCAATGCAATGCAACGTAGCGCAATGTAATATGGTTTGTAATTTGGCTCTGTGTATCTGGGGAATAACGTAAGACACGTGGAAATGATTTCCCAGCCCCGTGGGCTAAACTATTCAACCGGTCTCCAGAGATAGCGATAGATTGTTAAAATTCAATTCCTTTTGTCCCCGGGGGTTAATCTGCTTACTCAAGGCCCGACGAGGACTCCCAATAACGACGACCAAGACGACCACTAGATGGCTACAGCCCTCTCTCAAAACTAACCGACCTCATCGACTCCGATACACGCGGACGCACATACAAACTAGTGCGAATATATATCATATTCATGTCATATGTGTATAGATACATGTATATTACATGTATATATATATATGCACACATGTGTGTATGTATTTATGTATGTGTATTTGTATATGCAAGGATCAGTTTTTAGGCCATCGATGTTCATAAGTGTTTTTAACGACATAGATAATGGAGTTTAATCAGAAACTTCTAAGCTTGCAGATGATACAAAACTAGGTAGAGCAGCGGATGATGAAGAAGAAGCGGAGATACTGCGAGAGGTTCTAAGAAGAATGGTCACAGTACTAGCAGATGCCTTTTAATTTGGTAAAATACTCGCTGTAGAGTTTGAGAAAGAGAAACAGTCTTCATACTTAATGTGGGGTAAGGTATTGAAAGTGAATCAGGAAGAAAGCAACTTAAGAGTGATTATACATACGAGTGCAAAGCCTAGAAGGCAGTACGCCGAAGCTGCAAAAAGGCTCAACCTTAGGAATGATCAAGAGGACAACAGTTACAGAGACAAGGATTTAATACTGAGGTTGTACAAATCACCGGTGAGGTAAATGTGCGCAGTTACAATAATCTACTGCATCCAGGTATGGAATCCATATCTAAAACATGACATAAACATCTAACAAGTAGAGAAAGTGCAAAGGAGAACTACTAAACGATTTGAGGACACAAGGATCTGAGCTACGAAGAAAGATGTGGGGTCACAACTTTGGAGAGAAGGAGGGGCAGAGGAGACCTAATTGAAACTTCTCAGATCATCCCTGGAAAGGAAGCGCTGCAGAGGGAGAGGTTATTTGATTTAGCACCAAAAAGCGATATAAATATAAAAAGATATAAATTATTTAAGAAACCAAAAGGAACATCAGGGCAGAAATTCTTCAGTCAAATAGTTGTAGATTTGCTGAATAGTTTGGATGATAGTATACTGTCTCAATGGACGCTGTCAAATTGTCAGATAATTTTCAGTGGTTCTAACGCTTACTGCATGTTTTCTGACTCTCTTAAAAACCTTGTCATGTTCTATGTATATGTACATTATATATATATATATATATATATATATATATATATATATATATATATATATATATATATATATATATATATATATATATATATATATATATATATATATATATATATATATATATATATATATAGCCTATATCTGCTTGTGTATGTTGTCTGGCGGTCGCTTGGGGCGCCAGTGACGACGGAAATTAGCCACGCATCCCTGCCTTATGAATCGAATTAGCTGACACGTCCGAGAGCAATTGCCTGGGTGTCACTAATTAGTGTGGGCCGACTGGGCTTTTCTTGTACACGGACGATACGTCTAAAATGGACCCGAGTGCATGGAGATGATGATCTCCTTGGCCCCGCGATGAACAAAACACTCGTTTCACGTCGCAGAGGTCACACTCTTAGTCTTACGTGATTGTGGTTAGAATACAAATTGTCTGGTGTGAAAAACAGTTACGCCTACTGTCGTAAACGTAATCGTAATCTTGAGATGTCTTCTGCGTCCAATGAAAGCTAAGTCGCGTGAACCAGGTTATTCGTTTTGGCTCTCTGTCAAAACAAAATTACTTGCCACCCAACAGTTTTGTCAGCTTTGGTCAAAACGGCCACCGTAATGTCTGGCTTCGATGACTGTGTTTTATTATTCTACAGTTGATGTTTACGAGCGTGCAGGTTACATCACTGTTTGCAGTTTCTACAGGGATTAGACATTACTTTAAAAGAGTACACTTGCCCTATGACCCTAAGCGATAGCCATACACGAATACAACACACCTGATACTGGTTACCTTGAAGTGTTCAAGAAATGTTCTTTGGCAATTAGACATCACAGCTTTAAATTACAATTACGCTCGGTGTAAATAGGTATGTAATAATGAGAAGGAAATTACGCTTGTTTGGACATATATGCAGGATGGATGACAGTAGAAAAATAAAAAGCGTGATGATGGGAATTATGGACGGAAATGGGAGACGAGGAAGACCTAACAGGGAGTGGACAGATGATATAAGGGATTGGTGTAAGCAAGACTTGCACGCCTTGATAAGAACAGCACAAGATCGGGAACTGTGGAGACAAGTGACAATGCATGCAGTGGACACCTACGGGCTCTTGGCCCATGGATCATGATGATGATGATGAAATAGGTTTGTAAAAGAATTAAGATAATACCTTAAGGTAGGCATAAATTTTAATGTTAATTTTTCTGCAGCACTCGATGCACTTCTTCAAGGCACGAGTCGTGTCTGATTCATAGGTGGACAGCACAAACCGCACCCAGTCAACGAGCGTGGGTCTACATGGTCTTTCTGGTAGTCAGAAGTGTCTGACTGCGGGCGGCAACGGCTGTGCAACGATTACAGACAAACTATCTCAGGCTACAGTTTAAGGAGTGTTGTACTGCTTACCATGGGGGTTGCGACCATTCTTAGCAGTACGGTAAGTGTACTCATTATAGCTGATTTGGCTAGGGGGCGCAAGTGGAACCGAATTCTCAGCCTTTGCGTAGGGGAGCCGATATATAACCAAGAGGTTCGCCCCCCACGCCTATAGCTAAATCCGCCCGGATATACAGGCATGACCATTTGTTTAGCGATAAATATTGTTATATATAAATATGACAATAGTTGCAAGTGATTTAAGAGTCATATTTATATTCTTCAATTCGGAAGAAATCCGTCGTTGCCATTATATATAGGTATAGCTGCGGATTAGTCGAGACGTGTACATACAGTAGAAGAAACATATGTTGAGCACGTGTCATTAATTACCTCGAGATCGCTTAATTCCTGGCTTCCGATCGATGGAAGGATGCGCTTCAATTAGAACAACAAATTAAGCCAGACTCTGAAGCCCAGACGTAAACACTTCACCATCGCTGTTCAGGTTCCTTTATGCTTACCGTAACTAGTATAAGTCTTTCTTAGAAGGTCTCACCTAGTTCCGGTACGATGTTCTTTCTCGAAACTTCTCTCTCATCCACCCACTCCATTTTTGCGGGAAACTTATTTATCATTCTAAAATGATGAACCTACTCTAGTCTTAGTGACATTTTCTAAACACAATACAATTGATACAAATTGATAATGTGCCCTTACAAAGTTTAGAAGTGCACATCGTTTTTTGGCCTCGGTTTCATTTAAGACCCAAGTTTAAGGGAGAGGCACTCATTGCATAGATCTTGGATATATAATCTGCCTCTGCCTCTGCCTGTCGGTCTGTCTGTCTGCCTGTCTGTCTCTCTCTGTCTTGCTGACGGCGAATGTACCCTGGAGTGACAAGCATGTATGCCTCATAATGGGAAAATACCAGCATGTGAAGAATGCTCGGGGGTTGATGGATGGGGCACATAAGTGACGCACGTTTTACACCCCGTTTATTATTCCTATTACGATACACGCTGTGTCAATCATTCAGTGTATCATACACATGCACAGACTAATTATGTGCATATATTTTAATAATGCTTGTACATATGTATTATAGTGTGTATGCTTATAGGTTTATATTTAGAAGGATATGCCTATAGGTTGATATGGACCAGCATACCAGAGAGTTTATCAGGTTGCTATCTCGTGCTTAGACGGATGCGTGTGTATGCTTGATGTATGCATTGGTATCTGGTTGTGTTGAAGTATAAGGTGCATGTCAAACATGCTTGTGAAATTTGATGCTCTGCATCCTTTCTACGGCAGGTAGGTGCTGCTGCTGCTGCTGCTGCTGCTGCTGCTGCTGCTGCTGCTGCCCAATATCATTTGTCGCTCTCGTCGCCGTCATCCTTTTTTCCTTCCAATCCCATCTCTTGCTGCCTGCCTGTGTATGTCTGTCTGCCTGTCTTACTCTGTTTGTGTTTCATTCTTTCTCGCACTATAGCACTGTGTCCTTCTATGTTTCCTTGTTTGTGTTTGTACCTGTCCCTGTCTCTTTCTCTATCTTTGTCGCTGTATCTCTTTGTCTTGACTGTCCTGTCTGTCTTTATCTATCTTTTATCTTTCTGTTTTATTGTCTCTCTCTCCGTTTCTCTGTCTGTTTGTCAGTGTGTTTGTCTGTATCTTTTCTTCACTAAATGTTATGATGCTTGAACAGCCGCCAAATGCCAGAGCCTGCCAGCGTGATTTATCCGGTCATAAACGAAGCCTGCAGCAGCATCTCTGTGAAGTTGTGGGAACGACAGCATCATCGGCCCCGCAGCCGCTATCTTGACATTATCATCCCCAGTGTTATCTGGTCCAATGATATCGTATTTTACGCAATTATATGCGGCAAACTCCTTGCTGCGTTTGCTCCTGTCGCTCGGGCTGATGGCGATACTCTACCTGATGCTGGTTGCAGCTGCTTTGACACCCTCCCAGGTCCTGCAGCAGGCGACGAGAGTCACTGCCATCCATCCAACCGTCCTCCTGAACATCATAGAGAACCCTGTTTTGTGAGTGTCTGGCAGACAAAAAAGATTTAAGAGCTGTTTACTCCTGGCTCAAGCCATCTCTACAGCCGAGTAATATTAGTTCTCCCCTCCAACTATGGACTAATCACATCTCATGATATACACTAACGTTGCATATTTGACTGCTGTTTGCTATCCTGGTTGCTGGTTGCTGCTGCTGCTGACGATGATAGTAATGATGGTGATCATAATTATGATTAGGATCATTAATCTAGAAAGCTCATAATCATTAATCAAACACGTATTTTACAGATACAGTTTAGAACGATTAATAGTACTGATATTTATTATTATCTTAATTATTATTAATAGGATTATATTAGGATATTATTATTGTTATTATTGTCATTGTCATAATAATAATAATAATAATAATAATAATTATTATTATTATTATTATTATTATTATTATTATTATTATTATTATAGTTATTATTATTAGGATAATTTCTCGGTGAGAAATAATAAAAATTAAAGTATATTCATAAAAAATAAATAGTAATTATAAGTTGTAAATATTTTTTTGCTAAAACATTTATTATTCTTCTATTATTAATATTTATTATATAATTGTATTTGTAAGTGAACTTTGCAAATAAAGAAATCAATGGCTAAATGGTGGTAATATACGAATATGCTCTATAGTTGCATAGAATTTTGAAGCTGGTTATCTCTGCGCAGGTCTTTCACTCAAACATCGAGAATTTTATTTTGACTGAGCGCCCGTGAATAAGCTGGTTCCCGCGATCTAGTTTTCACTGGGTGCTATCGAAATCTCGAGTTTACGATTACTATTACGACTTATCCTCCTCTTTACAGAAACTACGCCTAATTAATCTCGCCGACATGGTACACCAGTAGTCCTGTCAGTTACACGTCTCGGTTGAGCGATAGTTTGTGCAATATATCAGCTGCTGCTGCTGCTGCTGTTGAATATGGTGGATTGAGGGGTGAAGGGATGGGAGAGGAGACGAGTACCTGTCAGGATGGTGCGAGTTCCATCATCGGCCCGATGCTCTTGTTGCTGAAGCAGTTGTTTATCGATGCTAACAACCCAGCGCACAAGGACGACTCTGGCGACATCTGGTGTTTATCCGGTGAAACGTATCCAAACAAACCGACGTCCTCGCTCGTCGACCTTCGGGGTGCCTCAGCTGTCGTCACTCGTCCCATTCGCACGCTCCCTCGTGCCCAGCTGCTCAGGCCCGGCTCCCTTCGAAGGGTTCAGCTGGGAAGGGAATTGGCATGACACTTGGCGAGAAAAGGGTTCTCACAACATCATCAACCCTGTCGCGTCTCTTCAGGGGTTGCGACGTTTCCTTCTCTGGCTCATGGGTATCATTCCAGCTGCGTCTGTGTGCGACAGTCAGTCAGTCAGTCAGTCAGTCAGTCAGTCAGTCAGTCAGTCAGTCAGTCAGCCCGTCAGTAGGTGAGTAAGTAGGTAAGTAGGTAGGTAGGTATGTATGTATGTATGTATGTAGGTAGGTAGGTAGATAAGTAGGTAGATAGGTAGGTAAGTAAGTAAGTAAGTACTTAAGTGTGAGTAGTCAGACAGCGAGCCAGTGTCAATCAGTAAATCAGTCAGGCAGCCAGCCAATCAGTCAGTGTAGTGCAGTTTTTACCTATTTTTGCTCTTATTACTATGCCACCCATTTTTCCCGCTGCTACTTTCTCTAAGACTCTGTCCTTCAGTCTCGCTGCTTCTGTCTCCGTGTTTTTCCATCAGACACTCCCTGTTCTCATCTGTCGTTGTTTGTCTGGAATCAATGTCGTTCGGTCTTCGCTGTCCAAATTATGAGGTATCGCTATTCTTGGCTCTCTCCATATCTGCTTCTTCACCATCTTCCTCCTCACCCTCCCCTTTCACTCTGTCTTCTCTGCATCTCTTACGAATCTCCTATCTCGCTCCCTCCCTCCCTAGTTCTTTCCGTCCCTGACTCTCTGTCTCTCTGTCTCTCTGTCTCTCTGTCTCTCTGTCTCTCTGTCTCTCTGTCTCTCTGTCTCTCTGTCTCTCTGTATCTCTGTCTCTCTGTCTCTCTGTCTCTCTGTCTCTCTGTCTCTCTGTCTCTCTGTCTCTCTGTCTCTCTATCTATCTATCTATCTATCTATCTATCTATCTATCTATCTATCTATCTATCTATCTATCTATCTATCTATCTATCTATCTATCTATCTATCTATCTATCTATCTATCTATCTATCTATCTATCTATCTATCTATCTATCAATCTATCTATCAATCATCTATCTATCTATCTATCTATCTATCTATCTATCTATCTATCTATCTATCTATCTATCTATCTATCTATCTATCTATCTATCTATCTATCTATCTATCTATCTATCTATCTATCTATCTATCTATCTATCTATCTATCTATCTATCTATCTATCTATCTATCTATCTATCTATCTATCTATCTATCTATCTATCTATCTATCTATCTATCTATCTATCTATCTATCTATCTATCTATCTATCTATCTATCTATCTATCTATCTATCTATCTATCTATCTATCTATCTATCTATCTATCTATCTATCTATCTATCTATCTATCTATCTATCTATCTATCTATCTATCTATCTATCTATCTATCTATCTATCTATCTATCTATCTATCTATCTATCTATCTATCTATCTATCTATCTATCTATCTATCTATCTATCTATCTATCTATCTATCTATCTATCTATCTATCTATCTATCTATCTATCTATCTATCTATCTATCTATCTATCTATCTATCTATCTATCTATCTATCTATCTATCTATCTATCTATCTATCTATCTATCTATCTATCTATCTATCTATCTATCTATCTATCTATCTATCTATCTATCTATCTATCTATCTATCTATCTATCTATCTATCTATCTATCTATCTATCTATCTATCTATCTATCTATCTATCTATCTATCTATCTATCTATCTATTGATCTATCTATCTATCTATCTATCTATCTATCTATCTATCTATCTATCTATCTATCTATCTATCTATCTATCTATCTATCTATCTATCTATCTATCTATCTATCTATCTATCTATCTATCTATCTATCTATCTATCTATCTATCTATCTATCTATCTATCTATCTATCTATCTATCTATCTATCTATCTATCTATCTATCTATCTATCTATCTATCTATCTATCTATCTATCTATCTATCTATCTATCTATCTATCTATCTATCTATCTATCTATCTATCTATCTATCTATCTATCTATCTATCTATCTATCTATCTATCTATCTATCTATCTATCTATCTATCTATCTATCTATCTATCTATCTATCTATCTATCTATCTATCTATCTATCTATCTATCTATCTATCTATCTATCTATCTATCTATCTATCTATCTATCTATCTATCTATCTATCTATCTATCTATCTATCTATCTATCTATCTATCTATCTATCTATCTATCTATCTATCTATCTATCTATCTATATATCCATCTATCCATCCATCCATCCATCCATCCATCTATATATATATTTATTTATCTATTTATCTGTTTATCTGTCTATCTCTCTATCTATTGATCTATAGATCTATCTATATATCTTGATTCCTTCCTCCTTCTATACGCTCAGTCCTTCAATAAATTGAGTTCCTACTTTCCCAAGACTCTTGGAATTCGAAGCAGTCTGAAAGGTCAAAGGTGACGTTATTAAATCTCTCAGTTTGTTCGCGTGCGTCAGGCGGCGCCTCAGAATCACTTTCCACGAGGAAGACCCACTCCACCATCTACACCATCACTCCGTGGCATCACTGACACCGTCCAGAGGCCCCCAGATGAATTCCCTGGCGACACTACCAGTCGCCGGCGATGCCCCACTTTCTCAAAATAAATGACCCGTGAATTATTGTAAATTCTATGACAGATTTTATTTACATGTAGCTCATAGGTGACTTGGTTCTAAGGATTTTCATGCATCTGCTCCCTTTGACCCCACTGATATATATGCTATGTATAACGATATCATATACCATGGTTATATGTATGTATATATATGTATGTATATATAAATGTATGTATAAACATGAATGTAACTAGGCCTAGTGTGAATTCCACAACATCAAAGTATCCATAGTAATGTTGGGCATATCTCTGCCACCTTGCCCATGTGAAGCCCATAGAGGGCCCATATAAGGTCCCATATAAGTCCCACCGAATGTTTGTGGGCATGCTGCATGACTGGGTTAGGTGCCTGTAACTATAAATGAACGGCATAACAAAATTTGAACCGCAACATTTATACGGGGAAGGTAAACAATGCGCAACTGCAGGTGACCATTTCGGTGACTGAGCAACGGTGAGTGAATGAAGATGATGATGCTGACAATGATGATGACGATGGTAACGACCTCTACCTCTCTACCTACTCACTTTCGCAATTCTCCTTTAACCGAGACGAACTCTAGCTCTGAAATGAAAACTTATCTCTTTCTAACTGTTTATGGCTCTTAGTGTTTCCTGTTTCCCGGGTTCAATGCGCACTCCTGAACTTTGTAAAGAGGGCATCATCAAATTAGAATTGTATTGTATTGTGATATTAATGATGATGGTGGTGGTGGTGGTGGTGATGGTGATGATGATGATGACGATGATGTTGTTGTTGCTGCTGCTGCTACTGATGATGATGTTTATGATGATGATATCGGTATGACAATGTTGAAGCTTATGATGATGATGATGATGATGATGACGACGACGACGACGACAATGGTATCTGAATGAGCGTATACTCATTACAGTACGTGACAAGATAACCTCCCTGCGGATATTGTCATGATATGGAGGGGCAAAGTCTCTTAAAATCTTCGTTAGTCTGCAATTACGCAATAACGAATCAACATGATCGTCATTATCATCGCCATCGTTTCCTCTTATCCATCCTTCCTCTAGACGCTGGCTCAGCAGCGTTGAAACAAATCTCCGATCATCCCAACCCTCATCCTCATCAACCGGTGACGACGTCATGACATTTGACCTTCGTGTCAGCCGACCTTTGACCTTCGGCCAGTCTCCCGACTACCACTGGCGATTCCATTAATCTGGCGAGGGAATGAGTAAAGGAGGGGAGGGAGGAAGGGAGATTTGGGTGCGGGGTGGCTGTTTGGGATGATGCTACACTCATCTGGTCCCCATTAGGTCCTGATACAGCGATGAGGCCGTTTGGGGAGAGAAACCGGGAAACTACTCAAAGAATCTGTCGAAAGACATGGAACCCGCCGGGCAGCGGAGCAGGAAGTGGAAGAGGAAGGAAAAGAAGAAGAGGGAAGAGAAGGGAAGGAGGGAGGGAGGAAGAAGGGAGGCAGGGATGAAGGTACCTTCACATGCGGAGGTGTTAGAAATGAATAGGCTGATCGAAGACCAACAGCAGTAGACCTAACGTGTAGCCTATAGTTAGTCGATGGGAGGTGATTGAGACGATGCCTCCTGCTGTGGAACGCAGCTTTGTACCCGGAGATCGAAGGTTTAGGTTGTGAAAATATCACAACGCCAGTAAATTTATTAGAATTAAGATAATTAGGTCTATATATAACCTGTATTAGTTAATAGCATTATTGATCGATCGATCAATCGATTGATTGACTGATTGGTTGTTGGACGTACTGTTGCATTTGACAATTCAAAATAGCCGACCTTAAAAACAATTGTTTAGGTCAGTCAGATAGTCTGACATACTGACTTAATTAGTGCTGTCTACGTATTCAGTATAATAATATTATGACAAAATTTAAAGTATAGATCAATATGCTACAATAGTTAATCTGACTATAAATAGCACTGATGATGATGATGATGATGATGATGATGATGATGATGATGATGACGCTGATGATGATGATGACGCTGATGATGATGATACTTCGTGCCATTGGGTAAGCTGTTAAAATATTTACTGACACAAATGCGCAAACGGTAGTGTAGCATAATTAGCATACACACGGATGGCGAAGCTATCAAACTCCGAACAGCTTAAAGAGCAGACAGGGATGACACACTGCCAACTTCTGCGCAGGTCGCGTGGATGGTTGTGTGGGCGGGTGGAAGAATAGGCCGGGTGGATTAGGGATTGGGGGCAGTCTCCTATAGGCCTACACATGGGTCGCGTGGATGGTTGTGTGGGCGGGTGGAAGAATAGGCCGGGTGGATTAGGGAGTAGGGGCTGTCTCGTATAGGCCTACACATGGGTGTTACCGGGTTATAACAGACTGAGGGTTGGGTGGAAGGGGTCATGTGAGTAACCTAAGCAACGAGAAAAGATTTAGTGGATGACGGACAGACTGATGGACAGACGAACGAATGGATGGACGAAAGAACGAAAGAACGAACGAAGGAACAAAAGAAAGAATGAATGAACTGATGATTTGACGAATGGATTGATGATTGGATCTTTCAAAAGATCGATTATGGATGGGTTGACTGATGGTTGAATATTAACTCCTGATTTATACAGCCACGCACTTTGTAATATATCATTATCTTTCTCCCCTCTTTCTGTCTCACTCTCTTTCTTTCTGTCTGTCTGTGTCTATCTATCTATCTGTCTCTCTTCTCTATATATAAGATAGTAATGCATTTGTTAACACGTCACATATCTCCATAGGCTGACCGAGGAAGCGTAGGCGAATCTCCATATATATTACGCATATATAATAAAGTATAATACAATACGATACAATATGATATGATATATTTACATGAATATACACAATACGGGCGTATATAGAGTCGTGATTAATTCTATGAAATCGAGGGATAACAGCGGGGAGGGGTTTGATGGTCGGTCGTTGGAATACTTTTCGTCACGGAGCGAAAAGTTTAGTCGCCGTCTATTTGTCCTTCCAATAAAATCAATCAGATCAAAGAAGACGGCGCCAGTAATGACCCAGCCCCCTCCAGGTAGTCTAAGCCGCCCGCTGCCCAGCGCCAACCGATACCTCTGTTGCTTGGGCCTGTGTTGCTGGATCGAATGTTGCGGTGGGCAGCTGCCCCCGCTGGGTTCGGTTGAGGGGACTGGACCACATGCTGGACCCTGACGAGGGGATCTTGAAACAATTCCGGGCTTTCAAAGGGCGACCGCAAGAGGCTAATTGTGGCTGCCTAATGGGACTCCTTGACAGATTGTGGCTGGCGTTTCCTTTCTAGATACAGTTAGTTAGGCCTTCTATCCAGTTACAAAATATTTACCAGCGGATCAGGTTACAGCGCTATAAGAATGTTGCTTGGAAAGAATTTAAAACGACGTTGCGCTTTGAACAGACTACGGAAAACGTGCGTGTCTTACTTTGTATGTATGTATGTCTGTCTGTATGTATGTATCCATGTATGTATGTATGCATGTACATATTTATGTATTTATGTATGTTCCGTAAGTCCTGCGATGCACTGGCCCCGTGTCCAGGACCTTGGGATTCGTCCTTGCCGGCTGAAGGGCCTAAAAAAGGAAATGAGCGCCTCTCCGATGTCTCACTTGCGAGATATGGGATACACTTTAGTTTTGTTTATGTATGCATGTAAATATGCTGTGTATGTATGTATGTATATATGTATGTATGTATGCCTATACGTATGTATGTTATGTATGCATGTATGTACAGTATGTATGTAAGAATGTACTGTATGAATGTATGTTATGTTATGTATGTATGCCTATATGTATGTATGTATGTATGTACATATGTATGTGTTTGTATGCTATGTATGCATGTATGTATGTATGTATGAATGTACTGTATGAATGTACGTTATGTTTGCATGTATGTATGTATGTACGTACGTACGCGCGTGTTTATGTGTCCATTTATAAGGCGCCTTTAAGGAATTCATGAAAACGCTGTATACAAGCTGAACTGAGAATGCATCGTAAGTGGAGTGTGACACAATTTCTGAGTTGATACGAAAAATAACACTTACCTACTAAAATATACCTAAAATATACCATAGCGTTACTTTTGCTCAACTACCACTTTTTATATTGACCTGCATCATCACATTACACGAAAAGAGGAAAACCTATGGACAAACAAAAACGCCTTAAAAGCCAAAAGTACTGAAAAACAATCTGGCTACATGGTCAATAGTTTTAGGTAAAGAACTCCATATCCCCGACTATTTCGCGTGTATTTGGACGTGGAGACGTTTCAAAGGAGTTTTTAGGTTATCAGTTTACATCCAAACTTTGCATAGGCCTATAGTGCACAGAAGGTTCATATATTGTCCTTAAATAACATCCAGATTCTACGGGAGATTTATGTTGTCATTTTTATCCATACTGATCTGACTGCATAGAGAAGATTTCATAAATGATGTATATGCGCGCATGCGTGTGTGCGTGCGTGTGTGAGAGTGTGTGCGTGAGTGAGTGTGCGTGTGTGACTAGCAGACATTTAATGTACTACATTAAGAAGTATGCCACGCAGATTGTTCGGTTCTGACTGATCGCTCCTCTAGTATTCGACGTTCTAGACTGACTTGCCACTGCATTATGACATACACATATTGAACAGAGGAAGACGATACGGGCAATAAACAGAGGGTTCTTTATTCGCCCAAAACTTACAGTATAAGAAAAACTACGAAGTGGCCGGCGAATTTGATATTCTGAGCGACGTTTCAAGAGTGGGGCATTTTGCCTGGTTTAATTCCTTGAAGCCATTCTCCAATGGTCACGTGACCACGTGGAAAGTAAGTTCACTGTTGTGCCATTTAACAATTTATAGTCCACTTGACCGCCTATATATAGGCCTACTGAAAACCAGTATAATTGATAGTATACTTTATAGGCTAACACAGATTAAAATCTCTTAGCTAGAACATCGGTCCGTTCGTCCATTCGTCCGCCCATCCGTCAGTCTGTCCGTCCATCCACTGTATCATTTCTCGTTACTTAGGTACTCCCATGACCCATGCGTTATCTTGACATAGCGCCTTTTACTATCGTACAAAAGAGCTGCATATATGCTAGCCTATGTAAATGGTATCTCAGTTCATTAAGAACAAAAAATTATCAGTCAGATAACTATAGCAGTCACCAATGGCGGGCCCCCGCACACACGTAGAGCCTAACCAACGGATTCCCATGCAGAGTTGACAGTTGGATTTGTGTTCAGGGTCCCTGGACCCGGCTTCGACTCGGATGAGGAACGACAACAGACGATGAAGTTTGCAGTACACGCCAACCCCCACCGTCCAGCAAACCCTAGCTCGCAGATGACACGTATACAGATTAAAGTAAGTAAGTAACTAAGTAAAGTATCCCATATCCCACAAGTGAGACGTAGGGGAGGCGCTCATTTCCTTTTCTTCGTCCCTTGAGCCGGCAATAGACGAATCCCAAGGTCATGGACACTGGGCCAGTGCATCGCAAGACTTGCCGTTTACTTCCTAGCTTATGCAGGTGACAAACTATACTGCTTGGTAACAGAAGCACGATGTGCGCAAACAACTTGCCCAGGGTAGTTATACGGAGTCGAATCCGCAACCGCATGATCACTGACCAAACGCGTTACCGATAGACCACCGTGCCGAATATAACAGAGAATATAACAACTTTACTAGACCTATGTCTTGTGACTATATTTAGCTGTATTTAGGTCAGTTAATGTCTATATATAATTCTCTATATGTACCTACATATATACATAAATATACATATATGCATATAGTTGGCTCGATTAAACGTGTGTAAAATTGGTCACAAATGATGGAATTAATTTGTTCTTATAAAAGTTTACCCGGTACTATATCAGCTCAAAAATCGTTCATAGGCTTCTAGATCTACTCACCAATCATCACATGCTAAAGAAAAGCGTGCATTTTTATTTACTGTATATATATTTTGATATATATATATTATGTATATATATATAATACAGGCTGAGATGACAGACTGCATGATATAGCAATAGAATGATTGAAATGACGTATAGTTGGATGAGTCTTGATGGATGCGCGGGTCATAAGTGGGTGGATGAATAGATGTCTGCGGGGTGTGAAGGAAGGATGGGTGGATGAGTACGGCGGGCGAAGACCACTGGTTGGGGGGTCGACAGGAGCGATACTAAGTTTTGAAGACCACGAATGTGTGTATATGTCTGCGTGGGAGGGACAGAGGAAGCGTTGGGTTCAGAGACAGACAGAAACCGGGTAAGGTCTTCTCATATTCCACTTGCAAAATAAACACTCATATAGTTCGGCTCAAGTGTAACGCCCGAATGCAGAGAGACTGGCCGGAAAGAAACACACGGACCCTGTGGGGGAATGACAGACACAGTCATCGCAACAGAGAGACCGTGAGACACTTAAACTGACAGAGAGAGAGACTGACTGACAGACAGACAGAGATAGATAGATAGATAGATAGATAGACGGACGGACGGACGGACGGACAGACAGACAGATAGATAGATAGATAGATAGATAGATAGATAGATAGATAGATAGATAGATAGATAGATAGATAGATAGATAGATAGATAGATAGATAGACATACAGACATATATAGATAGATAGACAGATAGACAGACAAATAGATAGTGTGAGAGACAAAAAGAGAGACAGACAGAGAGACACAGAAAGAGATAGAGAGCCTGCAATTTGATGCTGAAGATTGATACCATCGTAACAAACAAAGCTTCCCTTTTATTAACAAAACTGTAATTGTTTCCATAAAAGAAATTCTTTAGCACCATTGTATGCATCAGTCTGCCTGAAAAGCTAACTCAAGACGACAGAAACCGATATTGCTTCTCATATATATCACTGTTAGTCATCGGAAAGAGTTCACGAAGGCACAATTTCACGGATTTACATAAGGCAACAAAGTCAGTTTTCAGCTGACCGTCGTTGGGACTTGAACCTGTCGCCTAATACTCAGTCATCCAGACAATCAACCACTTAGTTACAGGCCATGCATATATTATAAGCCTTATACAAAACTCATCCTTTCGTTCGTTCAATCAATCCAGTCAATCCAGCCAGTCAATCAATCAGACACACAGTCAGCCATTAATTCGACCTCATCCATCCATCCATCCATCCATCCATCCAGTCAGTCAGTCATTCAGTCAGTCATTCAGTCAGTCAGTCAGTCAGTCAGTCAGTCAGTCAGTCAGTCAGTCAGTCAGTCAACCTGTACAGTCCGTTGCCATTCTGCCAGGCTCCCTCCATCCTCCAGACAGAGAATGCATAGCTGAGTCGTTCTTGGTTACCATGATTGCTGCTGCAGCTGCTGTAGTAGTTGGCCGACAGGCGAGCATCCATCTCTTCGTTCCTGAGCACCTGATACAGGAAGTCTATGTACCTCGTCGCCAGTTTCAGCGTCTGGATCTTACTGAGTTTGTCCGATGGGAGAGTTGGAATAATTTTCCTCAGCTGCGAGAAAGCATCGTTCAGCGACTGAGTCCTCTGTCGTTCTCGAACGTTCGCCAGTATTCGCTGTGTCTGAAGTTCCTCGTAATTCTGAAATCCGTGGCAGTAGTTCTTCTTCCGGTTCTTTCTCTCGGCAGAACCGGAAGCGATCGACGTCGAGGTCGTTACTGGCGACGTCGACTTCACGCCGGAAGAGCAGCTGTCGTCCGGCGCACTTCCGCCGGAATTCGACGACGCCGTGACGTCATGAAGCGTGACGTCATCGCCCTCTTTTCGTTTTCGTTTCCGGTTGCGCGAGGCGTCGGCGAAGGTGAACGGAAGCTGAACGTCATCCTCTGACGACGGAGACGAGGACTGGTAGCTGAGGTTCTGAGGTCGATGTGGAGGATACTGAACTTGTGACCTTGTGAACTCGGAAGACGAAGTGAGAGGATTGGAGTCGTGTGGAAGCTGAACAGGTGTCGGCGCCAAGCGGGAAACGGTTGCCATGACGACAGACATAGCACGGTGTAGTCCAGATAACGACTCTAGTTTTGCTGTATTTTTTCTTCAGACAGTTTCCTGAAAAGAAAACTTATTTAGCTACGAGAGGCGTCACATTGTTATCTCATGTCTTACAATGTTATGACAATTATGACATTCAGTATTACGTCATATATAATGTCATGACGTCCTAGTATGTGAAAATGATCTACACAGTCAAGGCACTGCTCAGTGGAGGCTCCAGGATTGCCTGCATGGGGGCAGAGCATTTCCCGACGGGCACCATATTCTGGCAGTCCACCATGCTGGGGTCTGGTCTGAAGGGCGCTGGCATATAAACAAGAGGGGCGTGGGAAAGCGAACCGCCCCCATGTCCATAGCTAAATCCGCCACTGACATTGCGTTATTCCTTTCATTGGGTAAAGTGGGGCTTTTAGAGGCATCTACATGTGTAATTGTAATTGTAATTGTAATGATGACAATTTATATAGCACCGTAACCAGCAGGCTACTTCTAGGGTGCTTTACAAAGTCAGAAGTCAGCCCAAGTACTGTGTGTATGTGTGCTGTGCACCTAAGTCTGCAGACATTCAGGCACTAAAATAGATAAACGTGGTTGACATGCATGAACCGAATTTAGAGCTGACAGCACACACGGCTGAGGGTGAAAACGTAGGCCTAACTAACATACAAAATGCAACAGTTTCTGCTGAGCCTATATTATGATGCACGTTTTTAGATCTGTCAAATATAGCAATGTTTCAGCATCTCTGTGAAGTTTTTAAAAGCGCTATATAAAATTTATTCTAAAAGATACATAGGGCCTTCATATACATAATTATACTTACAACGGTGTCCCATTAACGCACAGACAAACCAAAAACCAGTGTTTAGATAAAATATTGCATAAGTTAGACAATCGTGTTTGCTGAAGTATTCCACATGATATTTTCATTACCTAGTTCACAATATATGTATTTTATTTATATTTGGGTAGTTGACAGTTCCGAATCTTCAGCTCGATCCTCAGTCGGTCTGAATATATGAGAAAACACTTTGAAAAGATCATAGGTATGATGCCTTTAATTTTATAACAGCGCTATATGAGATTAGATGATTAGATAATTTATTGCTAGATTGGATTAGATTAAACAGATTTGAAAAGATCAGAGTAGAAAAGAATTCGACAGCTGTGGAAAGACGGCCCGGCGGCACCCAACCTGACTTGGAGGACACGCCATTGCTTTGCCATTCTAAATCGACTTCGGCGAAAGTTGCCCGCAGAAATTGTGAAATAGGACTAAGATAATACTGTTCAAGGAAAGAATAGACGAAAAACAGGAAAACTTATACGAGAAAGTCGCAAAAGTGTGAAAATGAGAAACAGGAGAGAATAACCGGAAAATCACAGAAAAGTGAGCGAGACGCAGATGAAGTAGACAGAAAAGAAAGAGCAGCCGATACAAAATCTTTAGGGAAACCGGTTGAGAAGGGCGAATCACCAAAAGAGGGCATCAGAAATTTTCTGGATATGAAAATAGTATTTGTTCATGAAAAGTTTGGGTTCGCTTCATCAATTTTTGCATCTGCCTGTGGAATTAAATTCGGGCAGATCAGATAAGATGAATCATAAGCACCCGAGAATTCGGAACAATTCATTCATTTGAAACATCTGAATATTTAACTTGGACTTGCAAACGAAACGCATAAGATTTCAAGCAACCCGTCATATTGTTTGAGAAGGCGACGAAACCAACATCGCTTATCAGGTTCTTGTCGTGATGATAACACCATCTTTTCACACGGATTAACCCAAGTCACAACCTTATCACCTTTCAACCCAGCGATCTGGGTATAATCCGTTTCGTCTTACTAGACTTCGCCCGGGGAATCCGTCTCTGTTTTAAGTCTCTCGTTTCACTGATGGTCAACGCAACGTACCGTACTGTAAAACTATTGAAGACCAGCATCGTAGAAAGTCAGAATTTGGGAAAGCCATTTTGTTTTGGCGGCGCATGAAGAAATCAAAGGAGAGGCCGTCGAACAAGTGTTGGGTTCGGCGTCAGGTCAATGTCCAGAGGCAAATACATTGTAATGGCTGTACAACAGATGAAAAGATGCTGCGAGCAGGATGGGTTTGGTGGTATTTGCAGCATCAGGGGTTGGCACTGTGATGCTAAGCTTGTGAACTAGGGATCAGTAGGAGAAAGCGGAACATAGAGCCAGACGAAGTGGTATCAGGAAGGGCAAGGAGGAGGCAGAAGAAGAAGCAAGGATGAGGAACGAGGAAGAAAAAAGGTGGAAAAGGCATACGTAGAATAAAGTTAAGCGGTATTCAGGCAGGGGCAGAAGAAAGAAAGGAACGGTCGATTGTAGAAAGGGGTAAAGAAAACCTCCGATTGTATACGTCTGTGACTAGTTCAGATTATCTCATAGCCTACTGAAGATCCATCTCCCCATACAAT
The DNA here is from genome assembly GCA_964023275.1 of Norana najaformis. Classification (NCBI taxonomy): domain Eukaryota; kingdom Metazoa; phylum Annelida; class Clitellata; order Crassiclitellata; family Hormogastridae; genus Norana; species Norana najaformis. The sequence continues at coordinate 44,831,005 of OZ029915.1, forward strand.
TCGCTTCTAAAAACAGGTCACGACCTCATCATCTCCACCATCAGCATCATCACCACCATTATCATCATCGCTACCACCATTATCACAGCATCATCACTGTGCTGAATCATTGTGTATGTAACAATAGAAACTCTACAGGCCTAACTTTAGACTTGGCGCATAATACTGAAATGTCCTTCGTAATCGTAATCGTATCCCGAGATTTCTACAGCGCCAAACGAAAGCCACGTCAAGGGGACCAGCTTATTCACAGGCGCTCAGTCAAAACAAAACGGATAGGCAAAAGTGTTCGGTTCGGTTCCAGGTCACGATCCAAGAGCCAGGCAGAGAGACAGCGTGGCGGCTACGGTGGGTGATGTTTGGGATTGGAGCGGAAAGAGGAATAAGAGGAAGAAAGGGAGTCAGGATGGGATCTGTGAAAGAGGAATGTTCCCCCTTTTTGTGCTCAGAGCTGCTGCCCCTGCATCAGAACTTACTTCCAGTGCGATTCTATTTCGAAGTGAAATTCCTGATGGAACGGAAATGCTATTATGTATATGCAGAGAGACTAGCAGTGATACTTACGTCGTCGTCGACGGATACAAGCAAACGAAATGCAATGTTGCGATTCGTCGATCGATGCTGAGCTTAAGAAGATGCCTCTCCTGTTCGTCTCACGCACTGACACCCAACATCAGCATCTTTTACAAACTGCATCCGCAACTTCGTCGACGCTGATTGGCTAAAACGGTTGGCCGGTAGTTCCGCCCACAGTTAGAATCTCCGAATCCCATCAGCTGTCAATCAAACGCCTTTGCCAGTTGCTAAACGCCACCTTCTGCAGTCATGTTACTGTTAGGTGCACGAAGCATCATCTGGCAGCCTACAGCATCCCCAAGCGAGCATCTTCTAGCAGAGGGCACGACGTGTTGTTGATGCAACTGAGTAGTTGCTGAAACAACGGGGGATGGGTGCGGTGGGATGCAGCGACCTAAAAAGTTGACGACCTGCTTAAGACAGGGTTATTTTGCTGGCAGTTGACAGTCAGTAGAAAGTCTCCAACATTTTTACTCTTATGTTAGAACCTCTGCTGCAGGTGATAAAACTAACAAACCTTTTGCAGCAGCTGCTGCAGCAGCGACAGAAGAAGAAGAAGAGGAGGAGGAGGAGGAGGAGGAGAAGGAGGAGGAAGAAGAAGAAGATGAAGATGAAGATGATGATCACGATGATCATGATGAGCATGAGTATGAAGAAAAAGAAGAACAAGAAGATGACGATGACGATGATGACGACGAACAGTTCCTTAAGCTAATCCCCGGCATATAAGGGCGAATGGCCGGCCAGCGGGCCAGTCCCCTCCTGCGCCACCTGATCTGTTAACCGACAACATACAGTCGATTTACTTACGACAGGGATCCAACTGAAGTTGAAATCTCAAAACAACCCTTGCATTCCATAGTGGAAATTTTAACCCGCAACCTCTGGATTGACAGTCAAGCACGCTAACCTCTGTAATCTATTGCGCATCCCAAACTGGGGCAATTTGCTGAGTGAGTAGTATATACCATTTTAGCAGGAGTAAAATCAGAAGTATTCTGTACGCGAGATTTTAGTCTGAATCAGTGAAGGGACAATTTCTCTTACCCTTCAAAAGAAATGGAGACAAATCTGCTGTGAAATCCCAACAACTTGCATCGTCGTGTCATGATGCGTACACAAAAACAGAAAAGCCAGTTGCATGAATTAGCAACAAACTGGGGTGAGTTTCAAAATGGGGTTCGTGATGATCCAGTCGTACATGAAGTATGGAAACAAGTTCAAGCGACATTTACATGACATTTACATGACATTTACATGACATTTACATGACGCGATTATCGTCAAAAGATGGAGCCGAGACCTTGCTGTATCACCTCCGAATAAAGCGATTTAAAACAAACCTAACAAATGGTTATTTTTGCAACACAACAAACAGTTACTAGCATATTTGGATGCATTTTATACCATGTGTAAATTTCTTTTATATGACGCATTTTCAAGAATATACAGACTTTTAATTTTACATAAGGATGCATGTAGCGCATTAATGAGTTCAGATGACGACATACATACATACATCCATACATACATATATACAATCATACATACATACATGTACTTTCATACATACATACGTGAAATATATGGCATTCATACTCGTTGCAGACATGTAAATCTGGTTTTCATTACTCCGGCTGCATTTCTATCAGCGATCGTGATACGCATACACACAAGCACGCACGCACTATATATATACATATATATATATATACTCATAATAATATACACATGTAGATATAGGCCGAAATATAAAGTCGTTTATGTAGGTAACATATGTATACTTAAGCTAAAACGTAGAGTGTACGGTGTGCATTGGTGATGGGTGTTGTGTAGGGCTATAGGTGCGGTTGTATGTGGGGCTGTGGATAATCAATTAATCAATTCCCTGCATCTGGATGCGCCCTAGTAATGATTACTGAGCCTTTACGAGACAAATAAATCTCCTGACGTCTTCGAAGACAGATTGCTTTCAATCTCAGAATATATCAGGCATAATTTATAAGAAATACGATTCCCAAATAGAGACAGACAGACAACCGGACAGACAGACAGACAGACAGACAGACAGACAGACATACATATATACATACATACATACATGCACACATCCATACATATATGCACACATACATACAGGCATACATACATACATGTACATGCATACATGCATATGGACAGAAAGATAAAAATAGACAGAGAGAAAGATAGATAGAGAGAGACATGCAGACTTAAACGGACCCAGGGGCACAGAGAGACAGAGAGAGGGAAAGGGAGACACATAATCGGTGGAGGTGTTTCAGCAAGAGAAAACAAATCTGTCAAACAGACAGATACATAGGCAGATACATAGACAGACACACCGACAGATACATAGACAGACACACCGACAGATACATAGACATATACATAGACCCCTGTGCAGGAATTGAGACGCCTGTACGCCCATTTCCGGATGGAGGCCTCTGACCAATCAACTAGGCCCGAGAAATTTATGGAATGCATTTAGGCTTCCTGTACATAAGGTCTAATATAGCAGGAATATAGTCGTGGAGCCAAACTGAGTGTTGATGCATGTATTACGACAAACGTAAATGTAAATGAACACGTTTTTCTATAGCGACAAGAGAAAACATGTCTGTCAACCATGCTCATTTTTCAATGAATTAACCGAGCGAGATCCTTCACCACTGCTGCCCATTTCAATGGGCATTTAAGGTCCCCGTGTATGGACCGTGCTAGCCCGATGATTTGCATATGATCAGTAGACGCCCTCTATCCATAAAATATGTGGGGTTTGTAGCTTTCCAAATGGTCATCCCACTCACTGTCGCTTCTTTGTTAGTATTTATGGCATTTCTTTATTCTGTATTCCACATCCCATGGTATTTACATAAAGCCCTATTTTAAGCACAGCGCACAAAGCCTATAGAGAACGCCTCATGCACAGACACACACACACACACACACACACACACACACACACACATACACACGCAGAAACACGCACGCACATAGAAGGATACTCACACCAACAGACACACGAGCTAATCGCACAGATCTTGACTTCATTCAGGTCCAAATTGGATGGATGGAATTTCTGCCACGTGAGCAGATTTCCATCAGCTGTGGACTAAATGGCTCCATTGGCGTCCTCTAGCGAATGCGACGATGAACTGGCGAAGTTTTTGGATACAATCATCGCCTAACGACGAACTCACGAACTCGAGATTGAACTTTGTATTGTTTGACCATAAATGCTTGTTTCAGGCCTGCTCTATACAAGCACAGATGTACTTTAGAAAAAGCCTTACAGGGCTTTAGTCTTTTATAGTCATAAAATCCATAAACACATTTAGAATTCCGTGTAACATATTCTACACAGTTCACGCAGTGGTACTGTAGATTGTAGAACTTCCGAAGAAGCTTTTATAGGACAGCTTTTAGACAGATTTAGGCTTGTGTGTGACATTATGAACACAGTTTAGACAAAAGTATCTAAAGTAGTGTAGAGGATCCATCTAAGAGTGTGCACTTAGAATCAGCAGTTAATATTGAAGTCTGGCTCATCAAGAATGAGTAGACTACTCTGCAACTATATTTTTGTAGATGACTTGCAACAAATGTATATGTAAATGTACAATGAATAAGTGTGGACATACACTATCATCTTTGTTGCTAAAGCATTAACATTAGTACAGGAAAATCAGCTCAACAAAAGATGAAGACAAAGTAGTCGACACTTTTTTTTACTGAGTCCGGGGTTTTAAGCGAACTACATGAACTAATTGAACTCTCTTCCCTGAACTGTATATGACTTTTCGGAAAAAGACAGCCATATTCCCTGGGCCAATAGCTGGTCCCACTGTGCCACCGGTTGCACCTGGTGGCCAGTGATTGACCCAGCAGCGTGGATGTCAGAGAGGCATGGTCGCCATATTTGATGAGTCGGGAACAGTTGATTTTTTATTAGACGGAATTACATATGAATTAGCATCTGAGCCTATAGGCTTTTCAGTCGCTCTATAGCAAATAGAAACGATAACTCTGCAGTTTTGAATCTCAATCGTGAGCTATCTATTGTAATCTAATCTAACCTAAAGACTTCCGTAGCGTCGTTATCATGATTCCCAAGGTCTCAGTCGATGGTCGCTTCAAGTCAAAATCGCAGTCAAAAATTATAAACCGTTGGGAAGCCGATTCGAATTCCGATTGGTCAGAGAAACCAGAAGCCAGGCTGCCGTGAGTAAGCAAGTTTGAAGAAGAAGCCAATGTAATGATTTGAGGATCTGGGTTATACTCTCAAAATGTGCAGTTTTGCAATGAATCTCGGCAGATAGTTTATAGTGTCAGCTAAGGATATCAGTGAGGAAGGAATTGCAACCGTCCAAACTATTTGACACACGACCATTGGCCAGTGAAACGAAGCCCTACAGAGAAGCGAGTATAGCGCCTGATTCTTACAAAATAAATAGTTGACCCCAAATATATGAAAAACTAAATGCAAATTTCTATACACAAAAATATCCTACTGAGCTCGCTGTAGATCTTGCACAATCCAGCCTAGTCACGTGACTGCAAGCATGCCTAATATTGCCTATATTGTCTAGATGCTAATGCAATTCTGTGACACGTTGTCGCTTGTTGTCAGTGGCGGCTCCAGGATAGCATGCGTGGGGAAGGGCATTTCAAGAGGGGCGCCACATTCTGGCAGTCCACCATGCAGGGGTCAGGTCTGAGGGGCAAAGGCATACAACCAAGAGGGTCACGGGGGCGAACCGCTTCCCACGCTTATAGTTAGATCTGCTACTGCTCGTTGCCCTGTTCCAGGCAGTAGGCCTAAGTTCCATGCAGACCAACGCGAAGCAGTTTATTGTAGTCTATTTTTTTCAAGATTCTATTGTAATGAAATGGAGATCGATCGCCTCGAACGCATGACCGATTCGCTCAGCTCTAAAACATGTGCCTTGCGTCGACTCTTTCCTTCCTGAAGGCACTGAAGCGGAACAGCAAAGCTGCATAGAAAACGCCGGCGTCGTAAAAGGCTTCCGTTGAAGCGTGGCTTTTTTCCCTCGGCGACCAATTTCAATGGTGAAGCAAATTATTAACGCCATTAGCAAGTCAAGCAATTAGTTCAATTAGTGTACCTGCTCTACCAAGACAAGCAAGTGCACGCGAAAGCCCTACTGGCTCATTGAATAAGCTACAACAACTGCTAAACTGCACGTAGTGGGGTAAGTAACATACAATAACACGGTCAAATGATAACAGTAAGAGAGAAGCTGGCGCTGACCTTAACACCACCACTGACACGACAATAGGCCTAACCCGAAATCTTATCCCATTCAATTCAAACGTTCCATTTCGTACAGGCTGCGTGACCGGAAATGTATGATATGCATGCGCCATCGACCACTGCTTTTGTGATCCATCAGCGCTGCGTTTAGTGACATCATGCGAGCGTTCTGGAGCTCCATAATAGATCCGCCATTCCCCCACCCCGATAATCCGTCTCATTGTTGTTGGATAGACAACTAAATGGAGCAGACGACATAATGATGGGATGTAGCCTACCTCAGCATCTTACTGCAGCACCAGCAGCAGCAACAGTCACTGCTTTGGCAGTGTATGACCCGCAGTGTGGCATGTACATGTACGTATGTATGTATGTGTGTATGTCTGAATGGATAGATGGGAGGAAGGATGGATGGATGGATGGATGGATGGATGGATGGATGGATAGGTGAATGGATGGATGGATAGATGGATGGATGGACGGATGGATGGATGGAGAATGGATGGAAGGCTGGCTGGATGGATCACGACAATTAATACAGCAAGTTTTAAGTACCCCTCAAAGGCTACTTGTAGTTAGTCATTTACCTGGTCATCTCATTCATTGTCTTATCAAATGCAATATGATGACGTGAGTCACGTGAGCATGACGTAAGAACGACTTGTCAAAAGCGAACCAATCAGCCTAATGCATGGAATCCTCGTGCATTTGCGACGAATTGTGATTCATTCTGCACCCGTCCATTCGAGGCACGATTACATAATTTCCTTTGACGGTTAAAAATTGCTACAATCGACTATAAGGAACTGCATGAATCGTATGTTTCAGTACAGCGCCAAGCAGTTTCACGAGAATTAATTGCTTTTAGGTATACTCGGCAACAGTGGCACAGTATAAAGTAACAAAGTATTGTTGCTTTTTACCAGGTAATTAACGTCTGTCTTTGATGCAATCAATATGATGTTGCGAACACGAACACATGCGCCTGTGAATAAGCTGGTTCCCGCGGCGCGGCTTTCGTTGGGCGCTGTAGAAATCTCGGAATTACGATTACGACAACGATTACGATTACATGGAGAACTCAATGATTTTACCAATTATGTGAAGTACAACTTTTAAAAATCGCCATCTTCTTCGATAAGAGCAAGGTCTTTTGGCAACCAAAGTACGGACAGTGTAATATCACGACCGATGGAATCAATGCCGTGTGGATCACGGAACCGAAAGGCTGGACGATCTCCAACGTATTGAGTTCGAGTGGCAATTCAGAAATTTCAGATTTTCGGATTTCTTTATTTATTAGTGAGAGTGAGATACAGAGGCAGAGATAGAAAGAGACAGGCAGACAGGCATCGAATTAAGTAAAAATTAATATTGTACTTAATCTAAAAGACGTCCCTCGTTGGTATGATCGTTCAAACTGTCACAACTCAGCGCAATGTCTCTGAATCGCACAAGCTTCTTCATCGAACTATCATAGTCCGCTAAAAGACTGCTCCGTCGAAGTAATGCATGCTTCGATCGAAATAACAAACCTTTTGGGTTGTTCTTTTAACAGTATCAGCAGAAAAGGTTTTTAAAGTTAT